>WAAF01010901.1:75117-85127 GCA_013400475.1 Tricholaema leucomelas
GGGGGGGGCGTGGGATAACGTTGGGTCTGGTAAAAAGGAAGGGGTTTGGATCTTCGGGGGGAGGGGGACCTGGATACCCCTGCGCAGATGGTGATTTCGGGGAGGGGGATTAAGGCACATTCAGATAGGGCTTGGTGGGTGGCTGTGCTGGGACTCCACCACCAAGGAAAGGAAAGNCTTTTCTTCTTCTTTGTTTTTTTTTGTTTTCCTTTTAGAAGAGGGGAAGAACGGGGTGGGGGGAAGAAATTACCGAGCTGCCAGCTCTGCTTGCATCCCCCGTCCTTCTTTTCCTTTTAAATTCTATTTTTAATGCCTTCCTCCCCTTTTTTTCCCCTTCCTTTTTTTAGTTCCTTCCTTTTTTCCCCTTCCTTTTTTCCTTCCCTTTTTTCTTCCTTTTCTTCCTTTTTTTCCTTCCTCTTTTTCCTTCCTCCTTTTTTTCCTTCCTCTTTTTCTTCCTTTTTATGTTTTTTTCTTCCTTTCTCTCTCTCGTTTTTTTCCTTGGGTTTTGGTTTGTTGGTTTTTTTTTTTCCTTCTCTACTCTTTTTTCCCTTTGTTTTTTTCCTTTTTCTTTTTTTTTTTCCCCTTTTTCTTATTTTTTCCCTTCCTTCTTCTCCTCTTCTTTTTCTTCTTCTTCTTCACCTCCTCCTCCTCCCCATCGCCATGTTCGCCCCTTTTCGGAAGCCGGAGGAATGCGGAGCGGCGGCGGCTTCGGCTGCCAACAGCCCGAGGGCCGCTGATTGGAGCCGCCTCATCAGATGGGGCCGCGGCTGCCCCCGTTAAAGGGACAGGCTCCTACCACCGGCAACCGCACCGCCCCCTCAACCCGCGCCTCCCCAGCCCTTCTCCCCAACCCCAGCCCTTCTCCCCTATCCCAGCCCCCGGGACTGGACCAGTTCTTACTGCGCATCATCATCACCCCGGGAGCAGCCCTCGGGAGGGAGAGGAGGGAAACTGAGGCATGCGGAGGATGCCCTCCTGCCCCCTCCTCCCTCAGCCCTCCCCCAATAAAAAACCCGGACAGGTTTGGGGGTACGNAGAGGAGAGGAGCAGCAAGGCTTTTGGAGGCAGAACATCCCAATTTGAGGAGCTGTGAGGTGGCATGATGTTTAATAAAAAACAGGATTTGGGGGGCTTTGTTTAAAAAGGGGTTTTCAGGGCACTCCATTGCTATGGGGAGGGAATGGGAATCCCCCCGTGGGCAGACTCAGATTTGGCACTTGAAGAGGGGGATCTGGTGGGATCACCACACTGATGCTCAACCCAAAGCTCCCCAGGCTCCAGGGTATGAAGACTGGGGCACAGCCAGTTCCCAATTGCCCCCCAAAAGACAACCATAGAATCAACCAGGTTGGAAGAGACTTCCAAGATCATCCAGTCCAACCTAGCACCGAGCTCTGTCCAGTCAACCAGACCATGGCACTGAGTGCCTCATCCAGGCTTTGATTCAACACCCTGATTCAACAGGGACAGTGACTCCACCACCTCCCTGGGCAGCCCATTCCAATGGCAATGTAGCAAGGCCTCATCATTTTGCTCACAGCTTTACTTGGATCTCCTCGATGCTGCACAAAGTGGTAGTTTTCAACACCCCAATGTCTCACAGCATTGGCTGGCAGCTGAGTCACCCCAAAACTCTTATCCTGGCAATCAAAGAGGCAAAGCTGGAGCAGCCTCCAGGTGCCCAGGGAGACACCATGCAGGGTTCCATGGTGCTCCCACACCTCTAATACTGGCCCTGACCGACCATAGTGGGTTCCATCAGTGCAGAAGATCCAAGAGGCACCCAGCTGAGCTTCATCAGGATGATGACCACCTCCAAATCCCACTTCTGGCCCACCATCCCAGCAGACACCATCCAAAATGTCAAAGACACGTGAATTCCCTACTACCACCCTACAAGCAGAGAAACACAATGGCTCCAAAGGGCCATGCAACGGTGCTGGGGGTGTCCCTGGGGACCCTAAGCCTCTCTATCTTCATCCCACCTTCTCAGCTCTTTTCCTAACCCCTCCCTTTTGCAGACATAAATGTGCTAACGTCTTGCACTTGTTTAGACTCTGCTTTGGTTGCTGTGCAGACTAACTTCTTCCAGATGTGTGCAGCAATTTGCACAATGTCACCCTAGCCACGTCCTCACAGAAGCAGAGAATCAGTCAGAGTTGGAAGGGACCACAAGGATCAGCCAGTTCCAACCCCCCTGCCATGGGCAAAAACACCCTACCCTAGAGCAGGCTGCACACAGCCTCATCCAGCCTGGCCTGAAACACCTCCACAGATAGGGCCTCAACCACCTCCCTGGGCAACCTATCCCAGCCTCTCACCACTCTCATGCTCAACAACTTCCTCCTCACCTCCACTCTGACTCTCCCCACCTCCAGCTTTGCTCCATTCCCCCCAGTCCTGGCACTCCCTAAGAGCNTCATGTTGAGCTTCTCATCCACCAGCACCCCCAAGTCCCTCTCCTCAGGGCTGCTTTCCAGCCAGTCCCTGCCCAGCCTGGATTTGTGCTTGGCATTGCCTCAACCTACATGCAGAACCTTGCACTTGGTCTTGTTGAACCTCATGAGTTTGGCTTGTGCCCACCTCTGCAGCCTGTCCAGGTCCCTCTGGATGGCATCCCTGCCCTCCATCCCTTCCTCCTGCCTCTGCTGGCTTCATTTTATGGATTTTTTTTTTTTAATGTCCTTTTTTGCTCCCAATGCTGCTCAGGTCTATAAAAAAAAATCCTGGCTGATGGCACCAACACCTAGCAGAAAGCTTGTGAGATAAGTGTTTGGCCCATCCAGCATGTCTTGCACCCTGGAAGTGTTTCCAAAAGCTGCATGAACTCCTGGAAAACACCCTGCAGCCATCCAACCAGTGCTGGGGTGAGGGTGAGAGGAGGCTAGAGGTGGGAGCTTTGGATTTCAGCTCTGCTTTGGAGTCCAAATCTCTGCAGCACCTTTGTGGATGTGGCAGAGGGGATTGGGGAGCTCCAGAGCTTGGAGTCCTTGTAGCTCTGAGGAATGCAGGCCTGCAGGGATGGTCAAAGCCACTCTGATGGGCTCACCATGAGTTCATTGCTTTTTTGGGGATGCTGAGCTCACCTCTCACATGTACACCTGGCCTTTGCCAGCCACACTTCTTCCATTCTGATGTGGGAGAAGCTCAAGGGGAAATATCCTGAAGGAGGCACAACCAAGGACAACATGAGGAGAAAATTCTTTACAGTGAGGGTGACAGAGCACTGGAGCAGGCTGCCCAGAGAGGGGTGGTGGAGTCTCCTTCCCTGGAGACCTTCCAAGCCCACCTGGATGCATTCCTGTGTGAACTACCCTAGGGGATCCTGCCTTGGCAGGAGGGTTGGACTCGATGATCTCTGGAGGTCCCTTCCAACCTCTAAGGTCCTGTGATTCTGTGAGACAGTTGAGTGAAACCCAATTTTGTGGAAGTGACTACAGCAGCCTTCCCAAGAGGTGACACAGATGTGGGTGGTTTCACTGGCCACAGCTACCCAGGGGCGCCTGGAATTTTCTGAAACACTTCCCAAAGCTCCCAGCAAATCCCACCCAGCTTGGTCTGAGATCAACACACAGGGATCCAGGGGGCTAGAGTTCAGTTCAGTCACTGCTAAGGAAAGGGTTCTCCAATAGGAGAGAAGCTCTGGAGAAACTGGTAAATGAGGAGTCCCTGATGACACAAAGGAAATGGTACTTCTCCTCTCCATCTTTTCCAGAGCTGTGGTGCCCATGAAAGCTATGTCTCCTGTAGCTTTCCCTCTTCCTTTCTTTCACTGGGATATGAGATAGCAACCCAGTGACTGCACAAACTAAAAGGGCTCCTGAAATGAAGGACCAGCCACAATAATGGAGGAACAGGAAACAGTTCTGGGAGGAAGAGGTTCATATCTCCTCGATGTAACAGATCTCTGGTATTTCAGTTTGCATCTCCATAGCTTTGGTCTTCTCCAAGAGAAGCATCAGCAAGGGCAAGGGACAAGAAGAAAGCTGATACTCTGTAATAGCTCAGACAGCTTTGAGTTTGTGAGGGCCCACACAGGAGCCTGCAGGTATTTAAGACACGTGGATGTGGCACTTAGGGACATGGTTTAGTGATGGACTTGGTGGTGTTATGTTAGTGGAGATTTTAATGATCTTTTTCAACCCCAGTAATTATGTGAAGAGTCAGGTGGACTTGAAAGGGCATCTCTGAGGTGGTGCTGTGTCCTCCTGCTGGCTCTGGCCTGCCTGGGTTGGATTCACTGCTCTCTATCCAACAACCATGCTCTGCATCTTCTGTAGGCTGCAAGTCCTATAGAGAGATGCTCCAGGAGATGGTGAGATGCACTTCCTTGGTGTCCCCAGGATGTCAGGCATGCATGTGCTTGGGCAAAGCAGGAGATGGAAAAGCATTCCAGATCGCCTTGGCCTCACCCATGGGACACAGGATGGAGGCTGCTGGGACATGGTCAGCCCCTTGGGGACATATCATGGACTTGGTGACCAGTTCCACTCAGCAGCTGGTTGTTTTTTTTTGAACAGGCACATGGATCATGGCAAAGCAGGGATCAAATCAGGCCAAGAGAGAGAGAAAGAAAGAAGTTAGGGAAAGCAAGAACATTCCTGGAGGCTCTCTGGCCTCTCTCCCTCTAACCTCCTGAGAGGAGGAGAGAGACAAAACAAAAGGCGCAAGAAAAGCATGAGCCAAAGGAACATAAACACAAGGCTTGCAAGGTCCAAAGCAAGCAGAGCCATGATGCAACAAGCCAGGCCCCCTCCCAAAAGCCCATCAGCTCCTGGAGGAGCCGGGGGTCCTGCAGAAGACACTGTCCTTTTATGGCCAGGCAAGGAGGGCTGTGGCGCAGGAGCTTGCCCTACTAAGGGAAAACATCTCCAACTTAGTGTTTGCCATGAGAACACCCACAGAGCGTAGAGGAGCTCTCAAAGGATGACTGCAATACTGCTGCTTCGTCTTGACCCCAATTCTTCTCTTCCTTTTGTCTTTTTTCCCTTTGTACATCTTTTCTCCCTCTCCAGTTTCTCTTCTCTGCCTCCAAGCTGGGGGGGGGGAACAATCAATTTTACAAAGGAAAAAAATCCAAAAGTGATTCTTCAGGCAGGGCTGGGCTGGCAGATTTCACCTTCACATCACCCCGTGGGGATCAGTTTCAGCAGGGTTGTGTGAGGACGTGGAAAGGTGAAGACCTGGAGCAGGCAGAGCATTGCGTGGAGGATGAGCTGCTTCCCGCAGGCAGCTGCCGGCAGCCTGGCTGCTGTTTGTCCTCCCGACGTGTGGAAGGGCTGAGATCCAACTGAGGGGAGACGTCGTTCTTCTACTCTTAGACACAGCAGTGCCTGCCAAGAGCAGCCATCAGCCACAGCACATCCCAGCGTCTCGCTGCCCTAAAGGAAGCCATCACCTCCCAGAGCTGCAGCATACACCTTGGCCCAGGTCAGAGGGTGGTTTGCTTTCAAGGAAGCACAGCTCCACTGGGAACTACTTTTTCTCTTTGGTTGGTGGAGGCAGGGAGGGAAATCCATGTGGCAAGTAAGACTCCAATCCATCAGAATGTCCAATGAAGCTCCTGGGTTTCTATTTTCTGCTTTTTCCTTGCACTTGCTAATGTTCAGGCACCTGCAGGTATTTTTCTTTGCACTTGGTAATGTTCAGGCACCTGCAGGTATTTTTCTTTGCACTTGGTAATGTTCAGGCACCTGCAAGTATTTTCCTTACACTTGGTAATGTTCAGGCACCTGCAGGTATTTTTCTTTGCACTTGGTAATGTTCAGGCACCTGCAGGTATTTTCCTTACACTTGGTAATGTTCAGGCACCTGCAGGTATTTTTCCTTGCACCTGGTAATGCTCAGGTACTTGCAGGTATTTTCCTTGCATTTGGTACTGTTCAGGTACCTGTAGGTATTTTCCTTACATTTGCTAATGTTCAGGCTCCTAGAGGTATTTTCCTTCCACTTGGCAATGTTCAGGCGCCTGCAGGTATTTTCCTTACACTTGGTACTGTTCAGGTACCTGCAAGTATTTTCCTTCCACTTGCTAATGTTCAGGTGCCTGCAGGTATTTTTCCTTACACTTGGTACTGTTCAGGTACTTGCAGGTATTTTCCTTGCACTTGCTAATGTTCAGGCTCCTAGAGGTATTTTCCTTCCACTTGCTAATGTTCAGGCTCCTAGAGGTATTTTCCTTCCACTTGCTAATGTTCAGGCTCCTAGAGGTATTTTCCTTCCACTTGCTAATGTTCAGGCACCTGCAGGTATTTTTCTTTGCGCTTGGTAATGTTCAGGCACCTGCAGGTAGTTTCCTTGCACTTGGCAATGTTCAGGTACCTGCAGGTAGTTTCCTTGCACTTGTAATGTTCAGGTATCTGCAGATATTTTGCTTACACTTGGTAATTTTCACAGCTGCAGGTATCTGCTGGGATCAGCAGCATCCAGGTTATAATCCTCAGAGGAGCTCATATGGCATTCCAGGTCCTATTTTCTATCAGGTTTGTAATAGAATTGTAGAATCAGAGAATGGTTTGGATTGGAAAGGCCCTCCAAGGCCATCTATTTCCAACTCCCCTGCCATGGGCAGGGACAATTTCCATAAGACCAGGTTGCTCAAAGCCCCATCCAGCCTGGCGTTGAACACTTCCAGAAATGGGCATCCACAACTTCCCTGGGCAACTTCTTCCAGTTCTCATCAACATGGATGTAAAGAATTTCTTCCTCGTCTCCAATCTAGATCTCTGTCATAGGCCCTGCTAAAAAGTCTGTTCTCAGCTCCTTTAAGTGCTGAAAAGCCACCAGCAGGTCTGCCTGGAGCTTTCTCTTCTGCAGACTGAACACCACCAACTCTCTCAGCCTGGCCTCACAGCAGAGGAGTTGCAACCCTTGGATCATTTTCATGGCCTCTCTGGACCTGCTTCAGCAGGTTCATGTCCTTCTTATACTGAATACAGCAGAGCTGGCCCAAACCTGCAGGTGGGGTCTCAGCAAAGTGGAGCAGAGGAACAGAATCTGCTCCCTCTAGCCTAGCCCAGGCTGCTGAGGATGAGCCCAGGACATGGTTACAATCAGTGCTGCAAAAACCCAGCACTAGACCTGGTGCCTTGCAGTATTTTTTTTCCAGATAGGTCATCTAAATGTGTTAGAAGGAAGGAGAAGAAGGTGCAGTTGTCATTCACCTGCTTTTTTGACCTGGTCCTGTTTGTCACTGGGCAGAGTTACAGCAGAGGAAGAGACCATTGCCAGGTCTTCATTCTAGGGGGGGAAAAGGACTTATTTCAAGTGTTACTTAACTACATGTTTTAAGGTCGAGGTTTGTGCACTGGATTCATCAAGCCAGACAAGCAAACCAAGCCAAGTTGTCCTCACTGCAGTTGCATTGGAGGAACAATCTCTATTAACAACTCGACTTGGCAGGTTCAACTGTTTGGGGAAAGAAACATTTTTATTCTCCCAGCAGGTCTTTCTCCAGCCATCCTTGGCTACTGCTATCCTGCATGGACAATTTAACTCTCCTTATGTCCAGGGCACTGCACAAAAGTAAATACAAGGAAATTTAACCTTTTTCCATGGGAAAAAAAAAACCTCTGTGTGGAGCCTGGGTTCTAGGTGAAAAAGTGCAGGTACAGGGTTCTAGGTGGAAAAGTGCAGGTGCAGGGTTCTAGGTGGAAAAGTGCAGGTACAGAGTTCTGGGTGAAAAAGTGCAGGTACAGAGTTCCGGGTGAAAAAGTGCAGGTACAGAGTTCTAGGTGAAAAAGTGCAGCTACAGGGTTCCAGGTGGAAAAGTGCAGGTACAGAGTTCTAGGTGAAAAAGTGGAGGTGCAGGGTTCTAAGTGAAAAAGTGCAGGTGCAGGGTTGCAGGTGGAAAAGTGCAGGTACAGAGTTCTAGGTGAAAAAGTGGAGGTGCAGGGTTCTAGGTGAAAAAGTGGAGGTACAGAGTTCTAGGTGAAAAGTGCAGGTGCAGGGTTCCAGGTGGAAAAGTACAGGTACAGAGTTCTAGGTGGAAAAGTGCAGGTGCAGGGTTCCAGGTGGAAAAGTGCAGGTACAGAGTTCTAGGTGGAAAAGTGGAGGTGCAGGGTTCTAGGTGAAAAAGTGCAGGTACAATGTGTGTGTGTGTATATATATATATATATATAAAATATACTTCAACAAGCCCATTAAAGAAACTAAGCTGCCACAGCACTACAGAAAAGGTCCTTTGACTGCTCAAAAGTCATTTTAAAGCCAAGAAGTAAAAAGTAAGGCTTTAATGGTCATTTTTTTCATGATGGAAAAGGGTCCATGCTATGGTCCATGCTATGCAACATCCTTACCACCAGTCTGGAGGAGTAAAGAGCAGACCTACAGCTCCACATTTGTTTCCAGGGTCATCAAGTGCCACATCAATGGCAGGAAGCTCTAAAAGGCTCACAGGAGAAAAAGAAAAAGCAGAGAAGAAAGTTTCAAACAAGCTTTGGACACATGAAGTAAAGCATCTGGATGAAAAAGGTCTAAACCATGCTTGTGCTATGCTGAGGTTGGAATCAGCAGCTGAGGTCTTGGATTGCCACCAGCAGTGCTCCGAAATAGCTGGCTCAAGGTGCAGCCAAGGCATATTCAAGGTGGCAGCCAAAATAAAGCTCAGAAATTGCTCTTTCTCTGTCTTCCCTGAGGATGTCCAATGCTCAGGGCATCACTTTGCTGCTGAAAAAAACTCTGATGCATCTAGTTTTTGATTCTCATGTGTGGTCCTGACCTCCAAGAAGACCAGCATGGCTTTCATAGAGTCATAGAATGGTCCAGGATGGAAGGGACCTCCAAAGGTCATCCAGTCCAACCCCTGCTGCAGTCAGCAGGGACAGCTTCAACTAGTTCAGGTTGTTCAGAGCCCTGTTGAACCTCACCTTGAATATCTCCAGGGATGGGGCCCCAACAACCTCCCCAGGCAACCTGTGCCAGTGTTCCACCACCATCACAGTGCGGAACTTGTTCCTCACTTCTCACCTTTGGAGAAGCAGAAGGAAGGCTGACTAAATTGATTAGTGGGATGGGGCAGCTACTCCACAAAGCAAAATGACAAGCTCAGGACCCTTTGACCTGGAGGAGTAAAGGCTGTTGGAAGCTTCTGAGCAAGGCATAGCAAATCAAAACTGTTACTTAGAGGAGCAAGAGATCAGTTTTGAACAAGCACAAGTCCCCTGGACTCAGCACTGGTCAGGCCACACCTTGAGTGCTGTGTCCAGTTCTGGGCTCCTCAATTCAAGAGAGATGTTGAGGTACTGGAATGTGCCCAGAGAAGGGCAAAGAAGCTGGTGAGGGGTGACTTAGGGAAAATGAGACCTCCCAACAGGCAGAGTGTCATCAGGAAAGAGATGTTTAATCAGCTCTGGGTGACAAGGGGAGGTCCTCCTCCAAAGCCCTTGCACACCTTCACCTTGGTCAGGTAAAATGTTTATGCCACAAACTCATACACAGTCAGCACAGGGGCAGGGGTGGCACAATTGGTTCTGGGAACAGGAGGAGTTATTACAGTCAGGTCTTGGAACTCATTTCCATCCTGTCCTACCTCTTCACGCATGCTCATTGCCACCTGGTGGATGCCTTTTGGGGTCTTTGGGAGGAAGGCTGATGTCTTGCTCACTCTCACCTCTCTACCTTTCATCCACCTGGCATCAGTTGTGGGTCACATTCTTGGCTGGAGTCTCCAATGTCCCCATCTTTGAATGCAGCATTCTTCTACTCCATGAGAGTGTTTCAAGACCCTCTCAAGCTTAAGCCAGCTCCTTTGTGTTTATCTGATTGATGATGCTTTATAGCAGTGCTCACACAGTTAATGATTTACCTGGGTTCCTACACTCTGTTCTCTAGCCTTTGCCCATATCAGGGGCCTGGAGCACAGCCCTGTGAGGAGAGGCTGAGGGAGCTGGGGGTGTGCAGCCTGTATTAAGAAGAGTGTGTCCAGCAGAGCAAGGGAGGTTCTCCTGCCCCTCTACTCTGCCCTGGTGAGACCTCATCTTGAATACTGCCTTCAGTTTTGGGCTCCCCAG
>WAAF01010901.1:89718-107578 GCA_013400475.1 Tricholaema leucomelas
TGAGGCTGTGGGCAGCCTGCTCTAGGGGGGGTTGGAACTGGCTGATCCTTGTGCTCCCTTCCAACCCCGACTGATTCTATGATTCTGGGCAAACCTGCTGTGGTTGAAACTGCTTTAGCAGGTAGTTGGACTGGATGATGTCCAGAGGTCCCTTCAGGCCCTGCTCTTCAATGCTTTCACATATGCAATGCTACCTCTTGCAGAGGGGTTAGAGGGACACCATTAAGTTCAAGACTGGGTCCCTTTTCATTGCTTACAGATTTTTAAAGAGTTTTAACTTACCACAGCAGGTCAAGCACTTCAAAACCAGGTGAAAAAATAATTTCTGTTTTGCAACTATATTTAAAAAAAAAAAGGAATGATTTCTATGGATGCTAAGTTGGGGTGGGGCATGCAAAGCTTTATCTTCTCATCATTTAAATCCCAGCCAGTGTTCTGTTTGGAAATGACACCAGATGGATTCCTGAGCGCAGCTCAAGGTCATCTCAACACTCTGCTCTGCTCTCAACTGTATGTGTGATCATAGAAACAACCAGGTTGATTCCAAGCTCATCCAGCCCAACCTAGCACCCAGCCTTGTCCAATCAACCAGACCATGGCAGTGAGTGCCTCATCCAGTCCCATCTTGAACATCTCCAGGACAGTGACCCCACCACCTTCCTGGGCAGCCCATTCCAATGCCAATCTTCCTCCTAACATCTAGCCTAGACCTCCCCTGGCACAACTTGAGACTGTGTCCCCTTGTTCTGTTGCTGCTTGCCTGGCAGAAGAGCCCAACCCCCAACTGGCTACAGCCTCCCTTCAGGTAGTTGCAGACAGCAATGAGGTCACCCCTGAGCCTCCTCTTCTGCAGGCTGCACACCCCCAGCTCCCTCAGCCTCTCCTCACAGGGCTGTGCTCCAGGCCCCTCATCAGCTTTGTCTCCCTTCCCTGGACACATTCCAGTATCTCAACATCTCTCTTGAAGAGCCCAGAACTGGACACAGCACTCAAGGTGTGGCCTGAGCAGTGCCGAGTCCAGAGGCACAATAATCTCCCTTGTCCTGCTGGCCACACTGCTCCTGAGCCAGGCCAGGATGCCTCTTGTCCACCTGGGCACACTGCTAAGGCCCCAGGTGGCTTCCATCTAGCTGCTTTGATATATATCACTGCGACACTGCTGTGCACAGAGCTCAGTTATTTCATGTTCAGCTACTCTCTACCAGTACCCCCAGGTCCCTTTCTTCCTGGCTGCTCTCAGCAACTCTGTCCCCAGCCTGTAGCACTGCTTGGGGTTGTTGTGGCCAAAGTGTAGAAGCCTGCACTTTGCCTTGTTCAATCTCATCCCACTGGCCTCTGCCCACCCATCCAGCCTGGCAAGGTCCTTCTGCAGGGATGAACCACATAAGGACTTTGGCAGAAATTTAATAGACTGCCATAGACTTGGTGAACTTCTGCAAGAGCTCTTCAGATGTGCCCCACCCTCCAGAGCAAGGGCACAAACAGCCCTTAGTTAAGAGCGATAGAAGAGGAAGTAAATCTCTCTGCACACTGTTATCAGAGGAAAAGGGCACTCATGGCACTGCTCTGTGAATTGGTGCTTTGTTAGGAGCTGTCTGGTGGCCAGGTGGTTTGCTTAACATGGTCTTGTTCAAGTCCTGCAACTGGAGACAGGCTTGCTCTTAGAGCCGTTGTCTCAGCATGCCCCTAGACTTGGCACTGGTGAGGCTGCACCTCAAATACTGAGTTCAGTTTTGGGTCTGTCACTACAAGGACATTGAGGGGCTGGAACACATTCAGAGAAAGGCAACAAAGCTGGTGAAGGGTCTGGAGAACAGATCTGGTGAGGAGTAGCTAAGGCAATTGGGGTTGTTTAGAGACTGAGGGGAGATGTCATTGCTCTCTCTCCAACTCCCTGAAAGGAAATTGGAGTGAGGTCAGGTTGGTCTCTTCTCCCTAGTATCAGTGGATAAAAGAGGCAGCAGCCTGAAATTGTTTCAGGGAAGATTTTAGCCTGAAGATTAGGAGAAGTTACTTGCTGAAAGAGTGGTCAGGCATTGGAATAGGCTGCCCAGGGAGGTGGTGGTTACCATCCCTGCAGGTGTTCAAGAAACGTGAGGACATAGCACTCTGGGACATGGCTGAGTGGCCAGGGTGGCGTTGGGTTGGTCATGGGGCTCCATGAGCTTAGAGGACTTTTCCAACCCAAACAATTCTAGGATAATATTCTGTGCACTGTGCAGCAGATAACAAACTGACAAAAGAGCCAAGATATGCAGAGCTCACCTTATTTACATCTCTCTCTTGAATTTTTTATTGATGCAACCACTTACACTCCACTAATAATTCTCCTACACTGCACCATCTCACTCCTATTTCAACAGAAAAAATATCACTAATGAGTAATCCACAACCAGGTGGCAGCTACTCTATTTTTAGCACTGCGTGCTCCAGCCCAGTGCCTGCCTCCAGTCTCCTCCCCGAGCTCCAGCTTGTTGCTGCAGCCAGGTCAAGGCAATGGCTTGACCTCTATCACAGCAGCTCCATAGTCCTCAGGTTATACTTCAGCACAAAATCACAGAATGGTTTAGGTTGGAAGGGACCTAAAGGATCATCCAGCTCCAACCCCTGCCGCAGGCAGGGACATCTCTCACTAGAGCAGGTTGCTCAAGGCCTCATCCAACCTGGCCTCAAACACCTCCAGTGGGGTTATGGGCCACAGAATCACCCAATGTGATCTTTGATCACTTTTGGTGATTCTGTGCTCCACAACCTCCCTGGGCAACCTGTGCCAGTGTCTCACCACTATTACTACAAAGAACCCTTTCCTAACATCTAGTTTCAATTTCCGCTCTGCCAGTTTAAACCCATTGCTCCTCATCCGGTCGTTACCAGACCTTGTCAATAGTCCCTCCCCAGCCTTCCTGTAGGTCCCCTTCAGATACCTGAAGCCTACTATAAGGTGGGGTTGGGCTCTTCTGCCAGGCAAGCAGCAACAGAACAAGGGGACACAGTCTCAAGTTGTGCCGGGGAGGTCTAGGCTGGATGTTAGGAGGAAGTTGTTGGCAGAGAGAGTGATTGGCATTGGAATGGGCTGCCCAGGGAGGTGGTGGAGTCACCATCCCTGGAGGTGTTCAAGATGGGACTGGATGAGGCACTTAGTGCCATGGTCTGGTTGACTGGATAGGGCTGGGTGCTAGGTTGGACTGGATGAGCTTGGAGGTCTCTTCCACCCTGGTTGATTCTATGGTTCTATGTTCTCCAGACCCTTGACCAGCTTGGTTGCTGTTCTTTGTACACCTCGATGTCCTTAGTGTAGTGAGTGGCCCCACACTGAGCCCAGTATTTGAGGCACTGCTTCACCAGTGCCCAATCAAAGCCACTGATCACTGCTCTAGTCCTGCTGGGCACACAACTGCTGATCCAAGTCACCAAAGAAAGAAACCTTTCCACTTGTCCTTTTCACCTCAGACCGAGGCAATTAGCCTTTCCATTAAGACAAAGCTGGCATTTTCCATTGAAATCCAGTTTTTCCTAGAACAGAAGGTCTGAAAGACTAATGGATTAGTCCTCTGAGCCCCTCCAGCTGCTGACCTGCACTAATACCACACTGCCAATATGCCACAGAAATGCCTGGGGAATGTGTATTTGGGAAAGGATATTTAGCAAAGCGATTTCACTGAGCACATTCAGAGATTTCCATGTGGATTTGGTAAGTGTATCTTTCCACAAAGGACAGGAACCCTTTCTGCATCTTGAGGAAATGGCAAGACCTCAAATCAGTTGGAAAGCTCAAAATATTTGTTCCTCCAACGAGCATTATGTAAACCCAGCCCAGTGTCTTGCTTGTCTTGCTGAGGAATCATTCTCTATGTAGGTCAGAAGGAAAGGCAACTCGTGCAGGCTTTCAAGGGACAAAGGCAGACACAGAAATGGAAGTGCCTTTCTACTTTCTCTGCCTGTTTCCCTCAAGCAGCAGTGGATTTTTCCAGATGGAGAGAAACAAGCATCTGCAGATAGGTACAAAAGTTTATTTTACAAACAGCAACTACTTTTGAATAACAAAGTTGCAAAAACATAGACCAGCAGTAGAAAAGCAGCTCAGGGGTACAATTTCTATCTGAAACAACTGAATAGAATTCACTAGGTAAAAATACTCTCCCCTTTCACCCTTTCCTTACAGCCCTTCCCAGGTGTCTGCCAGATGCAATTTCTTTATAAAGCTTCTGAGATATAAACCAGTGACATTTGGTGATTCTGAACAGCTATTAATTGATTGACCATTTTTCTGTTACCTCATTCCAGCCTGAAAAATAACAACTCAGACCTGAAATATGACAAAGCCTGATCCTGGAGCAGCTTTTTCCTAGTAAGTATTGAATGGCAACGTTTACATGTAGGTATTTTTGTTCCACCACTAATTCTATTTACTGAGTAACGGGGAAAAAAAAAAGTTACATTTGTACCTAAACTATGAAACTGCACCAAACCTAACCCTTGAGTGAGCAGTGAAGTTTTCATTCAGGATGCTGAAATGGCTGCTACTGTTATAAAGGTGTCTGTCTGCAAAGGTAGACTGAGTAATGAATCACAGGATATTAGGGGTTGGAAGGGACCCAAGGAGATAATCCACCAGATCACCTCCCAGCCTGTACTGGTGCAGTTTATTATTCCTCCCCAGATGCAGGGCTCTGCTCTTGTCCTCGTTGAACCTCATCTGGTTCCTCTGTGCCCAGCTCTCAGTCTGTCCAGGTCTCTCTGGATGGCTGCAAGGCCTTTGGCTGTATCAGCCAAGCCTCCCAGCTTGGTGTCGTCAGCAAACTTGCTGAGCAGACACTCTGTGCCCTCAGCAATGTCACTGATGAAGATGCTGAACAGGACTTATAAAGCATGAAAGTTTAGAAAATATTGGTTCAAAAGGATTATGTGCAAGCATGTTCCTCATTGGGCCACACGAGTAGGAAGGGTATTGAAGTCCTAAAGTTGTGACAAACCTTCACAACACCAAGATTTAGGAACCTGCAGAGGAACATCTTAGCCAATCCTGGACAGAAATGGAGGGCATTACCCTTCAAACTTCACTTTAAACTTTTTTGCGTTTCAGAAGCCTACCAAAAGCTAAATTTGGGCTAGCTGAAGTCACTCAAAGAGACACTACAAACTGATGTCTAAGCAAGAAAATTACTGCTTTTAATTTTTGAAGCTGTTGGGTCTCGAAGTAAAAAACAAACAAACAAACAAACAAACCAACAAACCAAAACCAATCAAACAACAGGAACAATAAACCATTTTCAATATGTGAAAACATTTGAGAAAATGAAAACATCTCCAGATATTCTTGAAAGTCAGTAAGGAAAACTGTTATAATACAAGAGTAATTAGCTCTAATAAAGCTACATTAGTCTGTCCTTTCACTACAGACCCCACTGCTCAGGTTACAGGATACCATTAAAAAACCTGTTGCTCAGTACACAACTTTCTAAACACTGAAAAAGTTTACAAATTGTTTTAAATCAACTCAGAATATTGCCCAAAAAATTTCTTAATGCTCTTCAGCTTCATTTGTCTGTTTGGTTGTTTGGTTTTGTTTTTTTTTTTGCAAACCTGTATCACAGAGCAATTTTTGGTATTGAACTTGAAAGTATTGTCCAGGCTTTTTAACAGGCATACCAGCACTTTTGTAGCCATTTTCACTTAAACAATAGAAGGTTCAGTGGCTGCAGCACCAATATAATCCTTGTGGCAAATGGGAGACATCTGCAGGTCTTCTATCAAGGAACCATTATGGTTTGTTTACTTAAAACACCATCGCCACCCAAATCTTTCAGAAAGGGTTTTAAACATACTCAAGCTTACAACTTTCAATTTAAAAACATCTTGAGGTTTGCCACGTGCTGTAACATGAAGCAAAACTGAACTCAGAAAGTGCAAGAAAGACTTCTCTTTTTAGACTCTTACCATTGCTGTTTATCACAGAATTCATCCTGAAACATCAAAGTTCAGGCAAGCTGAAGATCAGAACCCTTTTGCCACTATATTTATTTTATTATTACTCACTGCTTGTCAGTTTGAGAGTTCCCATTAAGCAGAGCTTCACCCTTCTCAGCAGAACCCTGGAGTCTCACAATACAGTGAGGATTAAGACAGAGAGGCAGTCTTTGTTTTCCATCACCTAGCCGCTGTGCGCGTACTGTACGCAACGCAAAAACCAGCCAACGAGACAGCGTGGAACCTGTCTTCCAGCATTTCAAAACAAACAAAAAAAGGCATTTTTAATAAACTAGAAATGGCAGCCTTTGCTAGGTTTTATTCACAGTTGCTAGTATATACTGAGTAGTAAAAGGCAGAAAGCCCTCGGGTGTTTAGAAACACATTTTGAAGACAGTACAGGTTGCTGCGCTCAGAAAAACAGGGGCAGCAAATTCACTTAAGTGTCTTCCATGGCTTGGAAAATCCAATTCAAGAAAATAAAACTCGGTTTGGTTGCAGGGTTTGTTTTTTTTTTCTTTTCTTTTCTGTCTTTATTTTGTAAAAGTAGCATTTGACATTAAAAAAAAGAATTAGAAAATAAATCAGCTGAGCTGCGCTCAGTACTTCTGAGTACAGAGCCAAGCAAGTTTGCTGTTAAATGGTAGCTTCAGCTCAGTAAACACCCTCCAACTTCACTTATGACACTGTCAAAACAGTTTTTTGTTAACATAACATTGAAAAAAAAGAAATTTTACTAAATAGCTTCCAACATCAATGAAATGTTTTCAGCTGTATCTGCTGCTTTCACTGGGACTTCGATTGTTGGAGTAACTGCGATCGCTTTCACTGTCGGAGTCAGAAGATCTGCAATGAAAAGATTAAAATGCCTCAACGTTTTATTTTGAGCTTCCAAGTCAAAATTGCAGCATGCAAAAAAAAAAAAACAAACCAACAATAATTAGCAAGACAGACAAGAAGTGACAAGAGAGCAGAGACAAGAAGAAAGCAAACTTTTACAGGCCCGTATTTTGTACAAGTGAAGTAGCGATTAAGGGAGATGCCAAATTACAGTAGTCACTAACTGCAGATGAAGAAAACCCTGCCTAGCTCAATTCAAACTGTGTTTGTAACTACAACCTTTCTTGCTTTCTCTATGCAGCTCAGAAATCACCTGGCAGAACTGCTCCTGTAAATGTCAAGAGCTGGCTGAGAAGTACATTCTAACAAATAGGATTTGATGGTGTAAGTGCTGCTCAGCTAATGACTTGACAAACCCTTGCTTTATGTATTCTATTTCTTTTGTTTGAAGAAGGGTCTCAAGAATTAGGCCCCATAACAAGAGGAGTGTGTGTTTGCAGGGTGGAAGTTGTAGATAAAAATATTTGGGCTTATCCAGAAGATTTCCAAGCTCAGCACCTGGCCAAACATCAAGACAAAGTCCAGATGGCATCAGAAAAGCCATAGGACATACCTAAACTACACAGAATAAACTTTCATTAGAGAGTTTCTAGCCTTGTCCTTGCAAGGAAAGCCTTCCAAATGCAAGGTGAGCATACCTTCATCCAACATGGTTACTCTGAAGTGCCCCAACATCCTAACCCATTGCTTCTGTTAGTTTATTTCCATCCTCTTTGTTAATCTCATTATTTTCCCCTCAAATACAAAATGAAAGGTGTCTTACTGTCAGAATTAGATGAGGGAGTGAGAGCAAAGTCTGCTGTGGGTTGACAATAACTTGTGAAAAGTATGGGGAGAGTAGTCTTGGAGATCTACATGATTTTCCAGCAACTACCATGGCATGTATCAGGGTAAAGTTCAGAGTGCATATTTGCAATGAATTCTTTACAGTAAGGGTGGTGAGACACTGGAACAGGTTGCTCAGGGAGGTTATGGATGTCCTCTCCCTGGAGGTGCTCAAAGCCAGGTTGGATGAGGTCTTAAAGTGACCTGGTCTAGTGCAAGGTGTCCCTGTCAACACCAGATGGAGTTGGAACTGGATGATTTTCAAGGTCCCTTCCAACCCAAACCATGCTATGAATGTAAGAGTATTACAAAGATACAGAACGAATCATTGCTGACAGAACAAGGGGACACTATCTCAAGTTGTGCCAGGGGAGGTATAAGCTGGATGTGAGGAGGGAGTTCTTGCCAGAGAGAGAATCTAGCTCTCAAGATTTAAATCCCAGGCAACCAGCAATAGAAGAAGGGGACACAGTCTCAAGTTGTGCCAGGGGAAGTATAGGCTGTATGTTAGGAGGAAGTTGTTGTCAGAGAGAGTGATTGGCATTGGAATGGGCTGCCCAGGGAGGTGGTGGAGTCACCATCCCTGGAGATGTTCAAGTAAAGGCTGAATGCCATGGTCTAGTTGACTGGATAGGGCTGGGTGCTAGGTTGGACTGGATGAGCTTGGAGGTCTCTTCCAACCTGGTTGATTCTATGATTCTATGATATTCACATTATTTCTACATCCTGTTCCACTTCTGACCTTTATGTAATGCACTCACACCTAAAAAACTCCCCTGGACCGAGCAGAGTAAAATCTACCTTAAATTCCTCAGAAGCACACTGAATTTGCCAGCAAGTTGTGCTCTCAGAATTATTTTCTATGAAGCTAAAGATCAGTTCTGCGCAGCTCTGCAACTTCTCATCTAGATTTCCTTCTCTTAAATCCACTTTTGCACTCTAACAAGAACTGACCACCCCGTGGGATTCTTTGCATACCAAGCAGCTTTTAATCTGTTGAAGAGGCACTTTGAATCATAGAACAGAATCATAGAATCAACCAGGTTGGAAGAGATCTCCAAGATCATCTAGTCCAACCTAGCACCCAGCCCTAACCAGTCAACTAGACCATGGCACTAAGTGCCTCATCCAGTCTTTTGCTTAAACACCTCCAGGGACAGTGACTCCACCACCTCCCTGGGCAGCCCATTCCAATGCCAATCACTCTCTCTGCCAACAACTTCCTCCTAACATCCAGCCTAGACCTCCCCTGGCACAACTTGAGACTGTGTCCCCTTGTTCTATTGCTGGTTGCCTGGGATTTAAATCTTGAGAGCTAGATTATTTCAGTCTTAATGTTAAAAGCTATTTCAAAATCCCAAACATGCTTATTTTGAATGCACACATATAATGAACTGGAGCCTTCTCTTTTTCTTAGCTTGGTTTCTTCCCCACCCTCACACTTCTATCAGAAATCCCAATTTCCTCACTCACACACCCTTAATTATTCCTTTAAATAACAAGGTATTTTCTATGCTTGGGACAACAAAATTTAGCCTTCATGAACATTCTGAGGACGTGTTTAGCAAATTCATTTACCAAAATACAGTCTCAAAGTCACACTAACAAAAACATTACCTGGATCTCCTGTCATAGCTTCTACATCGTCGGTAGCTGTCACTCCTTTTACTTCTGCTTCGGCTCCTGCTGTAGTAACTATCATATGTGTAAGACCTACTAGAAGAGAGAAGAAATGTAAATTTGCATTTTCTTCTCTAAATGTTATTTATTTCATATATATGTTTTAAAGATGTCTAAATACAGAGCTGAGAGTGCACTGGCAGCTTCAAAAGCCAACTGCATCCTGGGCTGCAGCAAAAGATGCGTGGCCAGCAGGGCAAGGGATACGATTCTGCCACTTTGCTCTTGTGAGGCCTCACCTGAAGTACTGCATCCAGCTCCAAAACTCCCAACATAAAGACATTAGACCTGTTGGAAAGGACCCAGAGGAGAGCCACAAAGATGATCAGAGGGCTGGAGCACCTCTCCTACATGGACAGGCTGAGGGAACTGGGAGAAGGCTCCAGGGAAACATTATGGCAGCCTTTCAGTACCTGAAGAGGACCTACAGGAAAGCTGGAGAGGGACACAGGAAAGCTGGAGAGGGACTTTTTACAAGGGGCTGTGATGACAGAACAAGGGGCAGTAGTTTTGAACTAGATCAGGGTAGATTTAGATTGGACATTAGGAAGAAGTTCTTTACTATGAGGGTGGTGAGGCACTGGAACAGGTTGCCCAGAAAAGCTGTGGATGCCTCATATCTAGGAGTGTTCAAGACCAGGATGCATCCTCATTGAGCAACCTGTTCTAGAGGGAGGTGGCTCTGTTGGTGGCAGGGGGTTTGGAACTAGATGTTCTTTAAAGTCCCTTCCACATGACCACAGGATATTAGGGGTTGGAAGGGACCCAAGGAGATCATCGAGTTCAATCCCCCTGCCAGAGCAGGACAACACAATCTAGCACAGATCACAGAGGAACACATCCAGACAGGCCTTGAGAGGCTCCAGAAAAGGAGACTCCACAACCTCCCTGGGGAGCCTGTTTCAGTGCCAGACCTTTCCATCCCAAACCATTCTATGATGATGAATTACTTTTGAAGAAAGTTGCAAAAAGAATCATTCTCTTTTATAACAGTTTAAACAGGTATCTTCAAAACAACAATAAACCCATTCAAATTCATTAATCTGGAAGAGGCTTACTAAGCATTAAAAAAGTTTGTTACTGCATTTAAAATATCTGTAAAGAAAACAAGCAATGAAGTGATTCCATTGACAACTGTGCTATTTTAACCACGAAGTGAAATGTGTTCATCATTATTTCACAGAATCACAGAACTGTCAGGGTTGGAAAAGACCTTAAAGATCATCTAGTTCCAACTTCCCTGCCACTGGAAGGGATGAACTCCAATAGATCAGGTTGCCCAGAGCCACACCCAGCCTGGCATTAAACATCTCCAGGGATGGGGTTTCCACCACCTCCCTAGGCAACCTGTTCCAGTGTCTCACCACCCTGATATGGTGCTCATATCAGCAATTTGAACTGTCATGTCAAATTTGGTGTGCCCAGGTGGCCAGGAGAGCCAATGGCATCCTGGCCTGGATCAGGAACAGTGTGGCCAGCAGGACAAGGGAGATTATCCTGGCCCTGGACTCAACACTGGTCAGGCTACACCTTGAGTACTGTGTCCTGTTCTGGGCTCCTCCATTCAAGAGAGATGTTGAGATACTGGAACACATTCAGGGAAGGGCAGCAAGGCTGGTGAGGGGCCTGGAACAGAGCCCTGTGAGGGAGCTGGGGGTGTGCAGCCTGGAGAAGAGCAGGCTCAGACTTCATTGATGTTTACAACTACCTGAAGGGAGGCTGTAGCCAGGTGGGGGTCAATCTCTTCTCCCAGGCAACCAGCAGTAGAATGAGGGGACACAGTCTCAAGTTGTGCCAGGGGAGGTCTAGGCTGAATGTTTGGAAGAAGTTGTTGGCAGAGAGAGTGATTGGCATTGGAATGGGCTGCCCAGGAAGGTGGTGGAGTCACCGTCCCTGGAGGTGTTGAAGCAAAGCCTGGCTGGGGCACTTGGTGCCATGGTCTGGTTGATTGGCTAGGGCTGGGTGCTAGGCTGGACTGGATGAGCTTGGAGCTCTCTTCCAACCTGCTCGATTCTGTGATTTTCAGCTTTTTGAAGTGTCTTATATTGTTTTGCTTTAAACCAAGTTGCTACCATGAAATTATATTCTTCAGTATCATAGACAGAGGGCTCTTCTTACTCCAAGATATTTCCTAGTGAGTATATTTAATGCAGAGTTTGCATACAGCTGTAACTCCTACCTGGATCGGCTGTGATGACAGTAAGAACTACTTCGGGATCTACTTCTGCTATAGGTTCGACTGACAAAAAAAAGACAAGAGACACTTTAAGTTAAGCAGAAACAAGTGCTGAAGGGATCAGGGGAAGAGGGGAAGCAAAGGGGGATCACAGAGTCACAGAATGACAGAGGTTGGTAGGGACCTCTAGAGATCATCTTCCAACCCCTCTACCACAACTGGTTCACCTAGAGCAGGTGTCAGGAGTGAAAGTGTTTTGCTCCAAATTCTCCATCCACACTACAAAATACTAAACAAATCTTGTCCTTGCCTGTCACCAGGAAAAAAATCCATAACAAGGCCAAGTGTAGAGCCCTGCACCTGAGGAGAAATAACCCCCTGGCACAGCACCGGTGAGGGGCTGACCTGCAGGGAAGCAGTTCCATGGAAACAGATCTGGGAGTGCTGGTGGGCAGCAAGTTGCCCATGAGCCAGCAAAGCACCCTTGTGGCCAAGAAGACAGTCTTCTGGGGTGCATTAAGGAGAGCGTAGCCAGAAGGTTGAGGGAGGTTCCTCTCCCTCTCAACTCTGTCTTAGTGAGGCCACATATGGAATGCTGCATCCAGTTCTGGGCTCTCCATTTCAAGAGAGAGAGAACTGCTGGAGAGAATCCAGCCAAGGCCACAAAGATGCTGAGAGGAGAAATGAGCTTATACAGAGAGACCTGGGGCTGTTTAGCTCAGGGAAGAGCAGCCCGAGAAGGAGTCTTCTCAATGCTCAGTAAGAGCTAAAGGGCGAGGGGCAAGATGATGGGGCTAGACTTTTTCCTCAGTGGCTCACAGTGGTAACAGGCATAAACTGGAACCCAGGAGGTTCCATCTGAACATGAGAAAGAAACCTCACTGTGAGGGTGCTAGAGGCCTGAAACAGGCTGCCCAAAGACACTGTGGAGTTTCCTTCTCTGAAGGGATTCCAAGCTCACATGGACATTGTGATCCCTGGCAAGCTGCTGTGGGTGACCCTGATTTAGCAGGGGAGTTGGACTAGATCTTCAGTCCCTTCCAATGCCCACACCATTCTGCACTCCTATGAATAGGAAATTCTGAAGTCTGGCTCTTCTCCCTTGCATGTTTCAGACATTTCAGACTGAAGCATACACAGAAGAGCACATTTCCAACCCTCTCAGAGCCCAAAGCACTGGGCTAATTTACTAGCTTTCTATCACAACTCAAACTACCTCCAGTTAGAGAACCTTACCTACGACTCTTGTAACTGTGGTAAGAGCTACTTCGACTTCTTGACCGATCTCTACTGTACCATCCTCTGCTTCGGCTTCTTGAGTAGCTTCTTGACCTAGAAGTACCAATGAATAATTTTGAAAAGCACAAAACAGAACAAAACTGAGGCAAAGAGCAGCAGCAAATGGGAAACAAGAGCATTAGAAAGCTAAGTAAAAACTTTCTTGCATACCAGCTGAACAATACAGTGCTGTTCTGAAGAAAAACACTGAGCTGAAAAGAAAACCAAGCCCTAAGACCATCAGAACTGCCAGGTTAACCTGGTAGGCTGTGGGAACAGCACGAAGTTCTTACCTATAAGAGTATGTAGAACTTCGGGATCGACTTCTTGAGTGACTGTAAGATATGGACCTTGTTCTGTGTCTGGATTTAGACTCAGATTTACTTCGTGACCTACTGAGGCTCCTGGATGGGCTCTTGTCATCTCGACTTGGCGATTCCTCCTCGCTGGAACTTTCTTGGTTCCTTGGCCTTCTATTCAGCCGTGCTGTTTTTCTGACTTCATCAAAGAGAGATCCAGGCCTCACTTTATTTTTAGCTTTTATTTCAATTCTTAAACCTGCTGGTTTAGACTCTGGTGCTGAAGTTACAACCTTAACTTCTGCAGCAGTACTAGTTGCTGCTGATTGTAAGTTACCAACGCCTTGCAAAGGCTTCCATTTATTATCTATCATATTGTTTTGTGTATTTTCAGTAGTTTCACTTATTAAACTACAGTCTTTAGCACTAGACACAGGGACAAGGTTATTTTCTTGTTTTCCTGTTTCTTTTTCTTCTGTCATGTTAATAATGTCTATACTACTGCTTCCTAGTTTGACAGCATCTTGTTCAGGGCGCTCAACCTGTAGCTCTTTGTTTATAGCAGCACTTAAATCCTGAGGTTTAGCAGTGAGAATGACAGGAGAGAAAGTGTCCACATCAGCTTTCCCTGGTGAGTTACGATCTGGAGTACAAATCTCCATGTTGTCATCTGTTTGAATGACATCTTCCAAGCCGTTCTCGTTGCTTTCTCCTCCTTGTTTCATCTCACTCTTGCAAGCGGCCACGTTTATTCCTGAGTTTAAAATGCTGGCTGAAGAGTTTGTCTCAGCACTGTCTTTATTAAGGTTACTGAGATCTGGCAAGGCATCACATGTAGTGTTTTTACCTAAAAGGTTTTCATCCAGACAAGACTTCTCACCATTTCCCATTTTATCTTTGACTATTTCATCCTTTTCATAAGCTTCTGTTTTATCCTTTATGTCCCTGCTAAGCGGCTTTTCTTTTTTATCATCCTTGGTAACCGGCTTTTCGTCGATATCATCATCATCATCTTCTTCACCAAACTCCAGAGGAGGCTGCCAATGAAATGTTTCTTTTCTTTTCTGAACTTTGTGTTTCTTCTCCTTTTTCCCTTTCGGTTTTTCTTTTGCCTTCTTGGAATGTGCTTTTTTAAGTGGTTTTTTTGATCCATGTTTGTGTTTCTTTGACTTTCCTCTAACGTTTGTTAGGCTAGAACAAGAGCTCTCAGATTCAGAGGATGATAACTGCTTGCTTGTCTTCAGTGTACAGTCAGAATCTAGAAAGCCTTCTGAAGAATTTGATTGTTTTTTGATCCTTTTATCCACACTATGATCTGTATCAGACCCCGACGAAGCCTCTCCTTCTTCTTTACTAGAGGAGGGTCTGGAATCTTCCCTGTTACACCTTGCCTCTCCTCTTTCAGAATTTGATTCAGAGTCCCATTTACTGCCTGCATAGGATTTTCGTTTTGTGTTTGCACCACTCCTAGGCTGCTCAGAAGATTTCTCCTTGGCCGTCTTCTTTTTAGAGTGATCAGAACCCCGTTCGTGCCTGGACTTCTCCTCCCTTCGCTCAGAGCTTAAGCTATTTTTATCCTGCTTCTGAATATCTCCTTCTAATTGCAAGCGTCCTTCTTTTTCTTGCAGCACTTTCACTTTGGCAGAACGCTCACTGTCAGTAGAGAAGTTTGAAGATGATAAACTGTCACTCTCTTTCAACCCTTGAGAAGATTCATCATAGTCTTTTGTAGACTTATAAGGCAGAGTACTTTCAGAGCTGGTCTCTTGTCTCAGCTTAAGAGGCCGAGCTTTCTGATCACTCGATGTGGATTTTCTTTTGCTCCTGCGCCTATCGTCATCACTAAGGGAATAGTAAGACGTTGAGTCACTATAGCCTGACCTGTCACTGCGGTATTTACTCAGTGATGCTGATCTGCCAGAGGAATGAGATTTTGTCCTAGAGCTAGACGGACTCCTAGACCTCGTATAAGACCTCGAGTATGACCTACTTCGAGAGGATCTGCTTCTTGATCTTGGACAACTATCTGAGCTCCTGTCACTATGATACTTGGAGTAACTGCTTCGATCACTATCTGAACTCCTCTGTTGCTTACGAGAGGAAGAAGAAGTGTTAGCCTCTTTAACCACTACTAAGTTGTAACTAGTTTGTGTGGGTATTAAGTGGGTTGTTTTAGCTTTCATTTCCTGAATTCGCTCATAAGAAGGCTTCCATGGTTTCTGCCCAGGTTTCCACCTCGAAGGCGGTGGACTATCGCTTAGGGGTATAACAGGGAGGCTTTCTGGGACAACGGGTGGTACAACCACTTTATCACTGGGAAGGATAACTGCTCTCACAGGCTCGACAGTCTTGTTCAACTTATTTTCAGTTAATCGTGTGGAAACATTCCGTGGAGAATTGGAAACTGTCTTTTTATGCCTGGAGTTAGAACTTGACCTTGACCTACTTCGAGAACGTGAGGATTTAGAGGGTGATCTTGACCTTGAACTTCTTCGGGAGTAAGATCTTGATTTAGACCTAGATCTGGACCTGGACCTGTAGTATGACCTAGTCCCTCTGCTTGAAACAGTTGATGAGCTCTGGTCATCTTTATCAGATTTAGACCAGTCTCTTTTGGATGAATGTCTAGAAGATGAAGAAGAAGAACGAGACTTCCTCTCACGATCACAAGATGACTTTGTCCTCCTGTGGAAGGAACGAGAGGATTCTACATCTGATGAGGCTGATGTTTTCTTCTTTTTTGTTTGTTTGTGTTTCCTGAAGTGCTTCTGCTTTTTTGATTTCTTTTTGTGTTTCCCCTTCTTTTTCTCTTTTCTATGCTTTTTGTGATGGCTAGAATATCTCACAGTACTTAGATCAGAATAGCCATTGTGCGACCAAGACCTCGATCTCCGGGATGCACTTCTTTCATCCCATCGGCTTGTACATGGGTCACTCAACCTAGAAAACAAACAAGAACTGGAATTACATCACTCTCAAGAACGAGTCCTTTGTAAGAAGTGAAACAGCCAACATCAGCTCATTTTCCATGCTGCAGAACCCATGTTAAGAGATTGAATGTTTTAACCCCAGGTGGCCAGGAAAGCCAATGGCATCCTGGCCTGGCTGAGGAACAGCGAGGCCAGTAGGACAAGGGAGCTTATTCTGCCCCTGGACTCAACACTGGTCAGGCCACACCTTGAGTGCTGTGTCCAGTTCTGGGCTCCTCAACCAGGTTGGAAGAGACCTCCAAAATCATCCATCCCAACCTAGCACCCAGCCCTAGCCAATCAACTAGACTATGGCACTAAGTGTCCCATCAAGTCCTGAACAACTCCAGGGACAGCAACTCCACCACCTCCCTGGGTAGCCCATTCCAATGCCAATCAATCACTCTCTCTGCCAACAACTTCCTCCTAACATCCAGCCTAGACCTCCCCTAGTGCAGCTTAAGACTGTGTCCCCTTGTTTTGTTGCTGCTTGCCTGGCAGAAGAGACCAACCCCTACCTGCCTACAGTCTCAGGCAGTTGCAGACAGCAATGAGGTCACCCCTAGGCCTCCTCCTCTCCAGGCTAAACAAGCCTACCTCCCTCAGCCTCTCCTCATAGGGTTTGTGTTCCAGGCCTCTCCAGCTTCGTCTCCCTTCTCTGGACACTACTAAATTACTGAAGTATCTATGATGCCACCATCAGAAGCAAGTCCTCTGATGCTTTTCTACGTGTGTTCATCTGATGTCGCATTAGAAAACTAGACAGGATTTAAGCAAGTTTTTCACTTCTAATTTTCAGGATTTAAATGGAACATGTTAACCACAAGAATATTTTCGGTTTTGAAATCAAATATTTAAAAGCTGAGTTCATGTGGTGCTGTGGGACGTGGTTTAGTGGTGGTGGTGGCAGCGCTGTGTTAGTGGTTGGACTTGAGAACCCTAAAGGTCTTTGCTGACCTGAATAATTCTGACAAGGCTGGTACATGTACCAAATCTATCAAAGCTTGTGTAAAAACCCAAGACATTATAAATTTGTAATGAAGATCTTACTTATCTCCTTTACTCCACTTCTCTCCACTTGGAGGTCTGTACGTTCGTAGTCTCTGCATCTCCTCTTTCCAGTGAGGAGGGGTCTCGCTGCTCTCATCATCATCGGATTCAGAACAGGACCGTGAGCGAGGTGGGGTGTGATAGCGCTGTGGAAGCAAAGACTTCAGTTGATAACATCCATTCTTTTGAAGAAAATGATAACAAAGAAAATGCACACTGTCTCCTACACTGCTTCTGCATGCATCTTCATAACACAAACTGGGCAACACTAATCCACACAAAGTCCAGGAAGAATATGCAAGTTCTAGATTTCCTGCCAAAAATACCCACTTCTGGAATGCATTTATCCTGCATCAGGAACTGAATGGCTAACTAACTTTTCACACTCTTAAGAGCACTGCACAAAGTTTCAGAGGAGCCAGCAGCTAAAAAATAAAAGGAATAATCAAGGAAGAGATCAGGGATTCTCTTTTGGAATAAGATAACCTGGACAGGCTGGAGAGGTGGGCCCAGGCCAACCTTATGACATTTAACAAGGCCAAGAGTAAGGTTCTGCACCTGGGTCGGTGTAATCCCAGGCACAGATACAGGCTGGGTGATGAATGGCTGAGAGCAGCCCTGAGGAAAAGGACCTGGGGGTCTGGGTCGATGAGAAGCTCAACATGAGCCGGCAGTGTGCACATGCAGCCCAGACAGCAACCCTGTGCTGGGCTGCA
>WAAF01010901.1:107794-117907 GCA_013400475.1 Tricholaema leucomelas
ATTCTATGATTCTAAGATCACAATCACTGCAGATAATCAACTTTTTTTTCTGGGCTACTAAAGCACAGATGTGTCACTCGTGTGAGCAGACACTTAACTGCTTGTCTGAGTAAAGACAAGCACTGTTTCAAGTTATTGCTGTTCAGAAATGAGAACCCAGAGTAGAAGACATTTCAAGCAAAAAAAAAAAAAGCCCAAAACAATAAAGCCAAACTTCCATGAAAGTGCAGTGAAACTTCACCCTTAAAAAATTCTGCTTAGGCACAGCATTTAAGCAGGCAGTAAGAGCTACTTGTGCAACAGAGAACAAACTCTACTGATGCTAACTCATTATTTTCCATTACCCAGTTGGATACACACTTAGGTAAATTCTGTGAGGAAATTAGATGCTTCTCGACTTGATAATTAAGAAAAACATCTGGGGTTTTACTCAATTATTTTGAGCCACTTACAAAAGTAAGCTGTGCTAGTTTGAGCCTAGCTAGATGTTTCGGTGAGAAGGATTACATCACAGGCTGTGAAAGAGAAAACAGTGGTGATGTCTACTTCACTCATAGGCTTGCTGAGATGCATAAGAACAAGAATCCAAACATAGATAAGGCACTTCCACTTGGGAGCTCTGGGCTGCATTTCTCCCTCTAGCCTCTCTGCCATCTCTCTGATTAATCCACTTTGCTTCCTAACCCCCTGGCCCAACCTCCATTCTTCCTTGGGTCTCGGGTAAGGCTGAGAGGGGTAGGGGGAAGGGCGGCTGACAGCCCTCCTGGGGACTCAGGTTTCTGGGAGGGCTGTTGTGTTTCTGTATTACCTTTTTACCTTGTCTATTTCTGTCTATAACTGTATATACTGTAAATATCTGCTTGTATATTGTGCTAAGCTGGAAATATAAGCTTCATTCAATTTCCAGAGCTGGCTGAGTCCAGTCTGGGTAATTTCCAAAGTGTGAGGGGGCAGGAAACACCCAAACCACTACCTAAGCAATATGTGAAAATAAAATTACATATTGCCCCTTAGAATAAAAACTGAAAGCTGTACTGGTTTATTCAGTTAGTTACAGATAGAAGGCTTTAAGACACCCTGTCTACATTGAAAAAGATAAAGATAACCTACCATAGGATCTAGAACTTCCCTATCCTTTGAGTTGAAACAACTACTCCGAAAGGAAGAAAAAGAGGTTTTTAGAGATGAAAGGAAAGAATAAATAAGTTGTCACATACAATTGTGCCTCTTCCTTTAATTTTTCGTCCAGATTTAGAGACTGAGGGTTTCTGGTCACTGAGAACTGGCGCAGCATCAAGAAGTTTCCTACATAAAATATGAGCATACATGGGAAAGAAAAAAACACAACAAACAAACCATCACAAAAAAATCCCACACTGACTTAGACCAATTTTAACTTAATCATGCAAAATATGAATCTTTTTTTTTTGAGATGGCAGAATTAAGAATTCAGTGAATTCTCCTAGAAGTAAAGCAAGGCAAACAGTTCTGCAACAAAATGCACATCAACACCTACTTGTTTTTAACCAAATGTGTAGCTTACCTGGAAATAAACTACAGCTACGAACTTGCACTCTGTGCACCTGGCTTTTCTAAGGGGTTAATTTGTGTACTGGTGCACAAATGACAAAAACAACGTGGAGAGAATACTTTCAGGAACTCAACGGTTAGAGTTCTTAGGTTCTAAAGCTATCCTCTCTCTGAAACAAGAAGAGGTAATTTGTCACTCCTTTTTACAGCTTGTGTATTATTCTTGACAGAAGCAATTACCAAGGTTTGGGAAACATCATCACAGTCTCACAGTATCACCAAGGTTGGAAGAGACCTCACAGATCGTCAAGTCCAACCCATTACCACAGAGCTCAAGGCTAGACCATGGCACCAAGTGCCACGTCCAATCCTGCCTTGAACAGCTCCAGGGACGGCGACTCCACCACCTCCCTGGGCAGCCCATTCCAGTGTCCAATGACTCTCTCAGTGAAGAACTTTCTCCTCACCTCAAGCCTAAATTTCCCCTGGCGCAGCTTGAGGCTGTGTCCTCTTGTTCTGGTGCTGGCTGCCTGAGAGAAGAGAGCAACCTCCCCCTGGCTACAACCACCCCTCAGGTAGTTGTAGACAGCAATAAGGTCTCCCCTGAGCCTCCTCTTCTCCAAGCTAAACAATCCCTCAGCCTCTCCTCGTAGGGCTGTGCTCGAGGCCTCTCACCAGCCTCATTGCCCTTCTCTGGACACATTCAAGCATCTCAATGTCCCTCTTAAACTGGGGGGCCCAGAACTGGACACAGTACTCGAGGTGTGGTCTAACCAGTGCAGAGTACAGGGGCAGAATGACCTCCCTGCTCCTGCTGGCCACACCATTCCTGATGCAGGCCAGGATGCCATTAGCTCTCTTGGCCACCTGGGCACACTGCTGGCTCATGTTCAGGCGGGTATCGATCAGCACCCCCAGATCCCTTTCTGTTTGGCTGCTCTCTCATTAATCTTTCAAGAAAAGGCTTAAAGGAGACTAGAATAAACAGATTTTAGAGGTATATGCCAGTGTAATATATCATCTCATCTGAGTTCAAAAGCAAAGAAATTTGATTTAAAAGAATCTAGCAGCAATTCAGTAGAGGTGCAAAACACAAGTGGAAAGTAACTTGAGAACTCACAACTTCCTTTGTATCAAAAGAAGATTATTTTCTCTCATTCTTAAATATCATGTGGCTCATAAAATTCTGGTTGAGTGATTTTGAATCAAAGTTTCATCTACAGTGCAAGATGGCACTTCCCTATGATAAGTTGAGAAAGTTAGGGGTGTTCTGCCTGGAAAAGAGAAGGCTCCAGGGAGATCTTGTTAGGATTTCCACTACTTAAAAGAGGTCTATAGGAAAGATAGGGACAGACACTTTAGCAGGTCCTGTCGTGACAGGATAAGGGATGATGACTTAAAGCTAGAAGTGAGAAATTTAGGTTACAGAGAAAGAAGACATTTCTTACACTAAGGGTGGTGAGACACTAACTCAGGTTGTACAGGTAGGTGGTAAAAGCAATCCCTGGAACCAGTCCAGGCAAGGTTGCTTGAGGCACCTTGAGTAGTGTGTCCAGTTCTGGGCTCCTCAATTCAAGAGATGTTGAGATACTAGAATGTGTCCAGAGAAGGGCGACAAAGCTGGTAAGGGGCCTGGAGCACAGCCCTGTGAGGAGAGGCTGAGGGAGCTGGGGGTATGCAGCCTGCAGAAGAGGAGCCACAGGGCAGACTTCATTGCTGCCTACAACTACCTGAAGGGAGGCTGTAGCCAGGTGGGGTTGGTCTCTTCTGCCAGGCAAGCAGCAACAGAAGAAGGGGACACAATCTCAAGTTGTGCTGGTGGAGGTCTAGGCTGGATGTTAGGAGGAAGCTGTTGCCAGAGAGAGTGATTGGCATTGGAATGGGCTGCCCAGGGAAGTGGTGGAGTCACTGTCCCTGGAGGTGTTCAAAAAAAGTCTGGATGAGTCACTTAGTGCCATGATCTGGTTGACTGGACAAGGGCTGAGTGCTAGGTAGGACTGGATGATCTTGGAGGTCTCTTCCAACCTGGTTGATTCTAGGATTCAAAGATGTCTCTGCTGACTGCAGGGGGTTAGACTAAACTGTAACGGTCTCTTCAAATTCAAACCTTTCTATGACTTGCTAAGGTTTATATTGCAGAATTTCTTCTGGAGTTATTCACTTTTTTGATTTGCACCTTCTGTAACTGAGTTGAAGGTCATAACACACATGAACCCTAAGGATTAATGAAACTAAGTCATTAGATCTCATTGAAATACTCTGACACAAGTTTTAAGGACTATTCAAAGAAAACTGTAAAAAGGACAATTAAATTACCTCCTTTAGAAATTCTGACAGTAGAGCCATCATTAGCTGTCAGCAGCAGTTATAGAACTTTAGCAGGAAAGGTTTATGCATTGTTTCCACCAAGTGAACATAATAACATCAATGTTGCTTACGGTTCAGGTTCCACATTGACAACAGGCACATCTCTTCTTAGCAAAAATCTGTTTTCAGGCACTGGGGGAATTTCTTCAGGACGTACCACAGGCTTGTCCCTCTTTGCACTAACATCAGTTGCTTTTTCTGTTACATCACTCTTGTCAGAAAGGCTGCTGTGGGTACAAAGTGTTGAGAACTCAAAATCCAAGTGTCAACTGATAAACACCACTTCTCAAAGTGAATACTAAAACAAGCCCATGTGATGTAACAGATTTGATAGCTTAACAACCAAAATGTGCTTCACTAAGCAACCCAGTTTAGGCTAAGGGGAGGATCCTGCACTGTTACTGGAAAGAAGATACAGTTCTTGCTTTGCAGCAAATAGTTTTGCTTTGATTTGCCATGAAATATAATAGATCTTTGATGCCTAATTGATTATTTGCCTGATGTCTCACAGGTATTTTGAATCTCACAGGTCTTCTGAGTCCCAAATACTTTAACATGTTGGGACTCGTTTCAAAGTTGCTCTAGCTTCTTGCTATGAACACCTTAAAAATCATCGACAGAAAAGCTCCAAGCTTTAGGGTTTTGTTTGTTTGTAAAAACAAGCATCAAAATCTAAATTAAATAGAAGCATTTTTACATTCCTTGCTTGAGTATTTCACAGAAACAAAGCAAGAGTTTCTCAGATTTCTCTGAAATTTTTAAGAGATTAGTCACCGTCTTTGGCTTGAGGTTCGCTTGCACCTTGGATCCTCTTTCTTCCTCTCTTCCTTTCTCCGTTTTTTTGACTGTTTGGCTTTAGCTCTTCTTTTACGTTTTCTCCTTCTGCTTCTTTCATTTTCATCTTCACTTTCAGATGAAGTTTCTGAAGAGCTTGATACACTGGAGGAAGAGTCTGAAGCCTCTGACTCAGAACATACTTTCCTCTTCTTCTCCAAAGCTTAAAAGAGATTAAATTTACAGCATGTAGACCTGCATGGGTGTGCAGTGTGTCCATACAGCACAAAATAGAGTTTTATCTCTATTAAAGTAAAAACTTAGGTAACTGTGCCCTGTCTAAATCCATACCAATAAAATCATACAAATATTTCCCAAAGACAGCTGTAAAACATTCCTGAAAGTAAACTGTAAGAACCTCCATGCACAACTTCTACCATGTAAGACACAGCACTGCAAAGCGAAGCAATTTTTGAATGAGTTACACTAAGTTTTATAAGCTGACCAGTTGAAAAAGGGAGCTTCTGTAGAAGGCAAGGCAGGGGCAAGAAAACTTTGGACAAAGAGTCAGTCAAAGTCTCCACTGCTCATTTCTCATTTCTAAAACTTTGTCCTTCTCTCCCTTCTGCTTCCTTAAGCTTTTGCATCATCTATTCTCTTGACTTCCTCTAAAGGACATAAATAGCCACATTATTCTTAAGGAAAGTGAAAAGTGAAGTAGAAGATACAAATTTAGAACACTCCACTACTTTACAGCAACTGTTCAAATATATTTAAGATAATTCCTTCCCCAAGAAGCTTCACAAGAAGGAAAGTGTTGCTGACTGCACATACTGCATGCATTACCATCACATCACCTTAAAAGCAGCCTTTGGATACCACACAAAATTCAACTTGAAGAAAAAAACATGGTATTGTCTCCACCTTTCAGAGTCAGAAAAGTAACTTCTACTTATTTTTTGATAAGCCACATTAACTTCATGCATTACTCGGGGAGAGTAAGATGCAGGCAAGACAGAAAGGTTTAAGTCAGAAAAGCCCTTTCCCTTGCTCTGCTTTCTTCACCTTGTGCTAGTTTGAGCCTAGCTAGAATGTTTTGGTGAGAAGAACTAGATTACAGGCTGTAAAAGGAAAACAATGGTGATGTCTACTTGCCTCATAGGCTTGCTGAGATGTATAAGAATAAAAAGCAAAACATAGATAAAGCCACTTCTGCTGCTGGGGAACTGGCTGAACTGCATCTTACTCTCTAACCTCCCCTCCATTTTGGACTAATCCACTTTGCTTCCTAACCCCCCTGGCCGCATCTCCATTCTTCCTTGGGACTGGGGTAAGGTTGAGAGGGGTAGGGGGAAGGTGGAAGGGTGGTTGAGAGCCCCTCCTGGGGACTCAGGTTTCTAGGAGGGGAGTTGTGTTTCTCTATTACCTTTTACCTTGTCTATTTCTGTATATATATCTGTATATACTGTAAATATCTGCTTGTATATTGTGCTAGCTGTAAATATAAGCTTCACTCATATTTCCAGAGACGGCTGAGTCTAGTCTGGGTGATTTGTACAGTGTGGGGAGGCAGGGAACACCCAAACCATCACACACCTACACCATGATTTAATTTTTAAAGGCTTGTAAGAACAAATGAAGATTCTAGAGATTTTACCACAATGACTTTTAGACATTTAGGCATTCAGACATTTACTTTTATACTCTCTGAAAAGAACATCAACACTGAGTAAACTTCAGGTGTAGTGAGCTTACCATCTTTGGCTGATTTGGTAACGAGCACCCCACAGTCAATAACTCGCACGTCTGCATAGGGCCTACTTGCTGTATCAGTTTTCAGATTTTCTATTTGTTCTATTACTTCAAACCCAGAAATAACCAGTCCAAAGACAACGTGAACACTGCAGAAACAAAACATTTGGGAAGTACAAATGTGCTGTAGTTATTTTCTGGCGAACTGCAGATTTAAAAAGCCATTCTGGAATAGAAACATTCAGCTCTTAAAAACGTATCCAACTCAAACCCAAGATCTTCATTACTTTTGCATTTACAGCAATGCCAGGATTTCATGCAAAGTGAAGCACAGGTCTACTCCTGTTCAATCTGAGAGGTATACTTGATGTCACTCTACTCTCTTTACAGCGGGCAGGGTAAACAGATCATCATTACTAATCCATCCTTCTATTTTTGAAGTTTTGTGCAACAAAGAGATCAAGAGCCCATACATAACGATGACAAAGAACTGCAGTTTTCCCCAGAGAAGAGGGTTTTATTTATAGGGGTATACAAACCCAGCATGCAAATCCCCACTGGCATTGCAAGGACAGTTCTAATTAATCCCCAGTTTTGTTCTACCACATCACATTTCTCGTTCCTTCTTCCTTTTGCCCCATAACTTATACATCCAAGAACTAATATATTTTGGGGATAAAAACACACCACAAGAGAAAGCATTATCCAAACTTGACGTTTCAGCTCACTGATTTATGGACTGAGGGCAGCAACCAGCTTAAAAAAAAATGTCAGGATTTAGGAACTTCCAAGTGTTTGAGCAGCTTTAGGAAGCAAGCTGCAACTTGAAAGTTTTATAGGACTGAAACTTTTGTTTTCCATCTTGTTCTGTTGTATAATCTTTCACAGAATGAAGGCTGTGCTTCCCCCATTGTCTACTTTCAATAGAACAAGAAGACTCACAACCCTGAAACTTTAGTCATCAGTGCAGAAGCTACAAAGGATTCTTACCCATCGAGATGAGGAGCAGGTTTCGTTGTTCTGTTTGACAAACAGCAAGATGGTAGGATGGTAACAAAAAAAAAAAAAAAAGAAGAAAGAAAATCAGAGATTCAGATGAAAAAAAAAAAGAGAAGAATGGCACAGAAAAAAAAAGGGAAAAAAGAGATGAAGGTAAGACACACAAAAAAAGTGAGAAAATCCAGTTACATACATGGAATTAAACTGGACAGATCATTATACACAGGCTTTTTTACACTTCCACATGAGATCTGTTTGATGCTTAGCTAACTGTGAGTACTTGAAAACTCCACCAAGTATCACTTTATGCATGCAATAAATAATTTTCATGTAAGTGCCTTTAAATACACATTCAAATATAACTCACTAACGTTTTTAATCACAGAGAAGATACAATTTGGCACTCAATAGTGGGTAACTAATGGAATTTAAATGTTTCTGAAACTGTTAGGTTCTTACATTACAAGGTCATAGATTATTAAAAAAAAAGAGAGGAGTTATTATATGCGATAAATTCTCTGCTTCCACCCCCTCACACTTCTTTCTTACTCTCTCTTTACTTGATTGGCCTCATGACTCAGAATTTGAAGCAATACTTTTATCTTTAACCATCAAGACTATAGCACTTCAGCTCATGAGCTCACAGGCTTCCCAAAAGCACAATGCAAGCAGACATTAGACACTACTCTATAGTTTATTTCTGTGATAAACATGGTCTTCAGCTTCCCACATTTAGCTGTTTCTAACCTGAAGGAGAAATGCAACTGCATTACATTTTGTAGACTAGCCTAAAAGGCATTTGGAATTATGCCCAGTTTCTGACTTGACTTCAAAACAGGATGTTCAAGGCTGTGCATCCATAACTTTATGCTATGATTCACCTTGCCGATGATACTGCTACAACCTCGCATCTCTCTACATCCCCTTTCAAAAGAGAAAGGGAATTATTTGTACATGTGAGCCACAGGAAACCTTGCTATGCAAATTCAGTAAGAAACATCAGAACTGGCATTAATCTTACATATTGGGGAAGGAAAAAAAATTCAAATGAAAATTTGCATCTGAAGCTATTTTAATACTGGAATACTCTTCCTCTCCTCCCAAGCATTATCTTGCCTTTCCAGCTTTCTTCCAATGAACTCTCCTCTCTCAAACTAAATGAGATGCCTTTTCTATATTTACAATCACACAGGTGTGGCACAATGAACTCACTTTTCCACTGCTATAAGAAAATACTATTTTTCAAAGCACAGATCTTCACTCAAATGTGGAACTACTAGGTCATAAAACACTGCAATGCTGGAATCCATGCCAAAAGCTGGAACTGTGAAACAGGAGTGTTTACACTCATTTTTTTAAGTTTGAAATGCAAGCCAGCCCTTCCACTCCCATACTGCTAAATAAGAAGAAAACCTCTCTGGTTTAATACAGGGAAAGAAATGTTATCCAGACAACATTTAATTTCTCAGTGGTGATTGGGGGCTCTCTGTTCTTTTGCTAATACAGAGTATTAGGCTACAGACAGAAAATTCTTACAGCTTCTCAGGTTCTTTAAGCAAAAGTTAACTGCATTGACAACCTGCTGTTAAGTAACCAGTTTAAGCAGGTTTAATTATAAAGCTCATTTAAAGCAGTGAAAACCCAGAAGTGTGTTACTTTAATGAAACCAGTAATAAACAAGGCTTAGTGCTTAGAAACAGCTAGAAACAGCAACAGGTTCAAAGACATTTGAGATGAATGCTGTGTTAAAAGTGCTCCTGGCCATGCAGCAGCACCACCACTTGAAGACCACTTGAAGAGATCACCCAAGCATGGGCTTTCTTTAGACTAGCCCTCAAAAAGCAAAGAAAGGGATTGTTGGTTCGTTAAAACCCATGCAGAGGTTTCTTCCATTACATTGGCAATTTGACAGATCAAATGGGTAGGAGCTTCTTCATTTAGTTGTTCATGAAGTGACATCACACAGAAAAGGATTAATCCAAGAGGAAACTTCTCAGATCCACAAGAAGGAGTTGGGTGACTTAACAGACACTTCCTACAGGAAGCAGAAACCCACCTCCTCATTGTGCTCTTGAAAAGTTTTTTCAACTCAGTGTCAGGGCTGTAACACGATGTTTATTCTGCAAACATGCACTTTAAAAGACCACTTCAAGTTTTCTGGATACATTTTGCCTTTTTCAAACCTTGAACATTTGCTTTGGCTTCAAAACTTTGCAAATGTTTTCAAGATGCATTAGCAGTTGTGCTTACCCATACTGGGCATCCCTTCCTCTCCCCCACCAATAAACTATTAGCTCTTAATAAAGTCTCTGCATATTCAAGCATTGAAATGATCTGTTTGTTATTTACTGCACATAAAAGTATCTTGTGAATGCTCTCACGTGGGCTGTGCTCCTTTAAAGCAACTTTGGGCCCTGCCTGCATGCTAGGTGCACATGAATCCCTTTTGCTCAAAGATAAGGCAGTGTCAGCCCCTTTCCTTGACATTTTGCAAAACCAGGAGGAAACCTACTTACTGCCTATGCACTACAAAACCCTGAAGTGGTGAGGAAATCCTCCCCTGCAATAGTGTTTTATTAAAACATTTTGAGACAGAACTTTTATAATGTAAAACATTAAAAAAAAAAAATCAAAAGAATATATACTATTATCCAAGTTCTCCACTTAAAGATACTGCTGAAGAGAAAAACA
>WAAF01010901.1:118018-147452 GCA_013400475.1 Tricholaema leucomelas
AAAAAAAAAACAAAACAAAACCAAACAAAACCAACCAAAAAAAAAAAAAAAAAAAAAAATCAAGAAAGATTAAAAACAACAAAGAAGAAAAAGGAAAGGACACAGCCTTAGAGGAATGAGACATTACCTTTGGAGCGCACGATGTAACACTGTTTCTGTAAATTTTACACAAAAATGGCAGAAATAAATTGTAATACATTTTCAGACAAAACTGAGTCTATGTTTTATTAAAATACAAAGTTTAAAATTATTATTAAACCAAAGTTGTACGCAGAACAAGGATGCCTAAAAGAGGGCTCTAAATTTTCTTTAGGAGGTTATGGTTACTTTGAAAACTGCAGTTAAATTCTCCTTAAAAAAAAAACAACAAAACCAAAACCCAAAGAAACAAAACAAAAAGAAACCTACAGATATAACCTGCTTGCATCCAGCATTATAAAGATAAGTGGTTAGGAGAAAATTGTGTACTACCCCTTCCCTCCCCCAGCCAAGTCTCAATCCAGTAAAGTGTTAAAACAGACACGACTTTAAGCAGATGAGTAACTGGTTGCAATGGGCTTATTCACATGCTTGCAGCTCCAGCAAGTGTTCAAATGCTCTGCTGAATCCAGTCCTATGAATATACTTCATGGATTGGCATCCCATTGCTCACGTTTTGATTTGCAAATGGAATGGGATAAGTCAGTAAGTTTACAACTTGATACGCTTCATGATTAGCTGCCACCTCCCTTCCATGATGAAGCTTTTCTATACACAAGGAAAATAGGTATTTTCTTGAGAATATGTCATTGTCTGTGTTCAGAATCACAGAAAATGTGTTATAGATGCAAAAGAATACAAAGCAAACACACCAGCTAATACCAAAACTCTGCTCTGGTGTAATTCTGAACAGCAGCAATGTTTTCAAGATGCATTAGCAGTTGTGCTTACCCATACTGGGCATCCCTTCCTCTCCCCCACCAATAAACTATTAGCTCTTAATAAAGTCTCTGCATATTCAAGCATTGAAATGATCTGTTTGTTATTTACTGCACACAAAAGTATCTTGTGAATGCTCTCACGTGGGCTGTGCTCCTTTAAAGCAACTTTGGGTCAAGCCAATGGGCCCTGCCTGCATGCTAGGTGCACATGAATCCCTTTTGCTCAAAGATAAGGCAGCGTCAGCCCCTTTCCTTGACATTTATAGCTGTTTCCTTTGCTGATAATTGTTCAGTAATTAGTTCAAAGGTATTTCATTCATAGCACAAAAAAACCCACCTACCAACTGTGGATAAGAATCAAAAAAACCCAACCTGGTTTGGAAGACCAAAAAGACTGAAGAAAGGAATTGACTTTGAGAAGCTGATGAAAACCATTTGTAAAGTCAAAACAGAAGTCCTCACAATTTATTTTATCTTTCATTTAGCAGCTCAAAGTGGTTAGTTTTGAGAATGTGCAGCTAGACACCACACATTATACTTTTTAGCAAAGAAAAAAGCTGTTTAGTTTTGTGCAAGAAAGCAAAGATTGAGAGGCACAGTACACCAACAATACCCTCAGTATGGGAAAGTAAACATATAAATCTAGCAGCAAGAGCAAAACAGCCTCAGGTTCCAAATAGCTTTTGAACACAGAGGCAAGGACCCCAAGCATTCGAGCTGATAAAAGACACAACCTAGGACTCCTATTTAAGTTGTTATAAGGATGAATTCCTCAGTAAACTACACAGCTAAATAACTAGGCAATAAATTAATCATTACACAGGACTTCCCAGTGACAACAAAGAGGTTGGCGGCTGCATTTTGGCCTCCTATTGTTTTCTTTATGCCCCATTCCACACTTCTCTTTTCCCAGTAAGTGCAGCTTGACAGCCTTTGTATGAAAAAGGAAGCAAAGCCCATGCCAGCATTTGTAGGCTCAGGAGTCTCAGTGTTACAATACTTCATGTACTCGTTTTTCACAAGAGTTGCACTTCTTTCATACTGCAACTTTCCATGCTAGCAGGTTTGGGCATGATGGAGCTGCTCTCCTGAGACTAGAGACTATTACCTGAGAATCACAACACACTGCTTGAGAAGAACATCAGCCAAGTAGTAATAACAGCCACTAAGCTGGAACATCCAAGAACAGGCTGACTGTGCTTCCTAACTCTAAATCAGAGACCTAAAGACAATAGCTGTATATGCACAATGCTCTGGATGCACTTCCTCAATAGCAGTGCTACTAATAATCATCATCTTTTTGACAGCATTTCAGAACAGATATAGAAGTATATAGAAAAAGGAAGTGGTTCCTGCCAACCTCTACCCTATCCTTAGAATTCCATATAGAATCACAGAATCAGTCTGGGTTGGAAGGGACCACAAGGATCATCTAATTCCAACCCCCGTGCCATGGCCAGGGACATCCTGTCCTAGATCACCTCCAAGGATGGGGCCTCAACCACCTCCTTGGGCAACTGATTCCAGGGTCTCACCACTCTCATGTTGAAGAGCTTCCTCCTCACATCCATATCTCAATTCCAACATGAACAACTGAAGGATTAATACACTCAGACAGTGTTAGAAACACTTGCTAAATATCTGATGTTTCTAAAAGAAGTTACTCACAGAAAAGAATTAAATCAAAGTGGTGCTATCTGAAAATACAAACAGCCCATTTATAACCTGGTGCCTTCTAGCTATCTTCACAAGTCTGCAGTAAATTGCTACAACAGATCTCTTTGGGGAAAAAAAAAAACTTTGAAATTCTACTATTTTACAAATGCTAACATTATAAAAGGATGGTTTCTGTATCCTTTCTGCTGGATTTCAACAAGATGCATTTCTTTAGAGTAGGAAATGTTTCATAGACACACAAGGGAATAGACTTGGCCTGTTTAAAGTCCTTGTGCAGGAGACACAGAATCCTTCCTCAGCTAAACATTCTCCTTTCAACCCAACAGCTACTCCTGTTCGCGTAAGAAAAAGTGGGAAGACACTCAATCACCAAGCACTAAATGCTGCACTTCTGGCACTACCTACACACACTACTGATTCCAATCTACTCTTCCATCTTGCCAGTCTGTTTCAGCGTTTTAATTTCTGTTTATTGATGTGATACTGGTCTGACTGGAGCTTCCTAACAATACTCACAAGGTCTTTCCTTGTCCAGTTCTCTACTGTTGCTTATAAATGCTTTAAGCACACTCATGGCAGAGAAATTCCTGATGAAGCAAAGAAAGCTGATGATATTTTAGCATGGGCCAAATGTGTGTTTACATGAAGGTTAGTTTGGGAGCTTCTGTTTCAAGCAAAAATGGCCACTGTACCTCAACTTTCAACACTTTTGAGGCACTGCATGGAGTCGTGTTGTGACAAGCTTGTTAATGGAGTCTGCCTAAGAGATGCTCCCTAGATAATCCCTATGATGTATTTCTGTGGTAAGCAGGGAAAGAACTTCTGCTGAATAAGCAAAAGGGCTCCAATCAGGATTCTTGGTACTGTTTTAGCCCTGCATGAATAAATTCTTCTAAGAAAATAATCAATTTGCCCTCCTGATTATCCACATTAGAGAAGTAATGAGTAAATAAAAAGCAATCAGAGGTCTACAGGACTTTGGATGGAGATGAATTATTTCCCTTTCTATAAAATGAATCAATAAACAATTAGCAATGAAACAATGAAAATCTGAAGGCTGCCACTGAAGACTGCCTTTTACACAATTTTCAGGTGGAAAACATTTTTCCTAGTGGTGAACTACTGAGCAACTGTGTTCTGGAGTGCAAGAAACACATTTTAGTTTCAAAGAGCATCACTAAAGGAAGCAAGCATTCTATTAAAAGAAAAGCTGCACAAATACATAGTACATTCCCTGAAGTAATCAGATAAATGTCACCAAGCAAGACTAACTGCTCCAATACACTGCATTTTCAAGTTAAGGCAGTAAAATCTTTAGTAGTTGCTTTCTACTTTCAATCTTGAAACTATCTTATGATGCAGAAACAAAGGTCCACGATTAAAAATCTGTAGAAAAAGAGATGGTTGAGCTATGAGTTTCACAGCATAACAGCATAGCTCGAGTTAACAGGGACCTTTAAAAGTCATCTAGTCCAAACCCCCTGCATTCAGCAGGGGCATCTTCAACTAGAGCAGGTTGCTAAGAGCCCCAGACAACCTGACTCGCAATGGTTCCAGGGATAGGGCTTCTACACTGGATCCGTGTTTGACCACCCTCAGCAAAAAAACCTCTCTCTTTCTTATATCTTGTCTAAATCTCCTTCTTTTAGTTTGAAGCCATCAACCCCAGTCCTGTCACAAGAGGTCTCCCTTAAAATATCTGTCCTCAGCTTTCTTATTATCCCCTAGAAAAGCTGCGAGGTCTCCCCAGGTTTCACCATCCACCCTAGCTTATTCATAAGCTGAGCTATCAAATATGAACCTGACCTTACACCTGACACACATCTCACACATTTACAAGCAGCCTCAGTAAATATTCATTCCTGGGATCAGCTGCAGTTCTGGAGACCAGAGGTGCAATTCAGCTGAAGTACAGACACTTGGACTACAGTAAAAGCATCCACCAGTGAGGCAGGATCTCAGCTACTGGTCGGATTTAGGGAGAACACTCAATTGCCAACTTACAAGCGCCTTGCGTTGCTCTGCTGTATCCTGCCTGGCTTTCAGCTGCTGCTCCAGGACAGCAGGGTGTCTTGCAAGTGCTACATCACATTTCCACTCCCTGTCCTGGAGTTCCCAAAGGTGTCTCAAACACCATTTGATGTCTGCATGCAGTAAAATGAAAAGACCCCAGGTCAGGACAGTCACAGGAGCCTAGAGCATCGAAGCACGGTTTAAAGACTTGACAATTGCCCACCCAAACCTCACTGCTTATAGTGAGAATTTACTTCTGGGCATGATTCAGCTTCAAGTGAAAGCACTGGAAAATATCCAAAGGATCTCCATGGGGCAGGATGGGTAAGACATAAGACCCTCAGAACTCCTTCATCCTTCTCTCCCAGAAGCTGAAGGCCAGGTAGGATACTCCAGGACTCTAAAAAGAGCTTTAGATTCCTGCAGGAGAACCTAGCTTACATGGAGATGATTATATTTAGTTGTTTCACTCTACCTGAATTCCCAGACTGGCATTCTCTCATTACAGTCATGTTATGAAAAAAACTGTGAAGAAATCTGCCTCTTTCAGAATACTGTGCTTGATGAAACTGCTCTTAAATACTGCTCATTTCATTGTTCCATATAAATGGTAATTTAGCATCCAACACAACCTTAGGTTGTTTTGGTGCATGGGGAGCGTTCATAGCCCTTAAATCTAATCAAATAAGTTGACTCTACTAAGCATAAAGAAAAACAGACAACTTCTGAATCGAATGCAGGAGAGAAAAGAAACTTTAGAGCCCTCAAATGACAGCTTCTTGACTGATGTGACATCATTAAGTTTTCATGTATACTGTTCAGATAAGCTTAAAAATGGAAAATCATAGCAAGGGGACCAAAAGGTAAGTCATCTTGAAATAAACTGTGAACTAATAGAATTCAGAGAGCTTACTAAACCCCAGGGTCTTTAATATAGAGATTGTTTTCCATACTAAATGTGTATACAAATCCAGACTTACTGCACCTAAAATTTGGTTTGAAGGCAAGAGGGGAAAAAAAGCTTTTAACACTTGCAATTTCTCACAGTAGTAATTTACCATAGAATCAACCAGGTTGGAAGAGACCTCCAAGATCATCCAGTCCAACCTAGCACCCACCCTAGTCAATCAACAAGACCATGGCATTAAGTGCCTCATGCAGGCTTTGCTTGAACACCTCCAGGGACGGTGACTCCACCACCTCCCTGGGCAGCCCATTATCCTCCTAAATTCTTACTCATTTTCCATTTTTAGAGCATTCTTTAGGAAGAGACCTAAAAATGTCTCTTATCTGAACTTCACCATATCATACTGAAGCTCTTTTTCAGGCAAAGAAATAAAAAAAAGAAAGCTTCTTGAGGACAATTTACTCCTTTACTGAAGACAGTGAAGCGCCATTCATTCTTATCCCCCAAGAAAGATGGCAAAGAAAAATAGTCATTTTTTTTTTTCTGGTCAAGTAACTACACTAAAATTTACTTCTAAAAACAGCAGGATTATTATGTTCTTAGCACAAACCCCAAGTTACAATCCAGATCTTTCCAAATACATAATAAAAATGTTAAACAGTTACAGAAGGCAGTTTTAAAAAGGGAGTTAAACAGGAGGAATAATCACATGGAAATTAGTAAAAGAATGCTAATTAGCTGAAATATGCTAATAGTGAACACTTAAAATACAACTGTTTTAACCAGAAGCCCCTGCACATTGCAGATCTGAATATTTATTGCTGATAGAGAATTATTTTCTACAGTTTAATAGACTATTGTTACAAACTTGATAATTTTTAAAGCTAATGAAGCGAAAAATTGATTATCAGCACAGAATTTTACATAGCGTTGCTACCAAAGGGGTTGGCATATGCACACGTAAACAGAATTATGCAGCAATATAGAAGGAAAAAAAAAATGTTTCAGGAACAAAAACTCCAAAACAAAACAAAATTCAGCAAAATTAAACACCCTCTCTCCCAAAGAAACCCAGCCAAACAAAAAGAAAACCACCTCAACCAAACCCACAAAACAACCCCAAACAAAAAAAAAACCAAACTCCTAAACCAAGCCTCAACTCATCCTCCCCATGAAAAACAAACAAAAAAACCCAACAAAACTAGAAAGCCCCCCCCCAGAAATATCATATTTTCAAGAGCACATGCAAAACCACATAAACCACCTCTAGATCTCATTCCTTTTTGCATACAATGCTTAACGCTCTCACTTGCAGATGATCTGTTCAGATTTAGTTGCTGCACACACAAAGCCAAAGAATCTATTTCCTGGACACTAAAAGCTTATTGCATAAACCTTTTCTTTTTAGGGTAAACAGCAGTGAATAAGGAGCATCCATGTAATGCCAGCTTTTAATCCAAACGAATGCCACAAGCAGCTTGTGCTAACTAATGTCTTCCGTTGTAGCTTCTGCTGCAGGTACCCACTCAACCCTAGTTAAAATAAGGCAGAGATCATGGTTGTAGGCAATTTAGCAACACCCACCTAGAACATGGTTGTAGGCAATTTAGCAACACCCACCTAGAACATGGTAGTAGGTTAATTTAGCAATACCAATCTAGAACATGGTTGTAGGTAATTTAGCAATACCATCTTTCTCATGAACAGCGCTTCTCTGTTTGAGAAAAGCTCAACTGTCGCATTACTTCTACTCACATGAAAAATTGGGAACCATTGGTATGTTTCCCTCGGTTTGCCATTGACAAAAGGAACGCTCTGTCATGTTTGAGAATAAAGTTTTCATCTGTTTGAAGAAAAAATATGTTTGTCAGATTCTTCCCCCTCGAGGAACACAAGTCTAATTGTCTTAATAACTTATGGGTGCTATGAGGAGAAATGCTGCGGCTGCTGAAGGAATATGAACAGGTTGGAAAACCCCAAAAAAAAAAATCACATTGAGACAAGCCCCTCAAAAGTCACAGTAGATGCAGTTATGAGACAGAAAACATTCTTTCTTAGAGAAAAAGTATCAGATATAAAGCAAATATTGCTAATGAAGTCATTAGTGCCTTCACTAAACATTAGATTCGTAGACCTGGATTTAAATGCAGCATTTTCTGAGCAAGAAGACTGGCAGATTTACTGACATCCTAAAGCATGACTTAAACACACATGATCCTGTTATTTACACAGCATGGAGCTCGGGTAGAAAGATCTAAGGACAAAGGCATTTCCCCAGTAGGGCACGTTCAGCCACCTCTCCATTCAAAACTGGAACTCTCAAACCACACAAAGGGAAATAAACCTAGACACCTGACTGTGAAACCAAAGAACACGTTCTTCCTGCAAGCCAAGTATCAAATTAATTAAGAGTCAACTAAACATGCATTTTGGGTTTCAGTGAATTACAGAGGACTTCTGGTTGTACAGCATAATATAAAACTAGATCTGAAATTAATTTTCCAAACAAAGCCCAGTCAATTTTTTTAGGTTACGTATCAAACCACAAAGCTGCACGTTTAGCACTCAGCACCTTCAGAAGCAAACCCCAGTTCCATCTTAGCAAATGAATCTATTTGAGACTCTCTTTTGACTAAAGGCTGTAATTCTTCAACACCAAACTAGGTCTCCATTGAAGAGAAACTTAATGGCATGCACTTAAACAGGCAGAACAAACCAGACAGAACCAGGGGCTGTTACATAAATACGTATTGTGCCTTTATTAACATTTCAATACCACAGCAACTACTGGTTTTCTTGCAAGAAACAATTGTGTGTCTTTAAAGGAATGCTTTATAAACTCACCATTTTCCTTCCAACAACAGATTTTTCCAAAGAAGTAAATGTACATTTATTTATTTACAAGTTCTTTGCAAGCAAAATAATTTGTGTAGCATGTAAACAACGCCAAGCACTTTTAGAAAGGAACACTAGGCATACAAACCTTGAATAGGGAAGGGGAGGAAAAGGGACACCAACAAAAGAAGAAATAACTGTTTAGAGCTGGGAATTATACCAGAATTCTTTCTTAGAATAAGTCATTAACCCTCAGAAAGGTTAGACACAGAACTCTTCGCTTCTCCAAGCAACACAGATACCCATCTACAAAAGGATGTATCAGTTGTCTATGTATTTACTAGGGAGGGTACAAGGGAACAGAGTTTGAATTTGTGTTACTGAGCTTTTGTCTCTTACCTTTTCATTTTGCAAAAGACCACATTCTCTATAAACAAAAGAATATGTTGACAGTTTTAGGCAGGAAGATAGGAGTTTATTCATGAATAAAGTTGCCTAACCTCCATGCTGAAAGTCATGTTTAACCAATAATGTTAGCCTTAATTAATTGTCAGTTAAAGTTAAATATTACCCAAAAAATTATCTGAAAGTCATGCATATAAAAAGGATTCTCATGCAACATTAGTTTCATGCAAAAGGTGATCTATAAGTAGACCTGTTTTCATTAAGTAGCTTGGGAATCAAGACTTTTTTATCTCAGAGCTGAACAAAGAATCTGCAAAGACGTATTTCCTCTTACCTTTAAAATAGCCACCATAAATAGATTCACCTCCTTTTCCATTACCTAGGCATTAAAAAGCATCAATTAAATCTCTTCATTTATGAAAACAGCTGTATTGACATTCCAGCAGTTCATAACAAACCAGGATACTCTGGCCACCATGTTGAGAGCATAAGCTCCTTAATTAAAAGTCACAGCCACGCATTATACTCTTGACACTCCAAATATTGAGAATGAAGATTGCCTTAGTGCCCCTGAATGCTGGCAAGCCTGAGGTAGGGCTCCAAAGGCTAATCCTCACTGGTATTTGCTAAAGCAGCAGCAACAGACAGAAAAATAACTGCAGCAAACAAGACAAAAACCCAGGTGAGGTAAGGGAGTAGCTAAGGGTCTAAAGACATCTTCACTTCCACTTGACTCTCAAAACATATACCCTCACCTGTCCATTTTATCAGGTGCAAGATTACAGCAGAGAGGGAATAAGACACATTTTAGTAAGGAAAAGCATTGCAGGGAAGGACAATAGGTTAAACATTATGCTGTAGAGATACTGGAGGAAAGGGAAACAAACTGGAAAACCTCCTTAACCATTACATACTTCTAGCCTGTCTACTAGTTTATTAAACTTATTCAAACAATTATGTCCCCATATCTATAGTGTTACTAGTGGACTACTGTGGACACAAACCAAACACCAGTTAGAAGGCTACAGTTTAGGTTTGGAATTGTTTTAATAAGGTAATCCTCCAGCAAGGGTTGTTTTTTCTTCTTTAAACACATACATCTAAACAAGTATTAGTTCAGTTTAAACATTCTAGACTTGAACAAAAACAAATGGTTGCCCCATGCTCCGCAGCAACTTAAGCATTTTTATGGCACTGTGATACTTCCATGACATTTTCCAAAGTTCCATTAGAACAACATAAAACATCCATATTCCATTTGGAGCATTGTGGTTTTAAAAGTGTGCTTTACCTTCGCTGAAGTCCCCACCCTGAATCATGAAGTTTTTAACCACACGATGGAATGTGGTGCCTTTGTAACAGAGCTTCTTCCCAGTTGTTTTGCCAATTCCTTTTTCACCTGCAAGAAGGTTACACAAAAAGAAGGTACAGGTTGTCACTGAGCAAATTTTATCTCCTCAGTGCTCAGGGATACAAGAGAGCCATCAGAATAGCACAACTACAAGACAATGCACTCCTACCTGTTGTCTTTTCACTGCTGTAATAGCAGAAAAGATTCCTTTATAAGGTGACTGTGAAGTGAAAATAAGGTTTCCTCTACAAAATCCTTTCCACCCTCCCAAGGAGTGCATTTATTAGACACCACTCAGGACAATTTGACAATAATGACAACAACAAGTTGACAATAATGGTAACTTAACCATTTCCTATGGTTTTAGCTACACTGCTTTGTTACCTGAAACTTAAACAGGAGTTATTGTCAAACCACTTACACATCTGCATGCACCAGCTGAATGCCCAGGATGACAATCTGAACTCAGAACAGGCTTTATCATCATCATCAATGCAACCCATTCTTGGAAAAGTAAGACTCAGGTTCTCCAAGCATCTGTCACATCTTTACCAATCCACACACAGAGCCAGGCCACTGTTAATGCCTGGCACCCACCCTTTCATGCACTACCAACACCTTGACCACCAACCCAGTTGGAGGCATTTTGAATTAGGTGTCCCAAAGTGGTCTCTGTTTGAGATTATGAGAAAGGAAGCTCCTGACAAAGCACCAAGGAGCAGATGTGCTTGTGATTTTTCAGCAGGTGGACCGACTGAGGGGCCTGCAACACCAATTTGCAAGTCCAGATGTTTGAATTTAAACACAAGTTGCCTCTTGCTCTGAGGGGAGACAACCTTCTTTCACAGCAGCCAGGTCTATTTCTGACAACAGTGTCAGGCTGCAGGAAGGCAGCCAGAATGACCCTGTCCTCCTCCATCTGTTTCCGACAAAAACAATCTTGGCTTCTCTCACAGAGATTATGGAGGGAACCAGGCATCATTATGGACCCTGCATTTCAAACACTGGTCCCTAGTCCTTCTCTTGGGGCATCTCACCTGGCCTCAAGACAAGTGAAACCACTTTTCACTACACCACAATGGAAGTGCCCAGCCCAAATCAGGCTGCTATGAGGACCATAACAGCGTGAGGACATATGGTACTTTAGTGGCCTTTATCAGCTAAATGCAGGTGGGTACCCACAAACCTCTAAGGGAAAAGAACATGGATTGGCCTAGCATGCAGAATGCATGAATTTATGTAGTGCAGATGTGCACAAATGCTCACAGTCTGCTGCTAAGATATTCCATTACGTAGACTATGTGGTCCAGAATGGGATAGCATCTCCTCTCCATTACACAGCTATATGCCTCCTTAGAGAAGCACAATCCTTGCCATGTGGTGCTGGAGTGTGCCTAAAGAAGAGTAATAAACTGGTCTAGAGCACAAGTCTTGTGAGGAGTGGCTGAGGAAAGCGGGGCTGTTCAGCCTGGAGAAGAAGAGGCTGAGAGGAGAGGTGCTTCTCTTTAACTCCCTGAAAGGAGGTTGGAACTAGGTAGGGTTGGTCTCTTCTCCCAAGTGATAGAACTTAATTCTCTTAAACATTACATTCACCAGAAGAAGTTAGGTTACTTCAGGTTCTTGTCTAAGCTTTTATTTCCCCAGAAAAAGAAATAATTATCATGTGCTTACTAGCAAACTTTCAAAGATATCTGTCAAATCAGGGTGGTATGGGCTATTGTTGGTTATATGTGTTCACATATATATATATTACCTTTTGCATTTAGCCTACTTTTGCAATTAACTTCATTTCACCTCCAAATTCTGTGCAAGTATTGCTATTTACTCTTTCTGGGGTAAATCTCAAATCTCCTGTGTGGTGAAAACAGGATTTTATCACAATAAGTGATAAAAGAAAACCAGAAAGCAGAGTAAAAAGAGGGCATCACCACACAGACTTCAAAAAAAGATGTATCTAATGTTCCTTCCACAAGTTCATATAATCTCTGTGAAGATTTAGAAGAGCTTTATCTAGAAGACATCACGTTCTGGGATTTGAGCTCTGACAAGATGAACTTTAAGAAGTTAATGAATAAGGACATCAAATTTGTTTTACATAATCAGTTCACTAAGAGCAGTTCACTAAGGCCAGATATTAAAATGCTGCCTGGAAAGTTCTGCTGGAGCATTGTAATGAATTGGAAAGAATTATTTCATATACAAGGCAGAGGGTCCACTGGAGCAGTTAATTCAAGGTATATTGCAAGTCACTGAGCATTCAGATATGAGACCAGAAGATGACCAAGAGACACAAAGTTTAACCAAATAACACCAACTCTTAAAATACTTTCATCAAGATTGATCTGCAATTTACAGCTAAAAAATCTTTGAGGAGCAGCTCAGATGCAAACCACCACTAAACTCTTACTACTACACTTACACTTCCAATCATTAGAAACTAATTTTTAAAAGTGAAGTCCTTCTTGAAAGAACAGATTGGAGCTTTTCTACATTACACCCAGAGATTTTTTTTGCCAGGGCTGCCCCTTTGATTTCACAGATCAGCTCTCCTCTCTTCTACCAAACATGCCCAGGATTTCTAATGGAACATCAGATTCCCCTTTAGTCCTTCATTTAGCTAAAAATGAGGAGGCTTTATCCAATTCACCTAAGATTTTATAGATCTCCTCTGATCCCTGTGTGGCAATTTTATACTCAACTTTTTTTATATACAATCAACATTTTAGGTAAGAAAAAAAATTTATATTCCAAGTTTGATTTGGGACACTGCATAAAATGTCACCATTATATTGTGCATGGACATTAATGCCTAAATATCTCTCCTGATAAACCCTAAAGAGTTGCTTGTGTTTATCACATTTCTACAACTTGAGCCATCAGTAATTCCAACAGTCTCACCCTTGTCAATCATTTCTACCTATGGAGCTCCACAGCAGTGACAAAAATAAATGAAAATAGATGTTTTTCTTCCATATATTCAGAGTTCTGCATTCTGTAGCTATGTATTAATCTCCACAGCTCTAACTCAGTCCCAGTTAGAGAGTATCACTCAATTTCCTGCTATGCATTATTCAAACCTTCCTCAGTGCTCAGAAATCTCAGCTTTGTTTTTAGCACAAAAAAAAGAGATCAGCATTGCTATTCTTCTGTGGTTTATACTTAGATAAATAATAATTGTAAGAAACATTAAAAAGAATCTTAAATATGAGCAGGTTACTTACCTGAGCACAAGCAAAGGAAGTTTTTACAAGTCTTCGGACATATATCAGAGAAGAGTTGAAACATAATTCTACCAACTAGAAGATAAAAAAAACACAAACACTAATTAAGAGCTTTATAACTCTTTATTCAATGATCTTAAATGATCATTCCATGACCTTAATGATCTCTTCCAACTTCAAAGGGTTCTACCATATAAAGAAAACTACATAAAAATAAGTCAGCACATTTAGAAAATATAATTTCCTGAGAAAATTTTACCAAGCAGAGCACAAAACAAAATCTCCAATATGCAGATGTTTTAAAAAGTGGCAGGAGAGAACAATACTTTAATGGTAAACACAAAGAACTTAAGACTAAGCAATATTGTTACATCTAATGTATTAAAAATCCTACTGATTCCATTTTGTTTTGAACCTGCAAAGCTAAACGGATTTACTTTACCTTATCAATTTGTTTCTGTTTTGAAAAAGATTTGCCATAAATACAGGTCCTCAGAGAGTTGGAGTAATCCTCTCCTCTGGGTACTATATACAAATGCATTCATTACACAATTACATTTCCACAGTTTTGCCTGTGATCATCACTTAAAAATACAAACTGAACTAGTCCAGATAGTCTGTAAAGAATCATAGAATTAACCAGGTTGAAGAGACCTCCAAGCTCATCCAGTCCAACCTAGCACCCAGCCCTATCCAGTCAACCAGACCATGGCACTAAGTGCCTCATCCAGTCTTGTCTTGAACACCTCCCAAGACAGCGACTCCACCACCTCCCTGGGCAGCCCATTCGTAGAATCATAGAATGGCTCAGGTTGGAAGGGACCTCAAGGATCATCCAGCTCCAACCCCCTGCCATAGGCAGGGACACCTCCCACTAGAGCAGCTTGCTCAAGGCCTCATCCAGCCTGGCCTCAAACGCCTCCAGGGAGGAAGCAGCCACAACCTCCCTGGGCAACCTGTGCCAGTGTCTCACCACCCTCACTGTAAAGAACTTCCTCCTAACATCCAGTCTAAATCTCCCCTCTTCCAGTTTAAACCCATTCCCCCTCATCCTNATCTTCTCCAGAATTCTAGACAGATAGGCACTCCTGGCCTGAAATCCTTCAGTTAAAAAAAAAAATAAAAGAACCAAATGTGAAAGATGAAAATCCAATGGCAAAACAATACCATCAAATTCAGGACTGAAGCTCCACTTGCCAGATACTACAAAGCAAACACTACTTTCATCCCTGTGCAAAGTGAACAGAGCAGTTCTCACTCTGAGTACAGCTACTTCCACAGTTCCAAGGCATACCTTAGAAAATTGAAAATACTGATATGAAGTGGTTCAATATAGGAAAAAAAACAAACCTAGTTTCAGAAAAACTCTAGACCTGATTCACATGTTGTGCTTGACTTTCCAAGGTGATGGGATAACTCAGAACATTAGGGGCTGGAGGCGACCTCCAGAAGTCAAGTCCAACATCGCTGCCAATGCAGGATCACCTCGAACAGGTCACACAGGAACAAATCCAGACAGGTTTTGAAGTGTTCAGAGAAGGAGAGACCAGTCTCTCTGGGCAGCCTGTTCAGTGCTCTGCCATGCTCATCATAAAGAAGTTTCTCCTCACATCAAGGTGGAACCTGTTCAATATCGTTATTGATGATCTGGACCAGAGGACTGACTTAATCATCAGTAAATTTGCAGATGACACCAAGCTAGGAGCAGGTGTGGAATTGTTGGAGGGACCTTGCCAGGCTGGATGGGTGGGCAGAAGCCAATGGGATGAGATTTAACAAGGCCAAGTGCAGGGTTCTGTACTTTGGCCACAACAGCCCCAAGCAGAGCTACAGGCTGGGGACAGAGTGGCTGAGAGCAGCCAGGCAAAGAGGGACCTGGGGGTCCCGGGAGAGAGTAGCTGAAGATGAGGCAGCAGTGTGCCCAGGTGGGCAGCAGAGCCAATGGCATCATGACCTGGATCAGGAGCAGTGTGGCCAGCAGGACAAGGGAGGTTCTTCTGCCCCTGGACTCAGCACTGATCAGGCCANCCAGAGAGAGTGATTGGCATTGGAATGGGCTGCCCAGGGAGGTGGTGGAGTCACTTTTGCTGGAGGTGTTGCAGAAAAGCCTGGATGAGTCACTGAGTGCCATGATCTGGTTGACTGGACAAGGGCTGAGTGCTAGGTAGGACTGGATGATCTTGGAGGTCTCTTCCAACCTGCTTGATTCTATTATTCTAACCTCCTGTGTTCCAGCTCATGCCCATTGTGTCTTGTCCTATCACTGGACTGAAAAGAGACTGGTCCCTTCTTCTTGACACCCACCCCTCAGATGCTAACAGATGTTAGTAAGACGCCTTCTCAGCCTTGTCTTCTCAAAGAGTCCTCTCAGTCTCGAAAACAAAAACAAAGCAAAACAACAAAAACCACTACCACAAATAATCTCCCAAACGTGTGAAGCCCTTAAAAAAAAAAAAAAAAAAAGAAAAAAAAGACATAATTAGCTACCAAAAAAAAAAAAAAAATGTTATCTTTGTGGAAATAACAGAGAAATAAGCCTCCCCACCCAGGGCTGGCCAGCATTCCACCGACACCAGTAACAATCCGTCATTGAGCACTACCCTCTAGTGGTGCAAACTGGTAAGAGGTCAAACTCAACTTTAAAAAAGTAACTACTCCATCAATTACTTCTTCTTCCTTCCATTAAAATAAAAGTTCAAATATATTTTATTCAGCGCTTCATCACCAAGAAAAAAAAGATGTTAAGTGTTATGGCTTTGTCCAAACATATAAAATTAGCAACTAGGTGAATTGTTCGCTCAAAAAAGGGAGAGAAAAAAAAAACACAACACAGAAACCACTTGAATTTTGTACTCTTAGCTACAACTTCAAGATGCTTTAAAGTGTTGAATTGCCTGCATTTCATTAGCAGCAAGTAAGAGTGTTCTCTGAGCATTTGGCATGACGGCAGGGATAGCTATAAAGAAAAGGGGTAGGGACAATCTCCGAAGGATGAAGAAATAGCAAATATTCAAAGACCTCACATCAACCAGCGTGAGCTGCAAGTATTGTGATGAAAAGGCAGCTTGTTTGGAAGTGAAGAAACCATTATAAGCTCTGTGGATTGAGGATTTGTACAGACAACACAATAGAGAAGAGAGTTTTGTGACAGAGTTATCCATTTTCATTACAAGAGCAGCAATTCGGGAGAGCAGAAATCCATTCCTCTGCTTGCATGGTGACTGAGTGCTTTGGAAAGGCACCTAGAGATTTCCTCTTTCACTCACTGTGTGAATAACAGGTAATGTCCTTCACAAAAGAAACTGTCACCACTCCCATTCAAGGAAAGGTACAACAACAAAGATGTGCTGTTCATTTACCAAGGTGACAGCTGGCAGGCAGCTTGCAGGTGTTACTGTCCATGGGCTCCAGAAGGATTTTTGCCCTCAGACAAACTGCAGAAGCTTTCTGGTTCCAAGTCCCTGTTCCACAGACAAATTCCACCACACTTTTGAATAGAGCCACAGCATGGTGGGGTTTGGAAGCAAGGCTATTCTGCCCACTGGTCAGGCCATACCTTGAGTACTGTGTCCAGTTCTGGGCTCCTCAATTCAAGAGAGATGTTGAGGTGCTGGAATGTGTCCAGAGAAGGGCGACGAAGCTGGTGAGGGGCCTGGAACACAAACCTTATGAGGAGAGGCTGAGGGAGCTGGGGGTGTGCAGCCTGCAGAAGAGGAGGCTCAGGGCAGACCTCATTGCTGTATACAACTACCTGAAGGGAGGCTGTAGCCAGGTAGGGTTGGGCTCTTTTGCCAGGCAAGCAACAACGGAAGAAAGGGGACACAGTCTCAAGTTGTGGCAGGGGAAGTCTACGCTGGATGTTAGGAGGAAGTTGTTGGCAGAGAGAGTGATTGGCATTGGAATGGGCTGCCCAGGGAAGTGGTGGAGTCACTGTCCCTGGAGGTGTTCAAGAAAAGCCTGGATGAGGCACTTAGTGCCATGGTCTGGTTGACTGGATAGGGCTGGGTGCTAGGTTGGACTGGATGATCTTGGAGATCTCTTCCAACCTGGTTGATTCTATGATCCTATTCTATGATTCACTCCACGTCCCTATTAAAGTAGGGTCACCCACAGTACGTTGCTCAGGATCACAATGTCCATGTGGATTTGGAATCTCCCCACAGAAGGAGACTCCACAAACTCTCTGGGTAGCCTGGGCTAGGGCACCAGCACTCTCAAAGGAAAGATGTTTCTCCTCAAGTTTAGGTGGAACTTTCTGTGTTCTAGTATGTACTCATTATCCCTTGCCCTATCACTGGGCATCACTGAAAAGAGTCTGACCCCATCCTCTTGCCCCCTCATCATTCAGCTCTTGCTAGCATTGAGAATACCCCTTCTAGGTCTGCTCTTCTCCAGAACAGACAGCCCCAGGCCTCTCAGCCTTTCCTCCTCACACAGATTCTCCAGTCCCCTCATCAGCTTTGTGGCCCCTGCTGGACTCTCTCCAGAAGTTCTTTGTTCATCTTAAACTCCAGAGCCCAAAACCAGACAGTGTACTTTAGGTGTGGTCTCATTAGAGGGGGAAAAGAACCTCCCTCAACCTGCTGGCCACACTCTTCTTAATGCAGGCCAGGTGCACCTTAAGAACCACACCCAACTTCTGTCTTCTGGTGGAAGGTATCACGATTTCAGTAGTGTATTTCACCACTGCCTGCTTCATATGCCTTTCAGCTACTCCAAACTGGAACACATATACCCCACATTGAACGACCCAGTTTAAAAGCTAAGGAGATCTCTCTTCCATGAAGTACTGCTCACCCTGTTATACCCAGCTATATAAAACACTGCCATGTGCTTACAAGACACAAACCACATACTGTGGACCCATCTGGTGGGTTACTGTCTGTATTTTATCTAAACTGCATGAATACCAGTATCACTGAAAGGTTGTGTTTTCCACTGACAAACAGGCTATTAAGGGTGCCAGAGAAAGACCAAACACATTTTCACACCCTGATCAGCCAAATAACAGCTGCTAATAAGAAAAAATAAATTAATTCTATATTAAAAGCATGCTTAGAGCCTACAGATATCTCACCTCTTCCCTCAAAAAAGAGGTAGGAAATATCTCATTTTGAACTTGGAGCTGAGGTATATGCTGACTTAACATAGATTAAAAGAACCACATTTCAGATGCTACTAATTTCCTTGGCTTCAGACACCTCTCCTCTGAAATGATTCACCTTCACATTACAAAGGAAATTTACAATATGTTTCTTCAGCTTCACTTCCCAGCTACAAAGGTTGTCTGTTTAGGGAGCAGGCTTTCTGCTTGAATAGTAAATTAAAAACAAACAAGCAATTGCTAAGAAGAATTATGCAAGCAGGTGAGTCTCCTTCTCTAAAGGCTTTCAAAACTTGCCTGTATGCTTTCCTATGTGGGCTGCTCTAGGCCATCCTGCTTCGGCAGGGAGATTGGACTCAATCTCTGAAAGGTCCCTTCCAACCCCTAACATTCTGTGATTCTGCATGAAGTCTGCTCACAACCCCACTCAGATTCCTCAGGTGGCTTTAATCAAGCCATGAGTCTGCAGGGACACTTCACTTCTAGGCTAAAGCAAAAAAACGATGAGATTTTAAACAATGAAATTCTAACCCATGTTGAGATGGAAATATTTCAGTATCACAAGGAAGTTATAAAACCTATTAAAATCTTCATTTTAATGCATCAGTAAGCAGGACATTTCTGTAATTTTAACTTCATGTTGTGACTCTCACCAGTTTATAGCTATGAAAATGTGTTCATCTGAAGCTAGTGTAGGTTTTACAGCACACAACAGCACTTTTTGTGCTGGAAAACACCACGGAAATAACCAACCACAATTCCATATTTGCTTATTACTGGTAAAAGAATGCTTTGATAAAGTATTCCTACCTGTTAGTAGGCTTTTAACTTATTTTTGTGATTTTTTTGATAGAAACTGAAGTGATGAAAGAAGTATTTATACTACTGGTAATTAGAGTAAGTGATGCACATATAGAGACTAAGATGTTTTGAAGTTTGCTTTCATAAAGCGCTATCTGTAGCTAATGAGCTACACCAATTACAGAAACAGGAGGCATAATGATGAGGGAAAAAAAAATCCCATTTCAGAACTCTATTTTCAAATTGAAAGATGAAAATACTTTTCCTTTTGTTTTTGAACCTCTATTTTTCAGCTCAGGAAGAACTAGTACTTGATTCAAATGAAGTGGTAAAAATTCTGTGTAGGAATACCAATGCCATATTGTAAAAAGGGCTCCTGCTAGCAAAGTTTATTAAAATGATTGTTGATTTCCAAGGTTTATTAAGTGATTTCACCCAATTTAACTGCTTAGCTTCACAGAAGCAACCTCAGAGTCATAGAATCACAGAATCAACCAGGTTGGAAGAGACCTCCAAGATCATCAAACACATATTGCTCGAATATGTTTTACATGTAGAACAAACTTTTTTGCTAAGTTTATGTTACCTTTAGGCCATAAAAGTAACAATTCCAGATAGACACTCCCAAAATAAATTCTCTTATTCAAAACTAAATATATTGGTTTTGTCTTTTCCCAGTGTCTTAGAGGAAAGCAGACGCTCAAGGTTATGGTGTAGTAGTGGCCCTGGTATGGTTAGATAATAGTTGGACTTTATGAGTGAGTTTTCCAAACAGAGATTCTTTGTCTGAAACCAGGAAGGCACTGAAGCACTTTACCCAGTGTTATCAGCAGGAAGATCCTGCTGAAAAAGAAAGTAGGGATTACAACCATTGAAACTTATCCACATCCCTTACAAACCAAGATCAGGACATCTGCCATCTCACTTCCCTTGAGCTCTGTCTATGAAGTCTTGAAACACATGACACTTTGTTAATGCTTCCCCACCCCATCTTACACTCTTTGCATGGACACCCTCCATAAACTTCTTTCTACAGCTCTCTATTAAGTCCCATCTTCCAGAAGTCTAGGGATGTATAGCACAGGTCCTGTAAGGTGCAGCTGAGGGAACAGGGGTTGAACAATCCCAGGCTGGAGAAAAGGAAGCTGAGGAGACACCTTCTGGGTCTCTACAACTGCCCAAAAGGTTTGTACTCAGGTAGGGCTTTGTCTCTTCTCCCAACCGATAGGGTAAGAAGAAATAAGTTGTGCCAGAAGAAGTTTAGCCTGTGAATTATGAAAGAAATTATTACTGCTGTCTACAACTACCTGAGGGGAGGTTGTAGCCAGGAGGAGGTTGCTCTCTTCTCTCAGGCAGCCAGCACCAGAACAAGAGGACACAGCCTCAAGCTACACCAGGGGAAATTTAGGCTTGAGGTGAGGAGAAAGTTCTTCACTGGCTACTGGAATGGGCTGCCCAGGGAGGTGGTGGAGTCGCCGTCCCTGGAGCTGTTCAAGGCAGGATTGGACATGGCACTTGGTGCCATGGTCTAGCCTTGAGCTCTGTGGTAACGGCTTGGACTTGATGATCTGTGAGGTCTCTTCCAACCTTGGTGATACTGTGATGCTGTAAATTTCTTTCCCAAAAGGATTGTCAAGCCCTGGAACAGACTGCCAGGAAATTGGTGAAGTCACTGAAGAGTGGCCTTGAAGAGATTTAACAAACAAGTAGATGTGTTGAATGCTGAGGAACATGGTTACTGGTAGGCTTTACTGTGCTTACTTAACAGCTGATGATCTCAAGGGTCTTTTCCAACCTAAACGTTTCTATGATCAAACAATTCCATGGTTAAACAATAAACAGAGGACAGGGGGAAAGAAAGGAAAAGTAGAGAAGGAAAATTATTATGTGACTAAGAATGAAACAAAGCACAAACAAGTAAATAGAACACATTTTACAATGCATAAAGCCAGTCATGAAGGTGGAACAGAGATGTGTGGGGAAGAAAAAAAAACCATCTTGGATGGCCACACGAAATGCTACAACAACAGACTCTGTATGTGACATCCTGGTCAGATATCTGCTGCAATTTTCACTGTACCTGAAAGACTGAAACTCCACACAGATTTGGCAAGAGAGAGCAAAGACAGAATTATTTATATAAGCATCTGCTGCCATCCTCAAAATTATTGGAGTATTCTAAGGAATTTACTCCTACAATTGCACTGTAATGCATCCAAATCCATGCACAGACCCAAGAGAAAGGAAAGATGCTGCCTGTGCTGGTATCAAAATAAATGCTTATTCCTGACTTAGTCTCCATTTGCTCTTCAAAATTATGAACCACAATGTGCACACACTAAAAAAAAAAAATGCTTAATAGGCAACTTAATAAAAGCAGCCTAAATTTAGACTTAAAAAGCACTGACACAAAGTCCCTACAAAGTCGGCCCCACTGCAAAAGGCACATCTGAGCAGGCACCAAGTTTTGTCGTGAGATTCTGTAGCTAAAATTAAAATGTGGGCATAAAGCTCTAACAAAGCTTCTGAAAGCACAACCAAAACTACAACATTCAAGCCTGTGTTTTCTAAAGGATGTAGTTAAGGGGCAAAACTAACCCAAACTATGCAGTGCCCTCCCCCTCACACAAGCATGCACCCCACCTTTTGCGGCTCCTGCTGATCTGGTCTGTGCACCACTCTCTGATTTGGTTTTAATTGCCACAGGTATCTTGGCAAGCACTGGGAATCAAAGTCTGTAAAGGGAAAGCTACGGTTTGGCAGCTGCATGGGGAAACGTTTTTGGACTCCAAGCAACCTACACTGTTAAAAATGACACAGTTTTGTATTCTGCAGACAAAGAGATGCCTCCAGTACTGTGAGAGGCATGTCTTCTTACTCTCTGCATTTTGCAGAGATGTTGGTTCAGCTTTTCAGTGCAGACAGCATGAGGGCAATGTCTTATTTCTTGGCTAGCAACAAAATGCGGGGTTGTTCTTTACCCTAGTTCTTCCTCCCTACATCTAATAAGAACGAACAAGCAGAGCAGCTTATTGTATTAAAGTCAAATAAGCAAAGTGTTCATTTGGAAATCTGCTGACAGTTTCAAAGTTAAAATTAACACCACACTAGTATCAGCAGGAGAGTACATCTCTCAGAGTTAGTGCTTTGTGTCATCTGGAGGCACTGCTTTATCATTCACACTTGATTCAGCTTCTGAAGGTCATCTTACAGCTGAAAGAGCAACATCTAAGCTTTTTTAATGTACCCTCAAATCCCAAGACAAAGTTGCATAGTGAATTAATAAACAGAGAGCAGAATAAAGTGCTATAACCAGATTACACCCAAGTCCTCACACCAGTATCTTACTAATTGGCACATTTTCCTGAAAAAATACAAGTCATTAGTCAGGTGCAATAAAACCAGCAGGGTTCTGAATCTCATACATAGCTGCGAGATTCCTGTCACTTTTAGGAGCAAATAAATACAGACAGCCACGAAATGAGCCAAAGCCCTGTTTCTACTCCTGATAACCAAAGCTCTGCACCACCAAGAACACTAACACTGCAATTCCTCCTTGACGCTGCTATCAGTCATCAGACCCAAGTAGATGTGAGGCAAAACAAGGTAATCCACTTTCACTGGTGATGGACAGCACAAGGCTGAGGAGGGGACAAGCAGGCAACAAGAGGCATTACAAATTGGAACAGCAAGATTCACATAAAGAAAGCGATGGAGAAAGCAGCAGAGGAAGAGATTCTTTGGATGGAGTGTCAAACAAAAATCCCTAACAAAGACTACAAGCAAATGAGATGAAGAATGAATTGTCAATCCCATCTAACTGCCAATCATAAACTGGAAACTCACACAGCCTAAAACATCTTTAGTAGTCCAATTCCATTGTAAATCTGAATTTAAAGCAACGCAGAGTGTTAAAACTCCATTTACATTTTTCTCTTCAATGAAAGCATTCGGAGAAGGGACAGTTAATTAGAATAACCTGAATAGGAGTTACAATAGCAGCAGAATTATACCTATGTCCTACCAGGTCACATGTTAGAACTGAATCTGTAGCAATTCTGGTGAAAACTAAAAGCAAGCCAAACGTGTTGCAGTTCTATTCGAAATGCACTGAAATCTAAAAAACGTAGAGACACAAACTCCTATTTCAGAAGCTTTCAGAGAAACACTGAAGCAGAAAATGAAAGCGAAAGCATAATGAAGCCATCACATTTATTCATTTGTCTAAAAGGCAAGTAGTAGAGATATAGAGCACTGAGTACACGTGAGACAGCTCACAGGCACAGATAAACTCACATGAAAAAGATGGGTAACTAAACCTGCTCGACCATTTTTACCGAGTGGGGAAAACAGATGAGGGAATCGAGGAGCTATACCAGGATTAAAATGCACGGTCTAACACTTACATGTGATTACACTTCCTACAGGGAAAACACCAGTTAAAGAGATACATTTATCTTAATTACCACTTTTAAACCAGGCCATCTGGAGATAGACTCTATGCTTCTATGGTCAATTCTTCACTTACGTTCAGAAGGCTCATTTTAAGAAGAAGGGAAGATTTAGATCAGATGATCTCCAGGGATTCCTTTCCAGTTTTAATTACTGTATGATCAAAAACAATTCTAGGCGGTCTCCAGCTCACTCACAACTTGCCCTAATTTTCCATAGTTTATACAACTCTAAAGGTATAATAGGTAACCAGACAGCAGCTCTGATACAGAAATGCTTATCCTCAGTAGAGTGTCAGATTCACTCAACCTCTCTCTCTTCATCTGTGCAATAAAAATCAATCGCAAGTGAGAACAAAAAGCATTCAGCACCCCAGTAAACATTCGAAGTTGCTAAAAACTAACTCAGAGATGACACATCAATGGCCTGAGCCATTTGAAGCAAATACACGGTTAAAACCTCTCTAAAACACCCCACCGGAAAGGAATGCCTGTGCTCGAGGCACAACCTTACTTACTTACCTGGTTCGCGGTTGATTTCGATCTCGAAGAAGCATTGGGGCCGGTCCTGCACACCCATGGCCGCAGGCAGCCCCGTCCACGCCACCTGGACACAAAGCAGAGGAACCCTGGGGAAGGAGCAGCGGCGACCGCCGGATCCCGCCCCCCCCCCCCCCCCCCCCCCCCCCCCGAATCCTCCCCTCCCTTCCCTCTTTTCCATCCCTCCCTTCCCACCGAGGGGTAAGATTACACCGCGGCAGCAGTGCCAGAAACTCCAGGCAGTACCAACATCCCCCCTTGCCCCCCGCAACCCCCGTGCGTGGGGGTCGGCGGCGGGGCTCCGTGAGGAGGCCAGCGACAGAAATTCACCCAGAGAATTTGTTCCACTCACAGACAGCCGATACAAGGAAAAAGAGGAGGAGGAGGGAAAAGGAGGGGGAGGGGGGCGAAGCTCGTCAGCTCTGCCCATTCCCTTCCCCCAGGAAGTGGGACAGCGGCCGCGGCCTTACCTAGCAGCTCCGGCGCTTTGTTCCCGTGCTGCTTTCCCCCTCAGCACCCGCCACTACCCCTCTCCGGCCCCGAGCGCCATTAAGCGACCGCCTCAATGGCCCGTCCGACCGCCCCGCCCCGGCACGGCACGGCGCGGCCCCGCCTCCTCCGCCGCGCCCGCCCCGCCGCGCTTTCCCGCCGCCCGCGCAGCGCTGTGAGGGGAAGCGGCGGCGGTGGGAGGTTCTGGGGGCTCCGCTAAGGGGGTGAACCTTTGCCCGGCTTATTGCTGTGCTGAAGGGGCTGGCACAGGGAGCAAGGTGCTTTGTGGAAAAAATAAAGGGGGTCTGGCTAGGCCGGATCGATGGGATGAGGTTCAACGGGGACCAGTGCCAGGTACTGAACTCGGGTCACAACAACTCCTTAAAAGCTTATGGACAGAGTGGCTGGAAACTGCTCTGTGCAAAAGGATCTGGAGCTGTTGGTCAGCGGCTGGCTGAACATGAGCCAGGGTGTGCCCAGGTGGCCAAGGCCAACAGCATTCTGGCTTGGATCAGCAACAGAGTGGCAAACAGTAGTACGGCAGTGATTGTCCCCCTACACTGGGCACTAGTGAGGCTAAACCTCAAATACTGGGTTCAGTTTTAGGGCACTTACTACAGGATGGACATTGAGGGGCTAGAGGCTGTCCAGAGATAGAATCATAGAATCACAGAACCAAGCAGGTTGGAAAAGACCTCCAAGATCATCCAGTCCAACCTAGCACCCATCCCTGGCCAATCAACCAGACCATGGAACTAAGTGTCTCATCCAGGCTTTGCTTGAACACCTCCACGGACAGCAACTCCACCACCTCCCTGGGCAGCCCATTCCAATGCCAATCACTCTCTCTGCCAACAACTTCCTCCTAACATCCAGCCTAGACCTGCCCTGGCACAACTTGAGACTGTGTCCCCTTGTTCTCTTGCTGGTTGCTGGGAGAAGAGNGGCTGCTCTCAGCCACTCTGTCCCCAGCCTGTAGCTCTGCTTGGGGTTGTTGTGGCCAAAGTGCAGAACCTTGCACTTGGCCTTGTTAAATCTCATCCCATTGGCCTCTGCCCACCCATCCAGCCTGGCAAGGTCCCTCTACAGGGCTCTCCTACCCTCCAACAATTCCACACCTGCTCCTAGCTTGGTGTCACCTGCAAACCTACTGATGCTGGACTCCATCCCCTGGTCCAGATCATTGATAAAGATATAGAACTGGACTGGGCCCAGGATGGGCAGCAAAGCTGGTGAAGGATCTAGAGCATGGGTCTGAGGAGCATCTGAGGAAACTACGGTTGTTAAGCCTGGAGAGAATGAAGCTCAGGGGACACCTCTCTACAACTCTCTTGAAGTGAGGTTGGAATCAGGTGGGGTCACTTCACTCATTTACCAAGTAATAGGAAAAGAGCAAATGGCTTCAAGTTGTACCAGGGGAGGTTTAGGTTGGATATTAGGAACAAATTTCTTTGCCCACATGGGTTGTCAAGCCCTGGAACAGGCTGCCCAGGGCAGTGGTGGAGTCTCCATTCCTGGAGGGATTAAAAAGACATATGGATGTGTTGAGGGACATGGTTTAGTGGTGGACTCAGCATTATTAGATTTATGGCTGGACTTGATCTGAAAGGTCTTTTCCAATGCAAATAATTCTATGGAGGTCTATCTTGGAGGTCTCTTCCAACCTGGTTGATTCTATGATTGCCCTCACCACCCTGACGCTTGAGCCATCATGCCTGTGCAGGGCTGTGAAGCTGAGTGACTGCTGCTGCTTCACCCCTTTAATTTCAGAAGTAGTTTTGCAGAGATTTCCTCTCAAGGGAAAATATTTCTGTGGACACAAAAATCTGATAAGATATTGTACAGGAAAATGTTTGCTACAATCATAGAATCAACCAGGTTGGAAGAGACCTCCAAGCTCTTCCAGTCAAAGAGAAGGCTGAGAAGGGATCTTATTAACATCTATTAATATCTGAGGGGTGAGTGTCAAGAAGAAGGGGCCAGACTCTTTTCAGTTCAGTGATAGGACAAGGAACAAAGTGCATGAGGTGGAACACAGGAGGTTAGAATCATAGAATCAACCAGGTTGGAAGAGACCTCCAAGCTCTTCCAGTCCAACCTAGCACCCAGCCCTATCCAGTCATCCAGACCATGGCACTAAGTGCCTCATCCAGTCTTCTCTTGAACACCTCCAGCGATGGCAACTCCACCACCTCCATGGGCTGCCCATTCCAATGGCAAATCACTCTCTCTGGCAAGAACTTCCCTCTAATATCAAGTCTATACATACTGCATTTGTCAGGGCTGTGGTAGGACCACTCTGGTTCTCTTTTGGCATGCAAATAAGGTTGCTGCAAGGCCCAGCCTGGGATGACCCCAACCCTTGCTCAAACTCAGCCCTGGCTAAACTTGGCCACCCATGGCTTAAGAGTCCAATGGGAAAAAAAAAAAACAACCAACCAAAGAAATGTTAACTACTGCAGCAGACCATAGATTATGTTTTTCTAAGCTGGGGATGTTAGACCACCCCAAAGTGTGGAAGTGGTAACCTTAGCAACTGAAGTATCAAAAACGTTCACAAGGAGTATTCTATTGCTAAGTCCACAGCCTACTACATCCTTCATTCCAAGTCCCTTTACACTGAGGATGTCCTGCAGCTTAAAACAGCATTTGTATCCCCTTCTAGTAGTTTAATTTCTATGGCTTCTCCTGTAAAAGCAACTTGGTTCTCATCTGTACGGAGATGAGCTTTCTGGGAAGGCAGAAGGCACCCTGTGTACACTGTGACACCCCTCCAGCTCACACATACAGCCTCTAGCTAAACCACAGCCTCACCACTTGGTGTGAAAAAAAATAAAATGTCTTTTATTACTTTTGGAAAGAACTTTTGTCACTTTCTAAGCAGTGAGGACACTCTTTGTCAGTCCTCAGCACCCACGAAGTAAAACGTTTCCAAATGCATTGCCTCAAGTTGTCCAAAGCAGAAGTCACTGCAGTAACTTCTCCTGGCAGCAGTACCTGCGGTTATGTCTTTGTCTGAGGAGGAATTCAGAGGTCTCAGATTAAAAATGAATGTGCTGAGAATAAAGCAATACTGAAATCAGAGGATGTTATAGAAGTTAGGAGTGCAGCGAAGTGGGATTGTTTTAGACTGAATTTATCCATAGCTTTAACTGGCTGTCACAGTAGTATTTGAGCATCTCATGAAGTTTTAACAGCCAGATTCTGTCATTCTTTATTATGTCTAATAACATGATGGTCCCTCAGGAAACCTGACTGGAGTTGTCACGTAGGTTTGCCGTTCCTGGAGGGATACTGGCACAGTAAGTGATCACACAGACAGAGAAAAATGTAGCACAGCCTGGCCCTAAATTATTTAGCTGTGAATTGCTCTTAGAAAGTAGAAGGGTATTATGTTAGAATTAGAGAGACACAGACTGGTTTGGGTTGGAAGGGACCTTTTAAGGTCACCTGATCCAAACCCTCTGCAGAGAGCAGGGACATCTTCAACTAGATTAGGTTGGACTGGATGATCTTGGAGAACCTGGTTGATTCTATGATTCTATGATAGATCAGGTTGCTCGGAGCCCCAAACAACTTGACCTAAAATGTGTACAAGGACAAGACATCTACTGTCTCTCTGGGCAACCTGGGTCATGGTCTAACCACCCTCAGTGTAGAAACTGTCTTCCTTATATCTAGTCTGAGTTTCCTCACTTTTAGTTTAAACCATCACCCTTGTCCTGCCACAAGTGCTCCATCTTGGAGCACTGGAATAGGCTGCCCAGAGAGGTTGTGTAGTCTCCTTCTCTGGAGACTTTCAAGACGTGCCTGGATGTATTCCTGTGTGGCCTGCCCTAGATGATCCTGCTTTGACAGGGGGCTTGGACTAGATGATCTCTCAAGGTCATTTCCAACCACTAACACTCTGTGATTCTGTGATCTTTTTGATTGACCTCTTTAAGTACTGAAATGCCACCAGAAGGTCTCCTTCATTTCTCAAGGCTGAACAATCCCAACCTCTCAGCCTGTCTTCACAACAGAGGGGGTTGGGGGTTTATTGTTCTATGGATTTTTTTTTTCCTCCTGAGATTAAATAAACTACTAAATCCCTTTTACCTCTTTACTCTTCAGTCTCTTGCTCTTCTGCTTTCAGAACATGAACTTCCTAGAAGCAGATGAGCAAAGAAATACACAATAGTCTCAAAAAATACATGGAAATGTGCTACTTGCTCTTCATGCAAGTAGCAAAGCTTGTGAGCAATATAATTTTTTTTGTCTTTTTAAGAGAGATAATTTCAAGCCTTGATTATTTTAATAATTAAAAAAATCAAATTAGAAAGAAATTTTGATCCCCTGGGAGGGAAGCTCTTAAGATCATCACTAGGACTAGAGCTGATAAATATGCAGCTTGGTGAAAGAAAGATCTTCCCAGAAAAGAAGGTTTCCAAAGCACGTCTGAGGTCAGTCTTTTGAAACGTGAAACGTTTAGTTAAAAATGAAGATTTTTCTCCAGTGTTCCTCTCTGGGAAGTGCTGCAGATGCTGTGCTGGTAACATCCTGGGCTAATTGAAACCACTGACAAAGTCCCCATTGATTCCAGTGACCATGGATGCACCCTGTTGGAGAGGGATCAAGTCTGCATGGCAAAGCAGTGCAGTTATGAAGAAATCATAGAGTCATGGAATCAGTCAGGGTTGGAAGGGACTACAAGGATCAGCCAGTTCCAACCCCCCTGCCA
>WAAF01010901.1:161666-208180 GCA_013400475.1 Tricholaema leucomelas
AGGAGGAGAACCTCCCTTGATCTGCTGGACACACTCTTCTTAATACACCCCAGGATCCCATTGGTCTTCCTGGCCACAAGGGCACATTGCTGTGCCATGGATGTTCTCCACCAGCACTCCCGGGTCCCTCTCCACAGGGCTGCTCTCCAGCAGATCACCTCCCAGCCTGTACTGGTGCAGTTTATTATTCCTCCCCAGGTGCAGGACTGTGCACTTGTCCTTGCTGAACCTCATTTGGTTCCTCTGTGCCCAGCAATCAGTCTGTCCCAGTCTCTCTGGATGGCTGCACAGCCTTCAGCCTTATGAGCCAAGCCTCCCAGTTTGGTGTCATCAGCAATCTTGCTGAGCAGACACTGTCCCCTCATCAGTGTCATTGATGAAGATGCTGAACAGGACTGGACCCAGCTGGGCACCCTGGTCCAGTGCTGTGTCACTTTCACAGGAAAGAGGTTTTCCCTTATGTTTAGGTGGAACTTCCTTGTTCCAGTTTGTGCTTGTTGCCCCGTCCTGTCTCTGGACACCACTGAAAAGAGTCTGGCCCCATCCTCTTGACCTCTATCCTTCAGATATTGATCAGCATTGGTAAGAGCCTCTCAGTCTGCTCTTCTCCAGGCTAAACAGCCCCAGACCTCTCAGTCTTTTCCTTGTCAGAGAAATGCTCCAGTCCCCTCAACATAAGTGTAGGAGCAAGGGAACTAATCTGTATGTAAGTCATGATAACATCAGCAGACGTTGAGAACTCAGGGTAAACCCCTAATTAAAACCATTTCAACAAACATATGCAAGAAGGTCAGTAGGTAATTACATATTTCAGTATAAATATAGAAGAAGAGGAAATGTTCCTGCATGCTATGAACAGCTGAACTGCAGGACACCTTGCCAAAGGCAGTGGATGTAGAAAGTTTAAAAGGGAAATGGATGGGATTTTAGAGAGATCTGCTGAGGATTACCAAGTAGGCAAACCACATCAGGTTCATGACATTCTCTAAGATGAAAGTAGCTGGAAAGTGTAGTTGGTGGGGGAAGTATCACTTCTACTTCGACATCTGCATACTTTTGCAAACAGGGCAGTGGCATTTGTGCATTCAGCCTGAATCAGTATCCTCGTTCCTTTGCCCTTAGGGGATTATTTACTCACTAATAACAACCCATGGACATGAATAGGATAAAGCTGAATAATCATTTATTGACTCTTCTCATGTTATGTTTAAAACAGACCCCACAACCTGAGAATGTGCCACAATCAAACACACTTGATGGGATACCCTCAGCTCGGTGAGAGTAGTTGGACAAATAAACCTTCAGTGTGTTCGTGAAATGCTCATAAAATGGAGGGGTTTGACTGCAAATTATGGCATGTTCTTCTACAATAATGCAGAGCAAAGAGAAGGTTTTCCCTCCTGTTACAATATTAAATAAACTATTCTAAAGCCAAGCAATCTTCTGTCTAAATTCCCAGGAAATGAAAAGTTAAGACTTTGCTTCTTGTGTTCTTCCATCACGGATATGCTGGGAGGTGATGAAATGAGCATTGCCATGTGATTCAGAGACTGGTTTTACTATGTCTTTATACTTGTCTGACTACAGTCCTCAGCTAAGTGTCTTATGCTGATGTGTTGGCTATGTAAAATGTTTCATGATATCTCTCATGACAGCCTGTGACCCTGCTGACAGCGTGGTAGATAAATGTATCACAGTATCACCAAGGTTGGAAGAGACCTCACAGATCATCAAGTCCAAGCCGTTACCACAGAGCTCAAGGCTAGACCATGGCACCAAGTGCCACGTCCAATCCTGCCTTGAACAGCTCCAGGGACGGCGACTCCACCACCTCCCTGGGCAGCCCATTCCAGTGTCCAATGACTCNAGGGGCAGAATGACCTCCCTGCTCCTGCTGGCCACACCATTCCTGATGCAGGCCAGGATGCCATTGGCTCTCTTGGCCACCTGGGCACACTGCACTGGCTACAGACCAGGGTCTTGGGCTACCTTGCCTTGCCAGCCACTATCAGAGGAGCATCATGATCCACCATTTAGAATCGTAGAATCAACCAGGTTGGAAGAGACCTCCAAGATCATCCAGTCCATATTATCACCCAACCCTAGCCAATCAACTAGACCATGGCACTAAGTGCCCCATCCAGTCTCTTCTTGACCACCTCCAGGCATGGCAACTCCACCACCTCCATCTTCAATAAGACATTAAGTCTCCATTCAGAAAACAACTCAATTCCTCAAACATGTTTTCAGTGAGGCTGTGATTACAGGACATGTAAAACTGAGCATGATGAGAAGATTTCAATCTTACACAGACCTTCTCATTTTGCAAATCCTTTGCATATGTAAGATAGAATCAGGAAATCATAGAATCACAGAAAGAATCACAGAATCATAGCATGTTTGGGTTAGAAGGGACCTTTAAAGATCATCTTGTCCAATCCCCTTGTAGTGAGTAGGGACATCTTCAGCTAGATCAGGTTGCTCAGAGCCCCAAACAACCTGATCTAAAATGGTTCCAGGGATGGGGCACATACCACCTCTCTTGGCAACCTGAGTCAGTGTTTCACCAGCCTCACTGTAAAAAATTCCTTCCTTCTAAATCTCCCTCTTTCAGTTTAAAACCATCACCCCTTGTCCTATCACAACAGGCCCTGCTACAAAGATTGCCCCAAACTTCCTAATAGTCCCCCTGTAAATATTGATAGTCTGCAACAACATCTCCCTGGATTCTTCTCCAGGCTGACCAGCCTCATCTTTCTGTCACCACAGCAGAAGTGTTCCACTCTCCTGATCATTTTTGTGGCCTCCTCTGCCCCCACTCCAATAGGTTCATGTCTCTCCTGTGCTGATGACTCTAGAGCTGAACCCAGCACTGCATGTGGGGGTCTCAGAAGTCCAGAGTAGGTAGGGCAAACCATGCCCCTCAACCAGCTGCCCACATTGTTTGTGATGCAGCTCAGGACACAGTTGGCATTCTGAGCTGCAGTGACCACTGTTGGCTCATGTCCAGCTTTTCATCCACCAGCACCCCCAACTCCTTCTCCACAGGGCTGCTCTCAATTCCTTCATTTCCCAGCCTGTGTTGATACTGAAGGTTGCAGGACCTTGCACTTGGCAGTTTAATTCCACAATTCATACACACACAAGGTGTATCTGCATACATAAATACACACAACCACCATAAATAAGTGGTTGTGAAAGGCATAAAGACTACAAAAGCTTTCTCTTTCAGATTAGATGATACTTTTCTTTTTGCCAGTTGGATAGTGCACAACTGTTTACCTTGGAACCAGCATTGTGGCCTTCTAGAAACAGGACTTGTGTCCAGCCCTTGTTCACATGGGAGGTACTGGTGAAGACATTTCATGGAATCACAGAATCATAGAATCAGTCAGGGTTGGAAGGGACCACAAGGAGCATCTAGTTCCAACCCCCCTGCCATGGCCAGGGACACCCTACCCTAGAGAAGGCTGCACAGAGCCTCAGCCAGCCTGGCCTTAAACACCTCCAGGCATGGAGCCTCAACCACCTCCCTGGGCAACCCATTCCAGGCTCTCACCACTCTCATGCTGAACAACTTCCTCCTCACCTCCACTCTGAACCTACCCATCTCCAGCTTTGCTCCATTCCCCCCAGTCCTGTCACTCCCTGATATCCTGAAAAGTCCTTCCCCAGCTTTTTTGTAGGCCCCCTTCAGATACTGGAAGGCCACAAGAAGGTCACCTGGGAGCCTCCTCTTCTCCAGGGTGAACAGCCCCAACTCTTTCAGTCTGTCCTTACAGCAGAGCTGCTCCAGCCCTCTGATGAACCCTGTGTCCCTTCTCTGGACACACTCCAGCACATCCTCATCCTTCTTGTAATGGGGGCTCCAGAACTGGAGGTCTCACCAGGGAGGAGTAAAGGGGGAGAATCACCTCCCTCCACCTGCTGGCCACACTTCTCCTGATGCAGCCCAGGCTCTGCTTGGCTTTCTGGGCTGCAAGTGCACACTGCTGGCTCCTGTTGAGCTTCTCGTCCACCAGCACCCCCAAGTCCCTCTCCTCAGGGCTGCTCTCCAGCCACTCACTGCCCAGCCTGGATTTGTGCTTGGCATTGCCTTGACCCAGCTGCAGGACCTTGCACTTGGTCTTGTTGAACCTCAGGAGGCTGGCTTGTGCCCACCTCTCCAGCCTGTCCAGGTCCCTCTAGATAGCATCCCTGCCCTCCAGCCTGTCTGCTACACCACACAGCTTGGTGTGGTCAGCAAACTTGCTGAGGGTGCTCTAATAATATATTAAGTTTATGTTTTTAACAACACCATCAATGCCAACTGGTATTCATCCAGAAAGCTGTTAAGGGGTTTGCATATCAAAGTGTTTTCTTCTATTTTAACTTCAATCTCTTAGTGAAGGCTTCAGTATTTGCCATGTTCTGTTCCTGTCCACCTCACTGTCCACCTATCTAATCTATACTTTGTCAGCTTGTCAATGAGGATGTTGTGGGAGATAGTCAGTGTTAAAAGCCTAACTAAAGCTCAGCTAAGCAACATCCACTCTTCATGCCAAGCTAGTCACCTTGTTGTAGATGGCCATCAAGTTTGATAAGCATGATTCCTCCTTTGTAAATCCATGCTAATTAGTCCCAGTCATTTTCTTTTCCTTTATGAGTTTGGAAAGAAGCAGCTAAACACAGAGGAGCTCAGCCTAAGTAACAAGGCCCAACCAGCACCCATGGGTGATGTTGAAATGACCATCAACTCTTTGTCCTGCCTAACTGGGGGGCCACACCAGGCCCCCCGTCCTTTAGATCCTCTTCACCATTCACCCAGTGTGCACCATAAGGACTCACCAGTGATGATAGGAGGAGGATTCCTCTGCCCAACTGGGCATAGCTCAGGGCTTCTGCATTTCCTGGGGTAGATTATAAAGGGGAGTGGGCAGGGAGGACAAAGGAGTGGGAGGAGACTCTAATAGAACCCAGGTGCTCTGGGTTTGAGGATAAAAGGGGAAAATGTGGGGTAGGGTGGGAAAAGGGCAGATATAGTGGAAAAGAGGAGGTAGTGCTAAAGGCTGGGAGATAGCAAGGAAAATGCTGGAGAGGAATGGGGGAACAAAAAAGATGAAGAGGAAAAGAGGAAAATGTGGGAACAAAAAAGATGAAGAAGAAAGGAAAAGATGGAAAGAAAAGGAGGAAGATTAGGGAAAATAAGTGGAGAGGTAAAGAGATGGAAGGAGGGACTTAAAAAAAAAAAGTGAAACTGGACTCTATAAAACAAAGGTGTTCCTGCTCTGGCAGGGGGGTTGGGCTAGATGATCTTTCAAGGTCCCTTCCAGCCCCTGACATTCTGTGATTCTGTGTGATTCTGTGATTCCCAGTCATGGCTAGGATCGTTAAATCACAAGAAAATGTTGAAGGCAAGCAATCTAATAAAGCAGTCCTTTGTTTTCTGCCTGGTATGTTAATTGAAAGAGAAGGTCAGTCAAAAGATCATGCTTTTCTGAAGGCTGTGGGGAAAGGAGTAGTTGAGTGTCTTTCTAACCGCCATGCCACAGCACAACGAAGTGAATTTGCATTTAATGCAAGGGATGAAAGTGTGAAAACTCATTCAGTGAACTAACAGCAAGTTATTTTCACAGCAAGGCATTGCTGGCACTTGCACAGCTTGTCAGAGATTTAGGGACTACTGCAGGAAGCCATGCCTAATGTATGCTAAGCCCACTCCACATCACCTCACAGAAGGAAACCTTAAAATATATTCAGATTACTTGTCACCTCTTATCACCATGACCATCCTCCATCACCTTGTATTCAGCATCAGCAAACTAGCAATTGCTCTGATTTCAGGCTGTGCCTCAGGTTTGGTTGGTTTGGTATGTTTTGGTGATTTAAAAAATATCTTCAAGTTACTTCAGGCATGAAGTGGAAAAAAATCAAATTGCCTGAGTAGCAGTAAGTAGTTTTCTGCCTGGTTTGTTTTCACTAACCATTGCTATCACCACCTCTCAGCTGGTAGGTAAAAAAAGCCCTTCAGCAACTGAGGTTTTCATGTGTTTTCAGCTTCAAACACTCTACAACTCAGTGGTGATTTTATTTTACTTTTTCTTTTACCTCAAATAGTGTATGCTTTACTGTATACTTTTGTCTTTGACATGAGGATGTGCTGCTTCAAAATGGTAGCAAAGATTAGCTTCAGATTCCCTGGCAAAGCTTCTCATACAGGATACAGATCATCTGTGTTTATCTGGTTCAAGTCTGTCTGCATGCAACTTCTTTGGAAGTTCAGTACTGTGCTCCATTGTTCTCTTTCCTTACATTCAGACTTGTGGCAAAAGACAAATCAGGTTTTTTGTTTCTCTTCAGCACCAGTGGGTAGATCATTGCTGATGTAAACGGTAACAATGGGTGGAAGCTGGAACATGGGAAGGTTCACCTCAACATGAGGAGAAACTTTATTGTGAGGGTGATGGAGCAGGCTCCCCAGAGAGGCTGTGGAGTCTCCTTCTCTAGAGACTTTCAAAACCCACCTGGATGCATTCCTGTTTGGCCTGCTCTAGGGGGTTTGAACTAGATTATCTCTAAGGTCCCTTCCAACACCTAATATTCTATGATTTTTTTCCTGATAATTGCTTGGACTCAGCCTTCAAACTTCTTATCTCTGATCCACTGCCTGCTGCCAGGAGGAACAATGTTGGGTGAATGGCAGCAGATGAGTGGAGGAACAGTGGGAAGATGTGGAGCATTTGGTGGTCAGTGCAGCCTTACTGATAGTAAGACCAGCACTTCAGCACAAGTTTACTTGTCATACAATCAACCAGGCATAGAATCAACCAGGTTGGAAGAGACCTCCAAGATCATCCAGTCCAATCTTATCACCCAGCCCTATTGAATCAACTAGACCATGGCACTAAGTGTCTCATCCAGTCTTTTTTTGAACACCTTCAGGGGGCAGCAACTCCACCACCTCCCTGGGCAACCCATTCCAATTGCAAATCACTCTCTCTGGGAAGAACCTCCTCCTAACACCCAACCTAGACCTCTCCCAGCACAACTTGAGACTGTGTCCCCTTGTTCTGTTGCTGTTTGTCAAGCTCCTCATTTTCTCAGCCAGCAGGTATTGGGAAAGAACAAGTGGCACAGCCTATAAGAAGTTGCAAAGTGTTGCCTGAAGGAACCTATTATCTCCCAAGCAACTGAGCCACTCTTGTTCTACAACTTGGTGTAGTCAGTAAGATGGAGCCATGCAAACCTCTGTCATTCACTGAGATATGGCTAGGACAGCAGAAGGTAAATGCTTATTCACTGCACATGGTGCAAAGCAGTGCTATTGCTTAGAAACAGCAGCAACTTGATTGCTCTCAAGATGTCTCCAAGACGTGTGAATTCAAAGCTCCCATATTCAGTAACTGATTTATTTTTCACTCTTCATATTGTATTTTTTTCAGATGAAAGTCCTGGGAGAAGACGGTTTGTGGTGCTACTGGCACAAGGCACAGGCATCATTCCAGATGCAAAACTTCCTGACTTTTTCTCCCTGTGCCTGGCACCACCAGAAGGCAGGAAAAGGGTAATCTACTTTGAATCCCAGTCCATCTCCTGCAGCAGCTCTTAATTAAAAAGCACAACCCATCTGTCACCCAGTATGCAGAGCAGCACCAGCACAAGAACTGATCTGCAGAGCTTTGTTTCAACGAACAGCTCCCAGAAGAACGGTAAGATTGCTTCTGTTCAACTTGCTGGCCAAGCTTATGTGCGCTCTGACACCGTGAAATGCCACTGCTCCCCCCTCTCGATGGCTGCTGCAGGGGCTCCGAGGCAGCCCCGACAGCCTCCGCTGGACGACTGTCCCCGGCAGCACAAAGGCACTCGCAACCCACGGCCTCATCTCGCTGCCCCGCTGCTGCCGCCACAACTGGGGTTCTTCTTCAGGTCCTGACCGAGTGTGCCGGGACCGCTGTAGGGGCTGCGAAGAGGCCGTGGCCCGGTACTGAGGGAAGCCCCAGGGCAGCATCACAGCTTGCTTCCATCGGCCTCCACATCGCCGCCACTCCGGTGCCACGCTCCCCGCCCCGGGGACGTGTAACGGGGCCGGCGGTGCCAGGCCGCCTGTGCCCCGGCCATGGTGGGCCTCCGCCGTCCCGGCATGCCCCGCGCGGCGGACACTCTGCCCGCCGCCTCTGTGGGCGGAAAAGGGCGGGCCGGGCCGCGGTGCGCTGCCGCCGGCGCCGAGCGCTACGAGAGGCCCGAGGCCGCGGCGAGGGGCGGGGGAAGGTGAGCGGCAAATGGGTCCTGGGAAGCGGGGGGGATCTCTTCTCCCTCCCCAGTCCCCTTTTACGTGCCTTGGGATGGGGGAGGAGGGGGCGGGGAAGAAGGGCGGAGTTGAATCGCGCCGCACCGCGCCGTTCACGGTGGCTTGTGTGGGGAGAAATAGGCCCTGAGAGATTGAGCAGGGCTTCGGTGTCAAGGAAACAAGATTTTGAGTGCCTGGGGGGAATGTGAGGGGAGGAATGGTCCCTGAGGGGGTGAGTCTGGGATGACCAGGGGTAATGTGAGGGTGTGGGGTGCTCTGGCAGGGAAGGAAGGTATGGGATGTGTAAGGAGAATGTGGAGAGGCGGTGAGGGATCTTGAGGAAGATAGGGATGGGATAGAGGTGAGCAAGGATGCTATGCGTTTTGGGGTGGAGATCTTATCGTATGGATGTAGGATTTGGTGGTTTCGTCGAGTGTTTGACAGGTGTAGGACGAGGAGGGCTTGGGACCCTGAGTAGGTCTTGTGTTCCGCTGGGGATGTCATGAGATGGGCTAGGATAACCTGAGATCTTGAGACTTATGGGGACACCTATGGGGTAGAGGTAGGATTTGAGGGGGTCAGGGTACTTGAGAGGACTTGTCAGTACCAAAGAATGTTCTGTCAAGCAGAGTGGCATTCAAGATGTCTGGGTTTAATCAAGAGTAGTGAAAAGAAGTGCTTTGGTGGGTTTGTGACTTTTACTGTGGCGGAGCAGCGGGATGAGTGGAGTTAGGGTATATATAACATGACAAGTGCAACAGGATGTGTATGGAAGGGGTCCTTAAGTGAATCTGGTGAAGGTTGGGCTTTAGGAGGCTTCTGGATACAGGTTTGAGAGAATGGATGTGTATTCAGGAGCAGATAAAGTGGCTGATAGATTTCTGAGAGATTAACATAAGGGAGGATCTTCAGAGCCTTCCAAAGTTGTGTGATTTGGGCAAGGGTTAGGTGGACTGATAACTGAGGGTTCAGTGGGGTTTGAGTTTTGTGTGACACTCATTATTTCTGGTAATTCATAAGGGTAGGTGTAGGAGGAGGTGTGTGATGGAAAGGATTTTCTACATGTTTCGTTTTGTGGATAAGAGCAAAGCCTGTAGGGCTTATAGGCTCTTGATATCCCCAAATACTGTTTTAAAAGTTCAGTAAGCATCATGCTTTCACGTTGTCTTTATTCACTGCTAAATCTGGAGAGTGGCTCTTGTTCTGCTGTAGGTCTGTGGTACTTGGTCGGCAACTGCTGTGACCGTTGAGGGAGAGCAGTTGGGAAGAAGCAGATGGATACTCTTACTGCAGCCTTAGAAGATGAGAAATTTAACAGCATTTCAGATATGTCTTTTATGTGTAAGAAGAGGATAAAACCTACCTCATGGTTCTGCAGAGAAGTAGTAACGCACTCTCATGAGCCATGTCTCGATTATTTCTGTCATCTTGTTGAGACAGCATTTGAGTTGCAACTCTGTTAAATGTTTTGTGTTTAACTGAGTCAACTCAAATTCCTGTGATATTCTTACATCCCACCTGTAGTTGTCTGTGATCCCTTCTGAAGGGGGTCGTTTTCTTCTGCCCAAGGAAAGATGCATTAGGTGCAATAGTTGCAATCATGTATCTAAAAAACTTTGCAAACTGCTTCAGGAGTTTGTATGGTAACTTTACTAAAGCTTTCTGCTTTGTCTTCAGTAGAAAGGTCAGATCTTGACTGAATCACTGGATGTTGCTGGTTTTGAAACTGTCCCACGTGTCACCTCTAGAAAGAAGGGAAATGTGAACAAGCAGGGATAGAAGATGAATGCTTGAGAAAGATCTTGGTAACAAGACGTTCCTTATTAGTATTATGGCATTCTTTAAAGGAAACTTCTGCTTTTAGTGGTTAGATAAAATAATTTCTTGAAGAGCAGTGTTTTTGAGTGTAATTCCTCTCATGAGCTCTGTACTGGTTGGGATTTGCCTTCGTAGCCTGTTGAGTAGATTATTTTCTACAGACAATAAGGCAGCAGTTTGTCTAGCATTTAGAGATGTCTGGCACTTGTGAACCGAGTCTAATCTTATTTGAAGGAGATTGCATAACAGTGAGGTAAAGTGTAAGAGGTCTGAGTAAGACTGCCTTAGCAATCCCTACGCAGTCACTGGAGAGAGTTGGCTGTTACCTAGGAGGCGAAGGATGGAGGAACTACGCTTTAGATAACTTAAATGCCTACAGTGGGAACACCCTGAAGAATATTGTTTGTTGTAAGACTGATACATACATTCTGTTTCTGTGAGTCTTACACTAAGCAGTTTTCTTCTGAAGTGCTGTTGTACAGATGTTTCAAGTAATGGAAACCCAGGCTTTGATTACTTCAGTTATAAATTATGGTTTGTTCTTCTGAAACAGTCACTTAAAATATTTCTCAAGGTTTTGCTTGCTTTGTGCCAGTCAAGTAGCTGACCTGACATGATGTCATTAATTCTGCATGTAGCAAGATTTGACATCTGCTTATTTAAAAGACACAAGTACGTTTTTGAAATGCTGGGGTTAGTTTTGGGCCTCTCTGAACAAGGACATTGAGGAGCTGAAGCATATCCTGAGGAGGGCAATGAAGATGATGAAGGGTCTGAAGAACAAGTCTTGTGAGGAGCAGCTGAGAGACCTGGGCTTGTTTAGCCCGGAGGAAAGGAGGCTGAGAGGAGACCTCCTGTCTCTCTGCAACTACCTGAAAAGGGATTTGAGCCAGGTAGGGGTTGGTCTCTTTTCACAAGGAACAAGCAATGAGACAAGAGAAAATGGCCTCAAGTTACACCAGAGGAGGTTTAAGTTGGTCATTAGGAACTATTTCTTCCCCTTGAGGATTGTCAGGCCCTGGAACAGGCTGCCCAGGGCAGGTGGAATCACCATCCCTGAAGGTATTAAAAAGCCATGTAGATGTGGTGCTGAGGGTCATGGTTTATTGGTGGACTTGTAATGTTGGGTTGGCAGTTGGACTTGATGATCTTAAGTTCTTTTCCAATCAAAATGAGTCTATGATTCTAAAGTTCAGGACCTGAGTTCAAAGGCCTGCCACGTAAAGTCAGTTGCAGATACTTTGGGCTGCTAATCGTATGCAAATAGCGAGAGACCAGAGGAGGGAAGGACAGGTGAGTTTGAAGTGGCAAGGTCATAGATTCATTTGGTTACATGCACAGCTTGACTGGTCCAATAAGTTTTGGTGGTGTGTGTTCACTTATGGGAGACGTGGCAAGACTGACCTGAGAGGAATTCAGCTTGGAAGGGAAGTGATGTGAACAACTCTGATTTGCCACAGGCATAAAACACCTGCTGTGCAAGGTAACAAGAGACCTGTGAAAAAAAAGAAAGAAACTCCAAAGTCTCATTGGGATGCAGTGCTAGAGCAGGAGGGCTGGGAAGTGGGGAAGGAGGCTGGAGTCTCAGGCTGGATGAGCCCAAATGATGGGTGGTTGCTGAGAAGAGCTATCTAGAGATGTATGAACCAGCTGCATGAATTTACTTTTAGGTTTTGCCACTCTCTGTAGTGTGGTGTTTGCCCTCATATCTCTTAGCTAAGCTTGTGCTATGTTTCAGATAACCCCCAGAATTACAAGTATCTTTTCTCTATTTTTTTTAACTCCTCAGAAGTCTTTACAGGTGCTGTTCTCAAGTCTCACACCTCTGTGTTCTTTTGGGGTGTTACCTCAACAAACATACCTGTACACTCCAAGTGGGAGCATTATAAACAGGATCAGGGAACACATTTCCAGTTGTGCCCTGAGGTTGTGCTCAGCTGCCCTCTGTTGTGATTGGAGTCGTTGCATCAGCCCTTCCCTCTGTGGGGATGTACCTTTCTATTCTACCTATTTTCACAAAACCAAAATACACCTAAGATAATTATCCCATTTGCACTTACAGGTTGGTCCTGTAAGTCTCTTTAGGCAGTACAAGTGAAAATTCAAAGGTATGTAGATTTAGAAACAAAAAACCCACTCAGAATCAAACCTTTTAGATGAGCAGAGCACTGATATTCTGATAGTATGTGACAGCAGGTGTGTTCTCCAGGGGAGGAGCACCGAGTCATTTCTCCAGTGAAGTCTGGTATTTAACTTGGAGGTCTGCCTGATGGTGACTGCTGCCAGATCTTTCAGAGGAGAGCAGCAAATCTCTTCGATGGGCAGCTGGTATTCAGTGAAAACCTTATGCCCTGGAGCTTGGAGGTTTGTATTTCTTGACAAGTTGTGTACTTTTATGTGTGCAGTTGGTTAACTATAGGTGGTGTTATCCTCAGTGAGGAATATATATCACAGAATCTCAGCATGGTGGGAGTTGGATGGGACATCTGGAGATCATCTAGTCCAACCCTGCCTCCTAAAGCAGGGTTGCCCACGATTTGGTCTTCTAAGGGAACAAGTTATGTGTAATTTTGCTTTTTGTCAGTTCCTCTGACAGGTGATGGTTTTATCATGCTGGCAAATTGCAACCATAGAGCTTAGTTTTTATGTGTTATATGGAAGAGGTTCCTGTGGAGGAGAAATAAGACCCTCTAGTACTGCTTGTGGTGAGAACTCAACTCTTACTAGACATCAGAGCAGCTCTACTGGCAGAAGAGTTTGTTAATGCCTGAATTAGAAGAGACTTTGCACTCTTACCTTCTTAGACAAGGAACGCACTCGATGAGACATGTTTCAAAGAAACTTTGAGCTGCATAGTGAGTTGTTTGATATGGAGCTGTTTAAATTTGTCCTTCCTCTGTCAAAAGCTGGAGTTCACACTGTGATTTTTCTTTTTTTTTAATTTCCCTAACACTTTGCTTTATTTGCCTGAAGCAGAATAATTGTTTGGTTTTTTTTTCCTTAACTTGTGATAGTCACTTAAAGTCTGCTGGTTTAGAGCTGCTGTTTTAGAGGGAGCTAGGAGAACTTAAAAACAGTGATTGAAGCACCAGCAATGTGATATGTATCATTTCATAGTGTTTTTGAATGTGTCTTGGAAATGGTTGTCCTGGTTTCAATTAGAACCCAACTAGTTCTGGTCAGTGATTTTACTTCTCAGCTCAGTCTCTCCTCAGTGAGGACACTTTCTGAAGTTCAGAGCATGTCTGCACAGTGGCTCCTTCTAGAAGTGAGAACCCTATGTTTGGAGTTACTACCAAGTATTGGGTTGCAGACCGAATCCACTGCTAAATCTTGTGTACTACCTTGAGGTGCAGTAAGTAAGAGGTGGCACCTTCAGGGAGGAGGGGACAGTTGAGGTGACGCTAAACTGACCATCAGGGATTTCATCCTGTGTACGTCATAGAGTCATAGAATTGTTTCAGTGGAAAAAGACCTCTAAAATCAAGTCCCACCACTGACTTAACACCACCATGGTCATTAAACCACCTCCCTGTGCAGCCTATTCCAATGCCTGACCATTCTCAGGAAAGAATTTTTTCTTAATATCCAACCTATACCTCTGCTGGCACAAATTGAGGCAACTTCAATATAAAGCTAAAGGATAACCAGGGTTAAGCATCTTCTTCAGTAGCCAGTATGTGAGGAAGACTGCTTATTCTGTCCTCAGTCCTGAACTGTTTGTTCTTGAGTCTTGAGATATGAATATCTGCACAGATCCTTAATTTCTAAAATGTTCTGTGTGCTTTTGTTTCAGAGCTGCTGCCTTAGTCTTCTAACATCTTGCACTGCAAGCTCATGGTATGTCCGAGGGACAGGTCTCCTGTGTGCTCTGACTTTACCAGGTAAATCTCAGTAACAGCTTTTCATAGGAGATTGTGACCTGTTAAAGAGTGACAAGTTAGAGAGAGTAACTTATATTCTATATTTAGTCTTAGCTGACTCTGGAAGAAGAGTCTAGCAGGGTAAAATTTATTCCTGTATTCGTGTGTTATACTAGAAAATGCAGTAACTGCAACACTAGTGCAGATGCTGTGTGTCACTGGGAGTTAGCTCGTTTCCATCAATATCTTTAAGAAGTTTGCCAGCATTTTCTGTGCTTGAGGGGTAAAGGAGAAAGAGGGAAAATAGTGATATTTCTCAGTTAGATATTTCTCTGTGGAATGCTCTGCCTCACCTTTTTGACTAAGAGAGGCAGAAAATGGACACAGGCATCACCTTTGAGAACAGTTTCACATTTCAGTGGCAGTGGTGCTACAAGAGGTTTGCTCAGTAGCAATGGTGAATAACCACTGACATATTTCTTACCTTGACACATTTCTGGCTAACACCTTGGGCTGTAAATAGTATCACATCTATTAACTCAATTTAATATTTCATTTTCAGGTTGTCCTCATGAGTACTCCAGTGGAGAATGTCCATGATCTTCTTTGCCTGTGTGGTGCGGGTGAGGGATGGACTTCCTCTGTCAGCCTCCACAGATTTTCATTTCAACCAGGACTTTCTGGAATGCAGAAAGAAGTTAAAGGCTTTATCCTCAATTCTGGCACATTATCCAAGTCGAGGCACAGCAAAAGGACGTGACCTTAGCATACAGTGAGTCCCTGCTTTCGTTTGGTTGGGTTTTCTTACTTTCAGTTTAGAAATTATTGTCCTGGGAATTAGTTAACCTTTAAATGTATTCTCTAGGGCCTGACTCCAATCTTAAATCCCACCAGCCATATCTAGATTGTAACCTCCACATTTCTCAGCATCACAGCCGCAGAGCTCCTACTCAGATTAGTAAGCATATGTTAAGAATTACCTGTTTTAATTGTAATTTTGTGTAGCATATGCTTTATTTTTGATAGGCAGGTCTTGTTACTATTAGTAATTGCAGTATCTTGGACTTCTAAGTGCCAGCAATGTGTGCTTTTGGCCAGGAAGGCCAATGGGATCCTGAGGTGCATTAAGAAGAGTGTGGCCAGCAGGTTGATGCTTGTTCTGTTCAACTTCTGCTCTGCCCTAGTGAGACCTCATTTGAAGTATTATGTCTAATTCTGGGCTCCTCAGTTCAAGGGACACAAGGAACTATATGAGAAAGTCTAGTAGAGACTGCAAAGATGCTGAGGAGACAGGAGAATCTCTGTGAGGAGGGAAAGCTGAGGGAGCTGGGGTTGTTTAGTCTGGAGAAGAGCAGCCTGAGAAGGAATCTTCTCAGTGCTCAGCAAGAGCTAAGGGTTCGAGGGCAAGGGGATGGGGCCAGACTCTTTTCAGTAGTGCCCAGTGACAGGACAAGGGGCAGTGCGCACAAACTGGAACTCAGGAGGTACCATCTGAACACTAGGAATAACTTCTTTGCTGTGAGAATACTGGAACCTTGGAGCAGGCTACTCAGAGGGATGGTGCAGTCTTCTTCTCTGCAGAGGTCCCAAACCCACCTGAATAGTGTTATCCTGGGCAACCTGCTGTGGATGACCCTGCTTTAGCAAAGGGGTTGGACTGGATGATCCCCGGAGGTCTCTTCCAACCCCCACCATTCTGTGATTCCATAGCTTCTTAGTATCTGGAAATTACTTAGCTTAGTCTAAACTCTTCAGTTGTTGAGGTGTCGTTCACACCTTCAGTCATTGAGGTTCCAGCAGTTCTGATTGTGCCTTGTGTAGAACTGCTCTGGCTCCCTCACATGTGCTGCCCACTCCATTTGCGGAATAGTAGCAGGGTTCAAGTCTGCAGAAGCTGTGACTGATGGATGTGCATTGAGGAGACCTGGAGACAGCCAGCAAGGAGAAATATTAAATCTTCACTTATTTATTGGAGAAGAATATTGTCTTTATTTCAGAAAACTAGAGCTTCATTCAGATATGAGAATTTTCATTTAGTATTGATTTCAGTTTAGTTTTAAAATTAGATTTAGCTGGTAAACTGCATTTATGCTTAGCAAATGTGAGGTAATTTAAAGTAACACTGAGTTAAAATGAAGTATCTCATTTTTGGGAAGTGGTTGTAGAAAGAAGGTACATGAACTTGCACTGAATCGATTGGAAAAGCAGAGATTAGCATTTTAATTCCTTATCCTGCAAAGAGAACTTGCTTGCAAAGAGAACTTGTGCCCTTTAATGCTAACACGTTCTGCTGCTTTTATTCTTCTGTGTTTTCTGCATCTGGCTCTGAAATGAGAAAAGTGCAAACAAATCCGTGGCAACAAGGCTATAAATTATTGGCAACTGGGAGAAGGTAGTTTTACACAAGCATGGTGTTGATCCTCAGCTGTGAGTTGGGGACAGAATTTAGGGAACATACCCAATGTAACTAGGCTGTAAGGGAGCTAATCAAAACCAGAAATCCCAAGTACATAGTATAACAAACACATAAAAATGTGATAAAATAGAAACTGCAAGTATTTCTATGTGAGAGGTGACTTACATAAGTAGTAGGAGAGAGAAAATACAGAGGGAGAATAATCGTACAGCTTAAAAACTTTGGGCTTGTACCAAGTAATTTCTAACAAATGGCTGATCTGTAAGGGAAGACTTCTTCAGGCTGCTTCCAATAGGTACAAATCTGTGTTTCTGTGGGGATTGTGGAAGTTTAGCTGTCTGCACTTTGAGTGGTAACATCTGAACTTGGTGCTCTGATTCTGACTTACTTAATGAAGCCTAGAGCAGAGTTATCTCTTTCATCCTGCAGCACCTACTTATGTTTTTGGTCAGATGAGTGCTCTGTTCAGTTTCCTGGAAGGTTTTGGGCCATCTGGAAGTGGAAACTTCTGCATAAATACGCCTCAGTGTTAGAGGGATCCATTTTGAAGGAGAGTTTTTAATGTGCTGTTTCTGATACAAACTTACCTTTATTGCTTATCTTTATTTATGGATGGCTTAGCAATAGCAGTGTTAGAATATTTTGTATTTTGCAAGCTAATGAGTGTCTCTTGCTGGTAATATGAAGTTGTCATAGTCAAGAAGAGCAAGGAATACATCTCCTTGTTTCCTGTGAGCAAGCTTGCTTATTTTTACTTCTGTTTGTGGAAAGCCACGGTGTTTTCTTCCGAGCTCTTCCTGCCTGTCATGTTTTTTTTGTCACCTCTTTTGTTGTTAACGTGATTTAAAGCCAACCTGGGAAAAGGCTAGCCTCAGTTTTTACTGATCTAGCAATTTAATAAAATCTGTATTGTGATCTTTAGTGTGCTAAGGCACTGGTGAGGCTACATCTCAAATACTGGGTTGAGATTTGGGCCACTCACTACAAGAAAGACTTTGAGGTGCTGGAGTGTATACAGAGGGCAGCAGAGTTGGTAAAGGGTCTAAAGAACTTCTTGGGAGTGTCTGAGCTGGGGTTGTAGTCCAAAGAAGAGGGGGCTGAGGGGCAATCTTTCTGCTCTCTGCAATTGCTTAAAAGGAGGTTTGAGCCAGGTGAGGTTTGGTCTCTTCTCCTAAGGAACAAGTGATAGGCCAAGAGGAAATAGCCTCAAGCTGCACCAGGAGAGGTATAGGTTGGAAATTAGGAGAGTTGTGAAGCCCTGGACCAGGCTCAGAGGTGGAATCACCATCCCTGGAGGGAATTAGAAGTGTGGTGCTGAGGGACATGGTTTCATGGTGAATTTGACAGTGCTTGATTAATGGTTGGACTTGGTCTGGGAGGTCTTCTCCAGCCTTAATAATTCTGTTGTTCTACAATGAATGATTGAAGTGTTCCATCTACAGGGACTGCAGGACTGTCACAGCAGTGCAGGCAGTATGTTTTTTTTCCAGCAGAAGCAGAGTCTGTACATTTTGTTTCGGCAGAAAGCACAGTTTACTTCTCATGTTCAGCACAACTCTCTTACCTCTTTATGTTGATGTTTCTTTTTCCTTTTCCATTTCAGTTTCCTTTCTTCCGGAGATATCGCCTGCATGGCGATCTGTTCCAACAGTTACTCCACCATCATGGCATTTTGCTTCCTGGAGGAGCTTCAATGGGAATTTGCTGCTTCCTACGACACAACAAGCATCGGTTTAGCTTCCAGACCATATGCTTTCCTTGAATTTGGTTTGTCACTTTGTTCTCTCTAGTAGTAAGAATTCTGTATCTGCTACTTTTATGATGCTAAATGATGTCTCCTGGCCAAATCCTGATCATAAAAATATATCTCTGTATGAGGCTTTGGATGCATGTGGAGGAGGAGGGGGAGACCTTTAGCTGCATTAAGCTATTAGATTATTGGTTTTTCAGTTCCTGAGAGCCCTTGTAATAGACAAACAAAATGCTGTGGTGATTAATAAATAAGCACAGAAGGGAACAATTCTACATCTCAAACACTTTCTAACTTAATTTAAAAAAATCTGACAAACACAGACAGATGGGTACAGGAAGAAAGGCAGACAGAATAGATTATTGTGGGCAGCTTTTCTTCTGGCATTGCTTAGAGTCACAAAATACTTCATAATCATGCCTAGTGTTTCTTTTTAAACCTGATAAAAATGGTTTTCTTGCCAAGTAGCAGCTTCTATACTGAACCTCACACCTTTGGAGAACACAATTCCCTTTCAGTGAGAGAGTCTTTCCTGGGAAAGGATAAGATAATTGCAGTGAGTTAGCACACTGCTGTCCGTGTTTCAATATTAAGCTCATGGTAAAAAGACTGAGAAATCCATAAGGCAAGCATATTACACATCTTGGATTTAGAGTGGATTCCCTGCAGGGCATGTTCCTGGCATGATGTCATTTTATACTGCAATCTAAATTTCTCCTTATAACTTGAATAGGAATTTTGGAATTTCTAGCATAAGGCTCTTTTTAAAGGGAAAAAAGTATGGATTTTTTTTCATAGTGACTATTGCACTGTATTTTGTTACTGAGTTGAGCTAATGTGATATGAATTTTGTTTTATTTTTCCTTTTTTCTGTGTTTGGATTTAATACACACTTGCTGCTTTTTGCTTGGTAATTACAGAAGTAATTTTTGCTTTGTAATTCAAGAGGGACAGGGATGTACTTGCGAGAGTCCAATAGAGGGCTACAAGGATGATTAAGGGACTGGAGCACTGCCTTATGAGAAAAGTCTGAGAGATCTGAGGCTTTTTAGTCTGGAGAGAAGACTGAGAGGGGATCTAATACATGTATATAAATATCTGAGGGCTAGGTGTCAAGAAGGAAGGGACAGCCTTTTCTCACTTGTGCCCTGTGATAGAACCAGGGGTAATGGATGTGAACTGCAGCACAGGAAGTTCCATCTCAACATGAGGAGGAACTTTACTGTAAGGGTCACAGAGCACTGGAACAGGCTCCCCAGAGGGGTTGTGGAGTCTCCTTGTGATGGTTTGAGTGTTACCCGCCCCCCTCCCCACACACTTTGGAAAATCACCCAGACTAGACTCAGTGGCTCTGGAAATTGAATGAAGCTTTATATTTACAGCTTAGCACAAGACACAGGCAGATATTTACAATACATACAGTTATATACAGATATATACAAATTGAAAAGTAATACAGAAACACAACAGCCCTCCCAGAAACCAGAGTCCCCAGGAGGGGCTCTCAACCACCCTTCCACCTTCCTCCCACCCCTCTACCTTACCCAAGACTTTGCCTTATGCTCAAGGTAGCTTGGAGAGTTGGCCAGGGGGATTAGGAAGCAAATGGATTAGTCACACAGACAGCAGGTTAGGTTAGAGAGAGGTTGAGCCCCAGAGAGAGACTCTGTTATCTATGTTTGGGTTCCTGTTCTTACACGTCTCAGCAAGCCTGTGAGTTAAGTAGACATCACCACTGTTTCCTTTTCACAGCCTATAATCTAGTTCTTCTCACCAAAACATTCTAGCTAGCTTCAAATTAGCACAATCCTCCTCTGGAAATGTTCAAGACCTGTCTGGATGCATTCCTGTACAACCTGCACTAGATTATGTGATCTTGCTCTGGCAAGGAGGTTGGACTTGAAAATGTCTTGAAGTCCCTTCCAACCCCTAACATCCTGTGATCCTGTGATAGTTGTAGCACACTGACTTAAGGTAAAGCACAGGATTTTTCACTGAAGAATGCTTGTGGCACTCTGTATTTTAGTCCAACACAAAGTCCTCCTTTGTGGTCTCAAAACTCATACTCCCACCTGTGTCACATCCAGTAGTGGTCAACCTACACAAGTCTAGCATAAGGATATCTTAAGACTATCTATTAATTCACCAAGACATCCTACAAACAAAAAATGTTTCTGTGTTTTATTTCCCTGAATGTTTGAAAGAGCTTGAATTTGCTAATGTCTTTGCACAACGAAACAGGAAATAGGAGTATAACATCAGTGAGGTAGCTTAGCTCTAGAAGTGTCAGCCATTTGTATGTGGGCAAATTCTCTACTTACTTTCAGTGCAGCTCAGGTCAAACCAACAACGGCATTTGTGGAAAGGGATTTGCTTGTCAAGTGGTATTAAATTGAAAGTGAGAGATGACACAGGATGACCTATATATAAATCTGTGATTTGGACATTGGTGGAATCAGTGTGGGATTGTCCATCAGAGCTGCTTCATGATTCCAATATATGGTGAACTAATTTGTCTCTGCTGGGTTAAAAACTAACACTTGACTTTATTAAAACGCTGTATGGAATTGCTTCTTGTGCAGTGGCTCTTTTCAGTGCTTCCCAGTAATAAGGCTAGGGCCAATAGGCACAAACTAGAACACAGGAGTTTCCACCTAAGCAAGGGGAAAAACTTATTTCTTGTGAAGGTGCTGGAGCCCTGGAGTGGGCTACCCAGAGAGGTTATGCAGTCTCACCTCTGGAGAGAATCTAGATTCACCTGAATATTGTGATCCTGGGCAATCTGTGGAGGGTGACCCTGCTTTAGCAGGGAAGTTGAACCAAATGATCCCCAGAGGTTCCTTTCAACCCCAACCACCATCTTGCAGGGATTCTGGGTAGTTTGTGAGTAGTTTATGTCTTAACATCTACTCTGAAATATCAAAGCCTGTGTTAAGTCCACTGTCAGGCAGGACATTCAGATTTAAAGTGACCAGGTGGGACTGGGTATAATATAAAATACCCAGGCGAGGGGATTTTTTCTCCTAACTAATGGTGGAGTTTTATATGTGAAGCTAACAAGAAAAGAAATGAGGGAAGAAATTAAGAACAATCAAAAAAAGAATGCCGTGATTTGATTAATAATTGCCTCAGGCACTTAACTTTTGCAGGGCTAATTGAAGCATGATTTTTATGTTTCAGATAATGTTATTCAGAAAGTCAAATGTCATTTTAACCGTGTGCGTGCCTCTCAAATCAAGGCCAACTGGGAGAAGGTTGAGGAAGAGCTGAAGTTCCAGCCCCCAGTTCAGCTGAAGTTAGAGGACACGGAGCTGATGAATGGGATGGCCAATGGTGGGCACGCAGGTGTTCATGTGGAGGTTGGTAAGTTACTACTACACACAGGTGACAGTAGACTTCCTGAACCTAACTGCAAACAAAGGAGAAAACACACAGCAGCAGTGGTTCCTTTCCTCTTGAGAGATAGATACATCATGAGAGTGAAACCCAAGAAGAAAGACTATGCCCTAGTAAACAACATATGACCTGTAGATCCTAGCAGGTATGCCCCAGAGCCTTTAAGGACTTGTGCTGGTGTCTTTCTTCTCTGCCTTAGGTGAGCTCCTCTACATGGACAATTACAACTGGATTTGGCATTTTCCACATTGAATTTGCTTGCATTTGTAATAGTTGTTTGTTAAATTTTGTGTGACAAAAAAAGCTAAAAGCTCCACTAATGCATTCCTGCTTGCAAACTTTTAGTAGAAGAAACATAATTTCAGTCTGAATCAGAGTTGCTTCAGCATTGAGGAAAGGAAAGATGAGAATGTTAGCTGAGGGTAAAATTCCCAGATTGTCTGCCTTAAGTTGTTCTCTCTTCTTTGTTTTCTTCTTTTACCTTATTCTTTAAAATGTAATATATTTGACCAAAATTCTGAGAGAGGATATGTGTGTTTGTATAAACAACACACAAAGGCTTGACAAGGGACCTTTCTGTAACAAATACTGACTTGAAAGTGAAAGAGGCTGGATCTAGATTGGGTATTTAGAAGAAATTCTTCCCTGTGAGACTGGAACAGGCTGCCTAGAGAAGTTGTGGGTGCACTGTCCCTGGATGTGTTCAAGATCGGGTTGGATGAGGTTTTGAGTAAACTGGTCTAGTGGGAGGTATCTGCCTGTGGCAGCAGGTCTGTAGCTAGATGATCTTTAATGTCCCTTCCAACCCAAACCCTTCTGTGACTATGATCTTTTTATCTACTCTTAGAAGTACTAGTGTCTACTTATTTATTGTAAGACTGGTATCTTCTTGTTTATGTTTCAGTTACATAGTCAATTCCTATCTAATTCCTTTACAAAGTGAAATCATAGAATCATTTAATCTGGAAAAGACCTTTAAGATCATTGAGTCCAACTCCAAAAATAGCACTGTCAGGTCCGCAACTAATCCATGTCTCTGTTTTAATTAGCATTAGCATGGCACTTTAGATGCAGCCAGGGTGCCATGAGCTTGCATTTCCTCTTCTTTTTGTGTTGTTCTTGGCTTAAGAAACACCAATAAAATTAAGCTCCAGTTGCTCAATCTTTTTGTTTCTCATGTATGAGCTGGGATCTAATTTGACACAGGTGTTTAAAGTTAAAATATAGAGAGGCAGAGGCCAGGAGGAAGAAAAAAACAGAATTGCAAACGTTTTACTTGCTGGTGAGTGCTCCTCAGAGCTGTGCTTGAAGGTTAAATACTTTCATGGTGTGACATGGCTTAGAAATCCTTTACACTAATGTGAATAGTTCCATTGCCAGTAAACATTTGCAAGCTAGTCTGTGTCCACAGATCAAAAATACATTTGCAGTTCCCCCATATCCTTAATTACTTGCTTTCACTTTCCATCTGGCTTTGTATTTCTGACTGTTCTCTCTGATCTAACCCAAATACTCTTACAGATTGTTCTGCCTTTATTTTAAGGATCATGTTTATGATCATCTGTTTCCCTCAGCTGGAGTCAGCTTTCCTAGCTTATGCCTCTCTCTTTTCGTCGTCACCTACCAGCCGAATCCCACTTTGCTGCTCTAAGTTTAGCTGTGTGGATAGTGTTTGTTCCCATATTAATGTTATTTTTATTATGGCTCTGCTATATGGGAGACTTCTTGAGCAGATATTGAAATGCTATGATTGGAGTGGAGCAGAATTTGTGTCTCCATTCCATAGAGAAAATAAATCAAGCAATGTATTGCTCAAAACACCAGTCTCTTTACATGGTTCTAGCTGGTTCCTGTCTTCTGAGCTGTGTAATCTTGTACTGTGGCTTTTCTTTCAATGTGAAAGGAGCCTGGAAAATCAGAGCAGTTTTGTCCTTGTTAGTATATCTGGGAACAAGACCTTTTCTTTTCTTTTCTTTTCTTTGTGTCTTTATTTTTTAAAAAATTCTTTCTTCTTCATTGTTAACTAAACCCAGCCCAACTCTTGCTAGAAAGCCACTAGCACTGTATCCTTAATCAGCACCTCCACAACCCAGATGCTGTTATAAAAGCCTCACCTCATGTCTGCATCTGGGCACAGCTGACAAAGCGCTGGAGGGTGGTGGGGAGTGTGTAAAGAAGAAATGTAAGTAGCTTTCTGTGAAAAGGGAGAGTTTTCACACCAGAACTGGCTCTATGAAGTAGAACAACTTGTGCTATTCATCTAGTAAGCATGCTGTTAAATTATGCAGCATTGTGCTCCCCTGATGAATGCTCTCAGCCTTTTGTAGGCATGAAGGGAGTCCTTGAGAGTCCTCTTTAAGGTGCGTTTTGAAGATGTCTCACATCTCTGTCTTTTGTGTGCATGTATTTTATTTGATAATGTTTGAGTCTGATTTCATTTTTCACTCCTAGTGGTTTCTTTATCTGGAGCTTTGAGTATGTGACTCATTGTCCAACCCTTGTTGTGCTGTGCCTTGAAGAGACAGGACAGAGTGTGGTGCAGGCATTCATGTCAGCCTCTGCTAAAGAGCCAAAGGCTTCAGCTCAGAAAATCCTTTATAGGCAGAAGTTTGAATTTCTTCATTGTCTGAGGGTGTTTGCACAGGGCTGTTCTGTACATGTTCAGACCTGCAGATTCACAGTCCTGAGAACACCTTCTGTGTGGTTATTGTGCTCGAAGTACACAGCTTTGCTACTTGAAGAGTCAAATGGTTTTGAAACCAAATAAGCATTTAATTGTGTTTGTGCAAAATGATGCTGTCTTGGACAAAATGCCTGTACTCCTTTGTTCCCTTATTTAATGTAACAAGCAATTCCAGTAGGAAATTCTATTTCTAAAAATAAGATTGAATTCATACAAGGATGTGTAATAAGTTTTCCCTGATAGTACCCATCTCACTTCTGTGCAATTACAGTTGGTGAATTGAATATCAGAATGATAGTGCAGAAATGAAGCTCCACAGCAAACAACTTTAAGATCAGTTCTCACAGACTGAACCTGCAGCAGCTGGATATTCTCATTACCCCTGCATAGGTGATAGCAATTCTTTTAATTCTACTGAGCAAAAGAAATGTAACTTTTACATAATATTCCATGTTGTGGTCTTCAGTCTGCAGCAGCAATGTGTTCAGACTGTGAATCATTGAATGGTTTGGGTTGCAAGAGACCATCATCTAGGCCAAGCCCAGGAAAGGCTGAGAGACCTGAGGCTGGAGAATAGCAGACTGGGAGGAAATCTTCAGCTGATTATCCAACCTACGTCAATGTATCACCATCCTCAGTGTTAAGAAATTCTCCTTTCTACCTAGTCTCAATCTCCCTCTTTTAGTTTAAAACTAACATCCCTTGTCCTGTAGCAACAGGTGCTGCTGAAAAGATTGCCTCCTTTAAGTACTGAAAGGCCACAAGGTCTCTCTGGAGCCTTCTCTTCTCCAGGCTGCAGAACCCTTCTCTGGTGACTAAAAGCTCCTCATAGATTGTATAGGATCTTGCAAACTAAGAATTTACACTTGTGCTTAATAATGATTTGTTTGAGAGACACTGAGTGGCTCTGAAGTAAGCCCAAGAAGAAGCAGTTGTCTTTATAAGCAAATTCTCATCAGAAAGAGAGAGAGATGACTGCATTGTTATGGAATTTATCCAAAGTAGTAGGAAACTGAGTACCTCTATCAGTGCATGGACAAACCTGCTGGCACAGCCTCCCTTCAGTGTGCTGTATGGACCTTAAATTTCACTGCAGAGCAAAAAAGCAGACAAAGTTGCCTTTAAATGACAGTTACTTGCACCATTTATTTACATGAACATGTGTTTGACAATAATATACAGCAATGCCACTTAATGTGACATATATCAAGTGGAATTAATACAGCTCCTTTTGCAGCTGCTTTGGAGATGAAATTATGGAGGTGTCAGTGCCTGCCTGCATGCCAGACAAATCAATTACACAGACACTTAGAAAGGATTCTTTATATCTCTGCATTAATTTGTTTTTTTACATCCATCTATCAAAACCTCTCCTGAAGGAGATGACACAAGTGTTTTCCTGTCTTAAACTGTGCACCACTGCAGCACTGAAGCTGTTATGGTGTTGCCTCTGTCACTGAAACAAAGTCAAAGATGATCTCTGCTGTGTTGCAGTTTATCTACAGTAGTCAGAAGCTGACTATATTTGGACAGGGGCAGAATGTCCTGAGAGCTGGGGAGACTTCTTGAGGGCTCATTCATTCTTTCCTGTGTCTTATGTATGTTGGTGCAGGAGAGGTTTGTAAGATCACAGAAGGGCTAGAGTTGGAAGGGTAGAAGTGATCTTAAAGATTTAGTTCCAACCACAGGAGCACAGGCACCTCTCACTAGACAGGGTTGTTCAAAGCTTCATCCAGCCTGGTCTTAAACAATTTCAGGAATGAAGCGTCCACAACTTTTGGCAACCCAGGATCTGGGTTTTGTATCTGAGCTGCAAATTACCCTTGTTATTATTTCTCTGACAGTGTTCTGCTTGTGATGATGCAAGGGCAGGGATGAAATGTAGGTGAGTATTTAGGTGTGGTGTCTGTTGTTGAGCTAGTTACTATAGCTGGGGAAAAAAAGTAGGTGAGCTTTTGGCTAGCCAAAAGCCTGAATTAGACTTGGTAAATTTGAGAGTTAAATACACATCTGTAATAATTGCTTTGACCTTAATTAGATAGCTATCAATTAGATCATCCTGATGCATTGTATTTGGGGGTTAAGCAGTAGTCACGGAGAAGGAAAGAAATAATTCACTACTTGTGAAACATAAGCAGATTTAGAGAATGGGACTTTTAATGTACTGTAGAATGTGGCTCAAAGGCCAGGCCTATAGCATCCAGTTCCTAGGCTCCAGTTTTGACTGTGTTTTGTCAGGTTGAGAAGCTCAGAGGTAGGAGCAGCAGTTCTATGACAGATATTTCTCCTCAGTGACTTGCTAGTACCATTGTGACAACTCCTACAACAACTGTTCTAGCAACAGAGCACCAAAATCCTTGAAGGCTGCAGTTACTTTCTGGCAGCTGCTTCTTTAGGGCATGAAATGCTCTATGGAAACTCTGCAGGTCCCTAAAACTAAATTGCTGTTTACCAGACTGAACCCTCAAACTCTCAGTGGGAGGAAATACTAAATGATCATTTGAGGAAGAGATAATTGCTGCCTTGCTTTTATGAGTGTCAGAAATCTAACTTCTTTCCCAGACCTTTGGGAAGCCTCTAGTTTTTCTGTTGGCCTGTGAGGAGTGTTAAGTTTTCTAATCTCTAATAAACAGTTGAAAAATACCTATATGCACCATAAAAAATGATGTTACTGCTAAACAGCTCAGGAATAAATTCTTTTGTTTAATCTGATTAAAAACATACTCTGGAACTCCAGTTGTCTGAAGAACTGAACAGTGTGATGCAGCAACAACAAAAAAGGTGTTTCTGTTCATTATTTGTCTTCTCTGGAGCAAGCATGAAATCTGTAAAAATGTTTGAAAGCCACATAAGGTAATTGAGTCATTTTCTGTTGAAAGATTCAAAGTCATAATGCAAACTTTCACTGATGTCTTTTTCTTTTTTAAGCCCCTATGTACCGAATGCAGCCTGTGACTCCCCTGGGGATTCTGTCACTTGTTCTAAACATCATGTGTGGGGCTTTGAATCTCATTCGAGGAGTTCACCTAGCAGAGTACTCATTTCAGGTAATCTTGATTGAATTGAAACCAGTAAATGTGGCAAAGGGGGGGAGTTACTTGAGTAATCAGGTCAAGAGTGGCTGCTCTGTTTCTCAGTAGAGCATTTGTCTTTCTGTATGAAGTGTTTTGTTTGTCCAGGGAATGTACAATCAATTGCTCACTTAATAGATCTTGTGTGTCTTCTTGTAGATCACAGCACATGTGTCTTAGAGTCATAGAATCAACCAGGTTGGAAGAGACCTCCAAGATCATCCAGTCCAACCTAGCACCTAGCCCTATCCGGTCAACTAGACCATGGCACTAAGTGCCTCATCCAGTCTTCTTATAAATCACAGCCCACTGCATTTTGTTCTTTTCTAGGGAGATTAAAATTTGAATAAATACTTTTATCTTGTCAGGATGGATTATTTATTCCACACCCCCATCTTATATCATAGTGATGAGATGTTGTGCTGAGTGATTTGGTTTAGTCGAGGACTTGTCAGTATGAAACTAATGATTTGACTCAGTGATCTTGAAGGTCTTTTCCAATCTAAGACATTTTGTGATTCTGTACATTGTTCTAGATACTTTTATGTTAATTTTTATAAACAAATGTGAGACTGTAAAGAACTTTTAAAAGGAAAAGAAAAAAGTGTCCTGATGATATGGTGGCACAGTTTTATTTGGCAGGAATTGTCACATAAGCCTCAGTTTTTCATATCTCGTGATAGGAAAATATCAGTGATACTGATCTTGCTGCTTAACACAGTTACAGTCAATCAACATAAATAAGGATGAGAGGCACTTGATGAAATAGAGTGCTCTAAAATATCAAGCAGTACTTGCTAAAAACTGTTGCTGACACGGTTGTCACTTCTTTTAATCTGAACAGGAGGACCATGAAGGAATTGGAAATGTGATAGCTTTTTTCCTACCTTTCCTAGCCTGTGTTTTGCAGGTAGGTTAACTCTAAAATGCTTTCTGGTTATTTTTACGTTGTAAAATACAAGACAAAATACTTTTCAGCTAAGCAGGGGAACAGTTTGGTTTTTATTACCCTACCTACCACTGAGGCATTCCAGTGAGGTGGCAGAAGTAGAGTTAAAGGCATAGTTTAACACTTGGCAAACTACAGTTAGAGATTTTGTCTGTACTTTTGTGTTTTGTCATGCAGATTGGGGCTCACTGTGATAAAAAAGTGCTAACCCCAAAGATGGTTTGTTCCCTAAAGGGAGAGACAGGATGTCTTCCTGACAGTGGCAGATTAGTGATGGACTTTTGGAGCATAACCACCTTGAAAGGCTAACCAAATCAAAAATATTCTCATTTGCATAAAAAGTTACTATTTGTACTTGAGACAGATGTGGTTCCTCACTTTAGATTTTTTAATGGTGGATTGTTTTCTCTGGACTCCTTATGCAGATTGAGGAAAATATTCTATGCTCCAAATAGATTTTTCTTGAAAGGTTCCTTGAAAGGTCCACAACCTTTACAGTGAGGGCAAAATGTTTGTAAACTCTGCAGTTTTTAGCCTGTCATCCTAGGAATCTGCAGTAGTTGGCAGAAGGAATGAAACAATGCCTAGAGTGTTTTCACTGCTTAGTACTGTTGCATTTGGCTTGTAATCTGAAGGTTCTATCTATAGTAGTTAAAACCCGCAGGGAAGCTGTTTTATTATATCCTTAAAGATACAATTTAGTGTCTTTCAGCCTTCTTACACCTCTGCTTATGGCAGAGCTCTAAGATGAAGATGTTAATTTGGATCTCAATACTCAGTGCACATCGTTTTTCACACAGAGAGGCTCTGTCCTGCTGTTTTCTAGTTAGTACCTGAAGCCAAAGAAGCTAAAAAAGAGGAGTGTTCTCTCTTAGCCATTTGATCTATAGCAGTCCTCTTCTCAAACTGCTTGTGCATAAATCGAGCTCCAATGTGGAGTGTTTTCTGCAGACTGATCTCTACTCGTGTCAGCAGCACAGTTGGAAGCTGTGACCTTCAGTGAGGAAATTATGATCTGTTGGCTGCCTGAGTTAAAAAAGTAGCTCTTCTGCCAGCACTTCTGAATTTTTAGTTTCCTACTGCAAGGGCTGTTGCTTTTCACACATGCTCAGCAAATGGATTCCACCTGCTCTTGCATTTAGAAAGAACCCCCAGCTAAATCTGTTAACAAAATTGATGGCCTTTCTACTAAGTCAAGTCTAGAGTGAAATCCTCAATCTATCCCAAGAACAACTGTGGCAGAAGCAGATTTGGGTTTGCTGTCCTGAGCCTTTGTTTTGTAGAAATCTGTGGTGGTTTTGGAAAGCTGTTTCAGCTTTCAGTCTCCTTTTAATCCAGGCTGAGACAGGCAGGAGGGACAGCAATTGTGCTGGCAGACTACTGATTTCTGTGCTTACTCGGAAGGATCTGGGTTGAGGTCACCACTCCAGCTATTTTTGGAGGGTTTTTCAACATAGGAGTGAAAGGGAAGCCTTTAGCTTCTCAGTGATGAGTGCAGTGACAGGCATATCCAAGCAGCATAGATTTCTCCATGAGAAAAGGCTGAAAGACTTGAAGCTGTCTAGCATGGAAAAGAATGGAATGAAAGGGGATCAGCAGCGTGTACAGGTGGCCAAGAGAACCAACAGCATCCTGGCCTGTATCAGGTACAGCATGGCCAGTAGGACAAGGGAGGTTATTCTGCCGCTGTACTCAGCACTGGTCAAGCAACACCTTGAATATTGTGTCCAGTTCTGGGCTCCTCAGTTCAAGAAAGAAGTTGAGATCTTGGAACATGACCAGAGAAGGGCAATGAAGCTGGTGAGGGGCCTGAAACATAGGCCTGTGAGGAGAGGCTGAAGGAGCTGGGAGTGTTTAGCCTGCAGAAGAGGAGGCTCAGGGGTGACCTCATTGCTGTCTACAACTGCCTGAGGGGAGGTTGAAGCCAGGTGGGGTTTGTCTCTTCTCCCACGCAAGCAGCAACAGAACAAGCGGACACAGTCTCAAGTTGTGTCAGGGGAGGTCTAGGCTGGATGTTAGGAGGAAGTTGTTGGCAGAGAGAGTGATTGGCATTGGAATGGGCTGCCCAGGGAGGTGGTGGAGTCACCATCCCTGGAGGTGTTGAAGCAAAGCCTGGATGAGGCACTTAGTGCCATGGTCTAGTTGATTGGCTAGGCCTGTGTGATAGGTTGGAGTGGATGATCTTGGAGGTCTCATCCATCCTGGTTGATTATGTGATCTTCTCTATGCTGATCAATAGCTAAAAGGTGGGGCAAGACTCCTCTCAGTGGTGCCCAGTGACAGGACATGGGGCAATGGGCATAAACTGGGACATAGGAGGTTCTATCTCAACATGAGGAGAAATATCTTTCCTGTGAGGGTAGTGGAGCCCTGGGGCAGGCCACCCAGAGAGGTAGTGGAGTGTCCTTCTGTGGAGAGATTCCAAACCCACCTGGGCATTTTGATCTTGGGCAAGGTGCTTTGAGTGGCCCTGCTAAAGCAGGGTTGTTGTGCTAGATATCTCCAAAGGTCCCTTTCAACCCTCACCACGATAGAGTTGCGTGTATATGCCAGCAGCTCCCAGCTGTGTCCTGTGTCTATATATACATAGCTGAATGCTAACACTGTCTCTCTGGTCATTTTCTAGTGTTACTTGTACCTCTTCTACAGCTCAGCAAGGAAGGTGAAGACATTTGCACTCTTCTTCTCCATTTGCTCCTGCAACATTTACCTCTATGGGTTACGGAACCTCTGGCAAATAGCTTTTCACATAGGAGTAGCCTCTCTTTCTTCTTACCAGATACTGACAAGGCAACTTATGGAGAAACAGCCTGACTATGGAGTATGAAGAAGACTTTGGGTTTGCTGCTTTATTTTTACAATGCTTTTTTGTATTAAACTGACCCAAAATAGCTTGGAATATTTTAAAAGATTTGTGACAAGGATTATTGCAAGGAGGAGATTTCAAAGGAACTTGAAATAAAGCAGGACACTCTAATCATGGCAAACACCCAGTGAGGAATCTGACTGTATTTCACATGGCATGTGGCAGTTGGGCATGGTAGATCTCCTCAAGTGTCATCTTTCTTGTTTTATTTAGTGGCACCCAGTGACAGCACAAAGGGTAACGAGCACCAACTTGAACATATGAAGTTCCATCTAAATGTAAGGAGGAGCTCCTTAAAGGGTGACACAGAATTGGAACAGGCTGCCTAGAGAGATGGTGGAGTGTCTGTCTCTGGAGACATTCAAAACCCATCTGGATGTGGTGGATATTGGGTGAACCTGCCTTGGCCGGGGGATAGGACTCCATCTCCAACCCCCACCATTCTGTGATCAACAGATGGAGGTTCCCCTTACCACAAACAGGCTTTTACTCTTTGACTATCACCATCTAGGCAGCATTTTGCTGTTTGCTTTACTGACTTTGTTCAGCAGTTCAGTGTCTTGTCCCACCCACGCTTCGAAAAATATTGAAGTTGTGTAGAAAAATGAGGGCAGAATGGTAGGTAACATTTTTTTGCCTCTAGACTTTTTTAGACATTAAGATTCCTAGTAAGTGAGAGGTTTGCCATAGTTAGATGAGTTCAGTGTTGGGACAAGCTTCAGGGTAATTTTTCTAGCACTTGAAGGAAAAGATGAGCCTTGGCTCTTAAGAAAAGCATAGAGACTATAAATATCTCCTGGCTAAACGGTGCATTGTAGTTAAATGTGTGCTCAATGGTTAATTGCAAACATGCTTGAGGCAGCATAAAATAAAACAAGTGAATAGAAGTGATTTTTCAGCTCAAGTGGCCTCTATTTCCTTGGCTAAGGTCACTCTTTGTGTTCCATGTTTGCTCGGTTTCGATGGATAATAAATCCTCCAAGCCTGCTTATGGCAGCCAACTGACTCCTTCATCTTGTGGAATCAGAAGTATAGCTGGGAAGTGGAAACCCATTTCCAGTAATGGAAAGCAAGAGCAGGTTCTCTTTATTGCATAAAACACCTTTAGCTAATGGTGTTGAGTTCTTATACCAAGAATTTATGAGTGTGCACTTTTGAATATGGTCCTTAAGAGCTGAAATCCTTAACCTCTGCTGCACTGGGTGTTCTTGTACGTCATGTATTGAGGTGCATATGGGCATTTTAGAACATAGATGAATAATTTAGGTTGCCTGTTTAAAAGAAAAAGCATAGCATTTTGATGCAGCTGTCCCTGCAGGGTCATAGAGACTCAAAATGAACAGATATAGAGGTCTCTAGGTGTGTTGTTGTGGAAGTATAGTCCTAGATTTTCTTCTGTCTTTCCCTAGGGAGCTGTTTTCTGGTTGCCCCATTCCCTTCAGCAGACATCTCTCACCAAAGGTTTATTTTCTTCTCACATAGACTCTATCTTTTTGTGGCTGCAAAGAGGTTAACATGATGCAGAGTTGCCTTCCTGAGTCTGCAGAAACACTTAACAAAATTAGTTTCTTGCACCTCAGTGAATTTTCCTGATAGCTCATGATGCAAACATGATTATCACTGATCTACTAGACCAGGGACCTCTGGTGCTGTAATGTGGAAGTGCTTCTGTGCTGCAGCTGATTGTAACAACCACATCGACAGGCAGCCTGCTACATCCTGAGCAGTTCCTGAGACATCAAGAGACTTGGTACCAGAGGTTTTTCCCACAGTAAAATGTCGATATTCCTTTTCCACCTCATGTCAGCCCATTTAACAGTAGCAGAATGAAACTATAGGCTCATAAGGAAAAACTTTACCTGTGAGGGTGCTGGAGCCCTGGCCTGGGCTGCCCAGAAAGGTTGTTGAGTCTCCTTCTCTGTAGAGATTCGAAACCTGCCTGGACATTGTGATCCTGGGCAACCTGTTGTGAGTCTCCCTGTTTTAGCAGGGGATTTGACTAGCTGATCTCCAGAGGTCTGACCCCCACCATGCTGGAATTCTGTGAGGAATACTCCAGTAGGAATGATGAAGGAATATTTTATCCAGTCAATTCAGGAAGCAGCTTGAGCTGTGTGCTATAAGAGAGCTGTTCTGACATAAGGGAGTGGATTAAAGTTGTTTGTCATTACCCCAGTTTTCTGCCAGAGTGTAAGTAGAGAAATGAAGCTGGAATTCAATCAGTGTCCTTAAGGCACCCGGATGACCCCACCACAAATGAGGGTGGGTAGGTATTACTGACAAGCTTTATGTTTTCATGCTGTTCAGCCCCAGTTCTGCTTGATGGTATGACCCAACTCCCAGCTCCCACCCTTTCAGCCTCCATCTGGCTAAAGAGCCCCAAAGAGCTTTGATGCTTCTCTAGTCTGGGACAAAGCTGGCCTGTGATAGCTTAAGGCAGGCATAGCTTTAGAGCTGGGACAGGGAGCCACTGACTGCCTTTTATTCTTTATCCTTAAATTGAGCTGATGGGAAGAAACTGTAACATTCCAGCTGCTTCCTGAGCATGTTTGCTTTATCATAGAACAAACACATCCCCATGCCAGGTGATGTTAGCAACAGCTCTATAACAAGAGTGGTGGAAGAAGTTGTTTAGATAGCTTGTGTAATGAATGTAATTAGAGTGGATAAAGATTAAATTCAGTTCTGTTTGATATTTTTCCTGAAAATGTTTCTGTAAAAGCAAACAAAAGCAGTTGGTTCATTTCCACCTTTGTGTTAATTTTTCTGCTTTGTGGGTTAGGTGGAGGTTGTGGCTAGATCATAGAATCAGTCAGGGACCACAAGGATCATCTAGTTCCAACCCCCCTGCCATGGGCAGGGACACCCTACCCTAGAGCAGGCTGCCCACAGCCTCATCCAGCCTGGCCTTAAACACCTCCAGGCATGGGGCCTCAGCCACCTCCCTGGGCAACCCATTCCAGCCTCTCACCACTCTCATGCTCAACAACTTCCTCCTCATGTCCAGCCTGAACCTATCCACCTCCAGCTTTGCTCCATTCCCCCCAGTCCTGGCACTTCCTGATATCCTGAAACATCCCTCCTCAGCATTTTTGTAGGCCCCCTTCAGATACTGGAAGGCCACAGGAAGGTCACCTGGGAGCCTCCTCTTCTCCAGGGTGAACAGCCCCAACTCTTTCAGTCTGTCCTCACAGCAGAGCTGCTGCAGCCCTCTGAGCATTCTCGTGGCCCTTCTCTGGACACACTCCAGCACATCCACATCCTTCTTGTAATGGGGGCTCCAGAACTGCATGCAGTACTCCAGGTGGGGTCTCAGCAGCGTGGAGTAGAGGAGGAGAATCACCTCCCTGACCCTGCAGGCCACACTTCTCCTTATGCAGCCCAGGATCTTTTCTACCAAGTGAGCAAAGCTCTATTTTCCTGTTAATTCATTTTCAACATGTTTTTCTTTCCTCCTCTGCCCTGTAATATGCTTAAGCCATGTTAAGGGATCTCTGTGTGTATTAATATCTGCACACTCAGGTTTGGACTGTGAGGCAGAGCACTTGTAGTTTGCCTCTTTTTTTCTTCTAATATTTGGAATAGCTCCTGTTTCTGTGTGGTATTCATACAGTTAAAGTTCTTCTGGGGAAGCAGCAAGAGGAATAGAATAGTTTACATTGATCTCAGTGCTTTAAGATGTAATAAAAAAGAATGACTTGCAGTTTGAGTACATTAAATCTGACTCATAACGTAGGATTACGCTTCTGTTGAATCAAATCCCCAAACAGGAATCCATCCCTTTTTGTTAAGCTTTAAACTGTTCAGTGTAGTTTGAATCGCAGCTCCTTAACTCTGTTCTCCAGGTAAGTCCTTTGAAAAGTCTTTTTCCTCACCCATCAGCCTGACACAAGAAAATTGGCAAAGAATAAATGTCATTAATGTAAAAATTTGCTTAGTCACTTTATGGAGCTGATAATTTTTCTGTGGGGTTTTTGGTTTCTTTTTTTTTCTCCTTTTCTCCCAAAGTCTTAAGTTTGGAGAAGTTGGGCTGGTACCTTTTTAGACATTTTTGCACTGTATTAATAAGTGAACCTGTGTAAATGTGTATAAAATCATTTGGCATGTGGATGTATATATGTACATATATCCAATAAATGGCTTTGTTTTGTAAGGGCTGTCTCATTTGTAGCTTCGAGGTACCTCTATGGGAGAAATAAGAATCATAGAATCAGTCAGGGTTGGAAGGCTCCACAAGGATCAGTCAGTTCCAACCCCCCTGCCATGGCCAGGGACACCCTACCCTAGAACAGGCTGCACACAGCCTCATCCAGCCTGGCCTTAAACACCTCCGGGGATGAGGTCTCAACCACCTCCCTGGGCAACCCATTCCAGCCTCTCACCACTCTCACGCTCAACAACTTCCTCCTCACCCTGACTGATTCTCTGATTCTCTACAGAAAGCTGTTTAGCCAAACAAGAGTGATACAGTGTCTGTAGCAGAGGCAAAATGTGAACTACTGCAGAGAGTCCTGCAGAGCCTATGAAGATTCTGAGGGCCCTGGAGCATCTCTGTGAAGAGGAAAGGCTGAGACACCAGGGGCTGGTTTGCCTGGAGAAGAGCATCTGAAGGGATCTTCTCAATGCTCAACAGGACCTAAAGGTTGACAGGCAAGAGGATGGGGCCAGACTTTTCAGTAGTGCCCAGCAACAGGATGAGGGGCAATGGGCACAAACTGGAACTAGGAACACCTAACCATAAGGAAAAACTGCTTGAGGTAGTTACAACACTGTAGCACTCATTGCCAGGCTCAGAAGGCTTGGTGCAGCCTGTCTGTGCCCCTGAAGGGAGGGAAGAGGCAGAGGAGTGGATTGTGCAGGCAGGAGGTGGTAATAAGCTAAAGCTGAGAGTGGAGGAGGGAGGAGGGTGCCTCTCTGCCCTTTGAAATCTAGGTGTTATTTATGTTCTGTAAATAAACGATTGCTCAAAGCATGTTTCTCCTCAAGATGCCAGCAGAGAACAACAGCAGCCTCTCCCTTTTTCACTGAGGTGAGGGGGGAAAGCAATTATAACTCCTTTTCTCTTTTGAAGATGCTGATAAAAGGAGGTGGGAGGATCAGAGGGTCCCTGTGCCAGAAGAGGAACAGCTCCTTAGGTGATAGGAATACATGGTTTTTATTTGAAACAAAGTAGCTGAACTTCTGCTGTGTGCTGCCTTTCGAGTGTGACCTAATTGCATGGCAGAACCGAGAAGGGGAAGGAAACACTGGCCAAAAAAAGCAGAAGAGCAGCTCTGTCTTCAGCTGTGTTACCTCCTGGTGTGCTGGCTTGGCTCTTGTGTGCAAGGCCACTCTTGGAGCAAGACCAGACCTCTTGCAAGGAAAGGCTGAGGACCTGGAGCTGTTCAGTCTAGAGAAGAGAAGACAGATAGGGGATCTGATTGATGTTTATAATATCTGAAGGGCGTGTGTCAAGAAGGGGCCACTCTCCTTTCAGCAGTGTCCTCTGATAAGATAAAGGGAATGGATACCAAAAACCCAGGAAGTTTCACCTCACATGGGAAAAGGCTTCTGTATTCCTAAGAGTGGTCAGGCCACACCTGAAGTGCTGTGTCCAGTTCTGGGCTCCTCAAGTCAAGAGAGATGTTGAGGTGCTGGAAGGTGTCCAGAGAAGGGCAACAAAGCTGGTGAGGGGCCTGGAGCACAGCCCTGTGAGGAGAGGCTGAGGGAGCTGGGGGTGTGCAGCCTGCAGAAGAGGAGGCTCAGGGCAGANTGTGTTGGGACCCCCAGAACTGGAGGCAGTGCCCTAAATGGGATCCCAGAGGAGCACAGTTGAGGGGGGGATATCACACGACTGTATTCATCAGGCACTTCAGGAAGGGCTGCCCAAGGAGAGAAGCTGTTAACCTCTGCAGGTAGGCGATCAGATAAAAGGTAACATTCCTACCCTTGGGCCTGACCTCTGCTAGATGTGGTGGCAGGTCTTTTGCACTGGATTATGGTGGTGAAGAACAGCATGGGCCTGAGCTCCTGCATGTCTTTGAGTGGCTTAAGATGGCTTTTAACCAGGAAGATGCAGCTGAGAAAGGGAGGTGTCTCCCCATCCCTCAGGCTGCAGGTCTTTCCCTTCAGTAACTTTTTTAAACTTAGCCCTAGGAAGGCTGTTCCAGGCTGCTGCAAGAACATTGTTAATTAAATGGCAGCAGAAAACAGCCCTTAAAAGTCTTTGCTTTCTGTCTGTAGATCATCTGTAGATGCCAAGCACCACTTGGAAGCATAGAAAATACCCTCTGGTGGAATGAAAGTCATCTGAGCTAAGAGTGGTGAGGACAGTTTGTAATAATGGCCACCAGGACCCAAAGCACCAGTCAGTGCCATGCCATAGTGCTGTGGAGGGCTGGGATTTACTCTTTCATTGTGCAAGGAAAGACATTAGCTTACAAAGTCCCTTCCTCCACAGGCCCTCGTAAGGGAAACACTGAAGCCCAATGATGCAGAAAGCTCAGCTCAGAAAGATGTTAATGCCCATTGGCATGCACCATGCCAACCAAACACGAGGCCTGCTCCTGGCAGCTGCCACCTCTTCCTCCTACCTGCTGTGGCCTTCAGTGAGACATAAGGGTACAGAGCTTCTGGCATGGTTATAGAACCACAGAATGGTTTGGGTTGGATGGGACCTTAAAGATGACCTTGTTCACTGCAGGGGGGTTGGACAAGATGACCTTCAAGAGTCCTCTGCAACCCAATGCGTTCTGTGATCCTGTGACTATTTTGTTCCAATCCCCTGCTTTAGGCAGGGACATCTTCTACTGGACCAGGGTGTTCAAGGCCACATCAACCCTCTGCATAACTAATTGAAGAGAGGTTGCTGTGAGGCAGGTGTTGGTCTGCTCTCCCAAGTAACTAGCAATAGAACAAGGGGTAATGGCCTCGAGCTGCACCAGGGGAGGTGCAGGCTGCACTTGGGGAAGATGTTTTTCCCTGAAAGAGTTGTCAGGCATTGGAACAGGCTGCCCAGGGAAGTGGTAGAGTCACCATCCCTGGATCTGTTTAAAAGCTGTGTAGATGAGGTGCTTGGGGATGTGACTTAGTAGTAGACTTGGTAGAGTTAACGATTGGACTCAATGGTCTTGAAGATCTTTTCCAACCTGAATGATTCTAGGATTCTACAACCTCCAACTATTTGCCAGGTGAATGAGGCAAAAAAAAACCAAGTCAAGCTGCCAGTGAAGGTGCCAGGCATGCTGAATGAACCTGTGCATGTCACAGCAGGCTTTCACCAGCAGAGCACCCTGTGTTTAGTGGGTTATGACATACCCTGGCCAAAGCAGGGAATCAGTGGTGTGCTCAGAAGATGTGGCAGTAAAACTACAGCAGCTGAGTGTGGTTCTGGGTGGCAGGGATTGCAGTGGCTCTGCCTCGCCCTGGGTTTTGCTGTCTTTACATTTTAGGTGTGACCAACACGTACACACAGCATTAGCCTCCCCTGCAGGGCAAGGCAGGATTCAGGCATATCTACTGTGAGCATAGCCAGGAACTAGGGCATCCTTCCAGAAGATTTGGCTCCTCCCAGGGTAATGCCTTTCACCTGCTCACAGATTAAGACTCTTGGGAAACATTCAGATGATGCAGAGCAGAAAGCTCCAATGCTTGAGGCATCTCAAGTCCTGACAGCACAATCAGGCTGGGTTGTGTGACTCACAAGTCAGAATTCCCACAAAGTGTCCTGTGTTGGTACTGAAGCTTCTGCTTTGTGTCTGGACCAGATGTGCCTAAGTCACAGTGTCATATTTTGTCCTCTGACCTGACAGGAGGTTTAGCAAGGCGTGGGGCAGCCTCTTCTGCCAGGTAACAAGTGTCAGGCCAAGAGGAAATAACCTCAAGTTGCAGCAGCGAAGATTTAGATCATAGAATCAGCCAGGTTGGAAGGGACCTCCAAGATCATCCAGGCCAACCTAGCACCAAGCCCTAGACAATCAACCAGACCATGGCACTAAGTGCCTCATCCAGGCTTGTCTTGAACACTTCCAGGGACGGCAACTCCACCACCTCCCTGGGCAGCCCATTCCAATGCCAATCACTCTCTCTGCCAACAACTTCCTCCCAACATCCAGCCTAGACCTCCCCTGGCACAACTTGACACTGTGTCCCCTTGTTCTATTGCTGCTTGCCTGGCAGAAGAGCCCAACCCCACTTGGCTACAACCGCCCTTCAGGTAGTTGTAGAGAGCAATGAGGTCTGCCCTGAGCCTCCTCTAGTTGGATATTAGGAAGAAAATTCTTCACCCAAAGGGACATCAGGCACTGGCACAGGCTGCCCTGTGAAGTGGCAGAGTCACCACCCCCAGAGGCATTTAAAAGACACTTGGATGAGAAGCTTAGGGACGTGGTCTTGAGCAGCCTGTTCTAGTGGGAGGTGTCCCTGCCTATGGCAGGGGTTTGGGACAGCATGATCCTTGAAGTCCCTTCCAACCTAAACCATTCTATGATTCTGTGGTCTAACAGTTGTGTACAGGGAGATGTCAGGTCATGGCTGGGCTTAATGATATTAAGGTCTTTTCCAAGCAGGTGATTCTATGATTCTGTCACTGAAGCCTCTCCCTGAGGCTGTCTTGCCCTGTGTTTGCTGGGGTTGGAGGAAGCAGGTGAAAAGCAGTAGCAGTTTGTGGTCTCATAGTTAATGCTCCAAACTGAGCAGGAAGGAGCCTTGCTGTCTCCATTCCCAGGACTTAGAACATGTCCTTAGCATCATAGAATCAGTCAGGGTTGGAAGGGAGCACAAGGATCGTCTAGTTCCAGCCCCCCTGCCATGGCCAGGGACACCCTACCCTAGATCAGGGTAGGGTGTCCTTGGCCATCTCCTATGCTCACAAAGGATTTCTTGATCCCCCCAAAGCGTGAGCAGGTACAAATCAAGCAGTATTTGGATTTAAAACAATCTTCAAAGTCACTGCTTGAGCTTTCTGCTTCTCTCCCTTGCAAGCACTGGGAGGCAGCAGTGTACAAGCTAATGCTGCCAGCCTGGGCTCCGAGGGAAGCCAAGCTGCTGACTCAGGGAATCTGCCAGTTGTGGTACCTGCTTGTACAAAAGCTACGATTCTCCCAGTAGATTTTGCTGTGGGATTCATGAAACGGAGCTAAACCACCCTGGAGACAGTGGGAGGATCACTGCAGGGCTACAAATCCACTTACCTAAGGAGGCTGGGAGCAGTTTGTCAAGAGCAAAGTCACTGCAGCTCTTGGTTTCTTCTGTCTCACTGGTTTTTAGGGAGCACAACATCACTCTTTGTGCTAGATATTGGAACTCCTGCTCGGAACACAGAGGCTTTGTTCTCGACCTGAGGGATTCAGGAAGGGATTGGAGGGTTTGTGAGAGAAGAAGGCAGATGCTTAATTAGTGAGGAGTCTGGAGGCTCACATGCATACATTTCTGGTTCTTAATCCATCTGCAGCAACTGCTTGGGAAGTTAAGCTGGGTGGGAGGAAAGGGATTTGAGGCAAAACCTTCTTTCCAGAACTCTTCTAATAAACAGGCAAAGGCTGCTGCTGTGAAAAGTGGTGGGGAGGTGAGGATTCTGTGTGGCAGCTCTGGTGGTGGTAGGAGTAGAGGAAACAGGATTCTCAAATTGTGCTGGGATGTCTCATGTCTCAGAGAGGCCTGAGCTAGAACTGTCTGACATCACCAGGCTGCTTCTAGTCACCAAACTTTTAATCAGCAAAGGGACACCAAGCTGGGAGGCTTGGCTGAGACGGCTGCAGGCTGTGTGGCCATCCAGAGAGACCTGTGCCCAGAGAGCTGGGCACAGAGCAGCCAAATGAGGTTCAATAAGGACAAGTGCAGAGTCCTGCACCTGGGGAGGAATCATAAACTGCAGCAGTACAGGCTGGGAGGTGACTGCTGGAGAGCAGCCCTGTGGAGAGGGACCTGAGAGTGCTGGGGGAGAATATCCATGGCACAGCAATGTGCCCTTGTGGCTAAGAAGGCCAATGGGATCCTGGGGTGTATTAGGAGTGTGTCCAGCAGATCAAGGGAGGTTCTCCTGCCCCTCTACTATGCCTTGCTGAGACCTCATCTTGAATACTGTGTTCAGTTTTGGGCTCCCCAGTTGAAGAGGGACAGGGATCTGCTGGAGAGGGTCCAGTGGAGGGCTAGGAGGATGATGAGGGGACTGGAGGGCATGGCTGATGAGGAGAGGCTGAGGGACCTGGGGCTGCTTAGTCTGGAGAAGACTGAGAGGGGATTTGATAAATGTTTATAAGTATCTGAGGGCTGCCAGGAGTGGGGGACAGGCTCTGCTCACTGCTTCCTGGGATAGGACAAGGAGCAATGGGTGTAAGTTGCAGCAAAACAGGTTTCACCTCAACACAAGGGAGAACTTTATTACTGTAAGGATCCCAGAGCACTGGCACAGGCTCCCCAGAGAGGTTGTGGAGTCTCCTTCTCTGGGGCCTTTCAAGGCTTGTCTGGATGTGTTCCTCTGTGACCTGTGTTAGATAGGATTGTCCTGCTCTGGCAGGGGGGTTGGACTGGATGATCTCTTTGGGTCCCTTCCAACCCCTAACATCCTGTGAGCCTATGAAGTGGGTTTGAGATAGGCTTTGCTGGTGCTGAAAGGGACCTTGCAGGATCTCCTTAGTCCTTCCTCCTTCCCAGCAGCATATGCTCTGTGGTTAACTTGTTTTTATATCAACCACATCTTCCTCCTGCCTTCTCCTGCAGGCAGCAGTGCTGATTTCTGTGTCCCCACTGGCAGGGGAAACCAGACCTACCTCACAATACTGCATCGCAGCACACTGGAGAGGGCAGCATGGAGACATGAAGGATAAACGGAAGAAAGGAAGTCAGGAAAGAGCAAGAACTGAGACACTGAGCTGCCAGCCTGCACCCTGGTTACATCTGTTCCAACCTTTCCAACCTCATCCTAATGTCTTGCCTGAGCTCCCCAGGGCACATGAAGGAAGAGGAGACACTGGGTGCTCCTTCCTAGAGAAACCTGTGCTTTGGAAGAGGTGACAGAGACCACTGAACATGGATTTTGACCTCTTCTGCATAGTCAGAGCCTGCTCTGCACCCTGCTTACTGCTGGTGAGATTATGCCTAAAATGCTGAGTCCATCTTCTGCTCTCTACTCCTAAACTGTGTGGAGAAACTGGAGAGGGTCTGGTGAAAGGACAATCTCAGCAGGGTCTGTTACAACAGGACAGGGGGTGATGGGTTCAAACTAAAAGAGGGACATTCAAGCTAGAGATAAGGAAGATGTTTTTTACACTCAGGATGGTGAGACACTAACACAGGTTGCCCAGGGAGGTTGTGGATACCTCCTCCATGGAGGATGTTCAAGGCCAGTTTAGATGAGACCTAGAACAACCTGGTGTAGTGGAAGGTGTCCCTGCCCATGGGAAGGGGATTGGAAGTACATGATCTTTAAGGTCCCTTCCAACCCCAACCATTCTGTGAGTCTATGTTTATAAGAGGTCTCTGGGAGAGGTGCAGCAACGTGGCAACATCAGTGCCTTCTCCAAGTGGGATTCCAGATGCTTAATGCTTGGCAGAAATGTGGTGGTGCCCCTGTACCCTAAGGTAATTAGTTTTCACAGTCTCACAGTATCACCAAGGGTGGAAGAGACCTCATAGATCATCAAGTCCAAGCTGTTACCACAGAGCTCAAGGCTAGACCATGGCACCAAGTGCCACGTCCAATCCTGCCTTGAACAGCTCCAGGGACGGCGACTCCACCACCTCCCTGGGCAGCCCATTCCAGTGTCCAATGACTCTCTCAGGGAAGAACTTTCTCCTCACCTCGAGCCTAAATTTCCCCCGGCGCAGCCTGAGGCTGTGTCCTCTTGTTCTGGTGCTGGCCACCTGAGAGAAGAGAGCAACCTCCCCCTGGCTACAACAGGTAGTAAAGGTGGTTTCCTTTAACCCATGAGAATCAGGTGAAACTGAAATTTCTTGACAAAAGCCTCCTGGTTTAATTTATTCTCTCTTTGTGTCATTGTTTCATATAAAAGTTTGCTGAGCTCTGTTTGCCACCAACCTCCTCAGCAGAAGAGTAATTACATTTATTGGAAATGCTTCCTGATCACATATTCATTTAGCAGCTGCTAAAGTAAAATGAACTGGGCAAAGTGCCACCGGAGAGTTGGATTCATAAGCAGGAGAGAGCAAATGAAACAATTGCTCAGTGTGCAGTTGCTTTTCCTTTCCAGCAATTCATTATTCTCTGTTCATCTGATTTAAGGAGTTAAAAGGCAGTTAGGAGGGGAGCATGTGATGCTTGTCAGCAGGGACATAGCTTTAGGTTCACCCAATGTGGATGTAGTCTACCTGGACTGTGGATGTAGTCTCCCTGGACTTCAGCAAAGCCTTTGACACTGTCTGCCACAACAAGCTTCTGGCACAGCTGGCAGCTCCTGGCTTGGACAGATTCACTCTGAAATGGGTCAAGAACTGGCTGGAGGGTCAGGCCCAGAGAGTGGTGGTGAATGGTGCCACATCCAGTTGGCAGCTGGCACTAGTGGTGTGCCCCAGGGATCAGTGCTGAGCACAGTCCTGCTCAATATCCTTACTGATGATCTGGACCAGGGGATTGAGTCCAGCATCAGTAAGTTTGAGGATGACACCAAGCTAGGAGCAGGTGTGGAGCTGTTGGAAGGTAGGAGAGCCCTGCAGAGGGACCTGGCCAGGCTGGATGGGTGGGCAGAGGCCAATGGGATGAGACTGCAGGGTTCTACACTTTGGCCACAACAACCCCAAGCAGTGCTACAGGCTGGGGACAGAGTTGCTGAGAGCAGCCAGGAAGAAAGGGACCTGGGGGTGCTGGTAGAGAGTAGCTGAGGTGTTCAAGGCTGGTAGAGAACAGCTGGAGGTGTTCAAGGCTAAGTTAGATGAAGCCTTGAGCGACCTGTTCTAGTGGGAGGTGTCCCTATGGCAAGGGTTTAAAACTGGATGAGCTTTGAGGTCCCTTCCAACCTTAACCATTCAATGAGTCTATGATCATTTTGTGTCTCCTGAAGGCTGGGAAGCTTAGAGCTTTAGCTGAAGTCTGTGGGTGCAAATTGCTTACATCTTTTAACTTGTAAATGTGAAGGTTACTTGTAACTTGCCATTAGATTTGGAGCATTTTCATCTCATCTTAGATTTAGCTTCAATATTTCACTTCAGGATGTGATTTAATGGCCATGGAGGTGTTGAGTTGATAGTTAGAGGCGAAGATCTTGGAGGTCTTTTCCACCTGAAGCAATTCTATGAATCATAGAATCATAGAATCAAGCAGGTTGGAAGAGACCTCCGAGATCATCCAGTCCAACCTAGCACCCAGCCCTGGCCAATCAACCAGACCATGGCACTAAGTGCCTCATGCAGGCTTTGCTTCAACACCCCCAGGGATGGCGACTCCACCACCTCCCTGGGCAGCCCATTCCAATGCCAATCACTCTCTCTGCCAACAACTTCCTCCTATGATTGATGTTTTGATTTCAGTCTGAGGGAGGAACTGTAGCCTCAGAAGTGTTTCTCTTTTTTTGTTTTCAGACATGCTGGCTGGTTTAATAAATTTCTGAGCCCACCCTTCTGGTCCCTGTTTAGCACATGAAGGGAAGGAACTGCCTGGTGTATCTCTAAAGACTAAGGATGACTTCCCTGATTTTAAATGTAAAGGTTTCTTGATAGCCTTTTTCTCCACCACAGCATCTTGGGTGCTCTTTCATGATGTGGATGCCTTGCTTTTTATCCAGGAATTCAGTCAATACCTGTCAGTAGGAAGATTGCTTCTGAGACTCATAAATTTCAAACAGGGTGTGAGAGTACACATCCTAGACAAGCAGACACTGCAACTGGGCTGCTGAAGGCTTGAATTACTTGAAGAGAGCTTAAGGTAATTGCTGGGTTTCTTCTACAAAGACCTTTCTACAAAGTGTGTTAAAGCAGCACTTAAAAAGCAGTGATTTGTGGCATAAGTGGTAGGATAAACATCTGAATATTAATGGGGTTCTGGTAAAGAGCCAAATTCATGTCTTGGAGTGTTTGTTTTGCCTTGCTTAGGGATTCATTGTCTGAATATCAGCCTCTAACCTTATTTGAGGTGATCTTGGGTTTTGTATTTGGGATGGTGCTGCCAACCCAGGAGGGTGTAGGTTGTCTTCCAGTCACGTGTGGACATCTTGGAACTTCCAGCATTGCTCAGATGCCATTTAGATATCTGCATTGAGGCAAATGAGTGGAGCCCAATGTATCAGTAACTAAATCCTATCCTTCCTAGTTTGGCCTTGGAAAGACATAGAATCAACCAGGTTGGAAGAGATGTCCAAGCTCATCCAGTTCAACCTATCACTCAGATATCTGCATTGATGAGTGGAGCTCCATGTATCAGTAGCTAAACCCTATCCTTCCCAGTTTGGCCTTAGAAAGACATTGAATCATAGAATCAACCAGGTTGGAAGAGACCTACAAGATCACCCATCCCAACCTATCACCCAGCCCTGGCCAGTCAACCAGACCATGGCACTAAGTGCCTCATCCAGGCTTTGCTTCAACACCTCCAGGGGCGGTGACTCCACCACCTCCCTGGGCAGCCCATTCCAATGCCAATCACTCTCTCTGCCAACAACTTCCTCCTAACATCCAGCCTAGACCTCCCCTGGCACAACTTGAGTCTGTGTCCCCTTGTTCTGTTGCTGCTTGCCTGGCAGAATTGCCCAACCCCAGCTGGCTACAGCCTCCCTTCAGGGAGTTGTGGGCAGAACCTGTCTCTTCCACTGAGCTGGAGCCAACCTGGAGTCATGTTTATTTGAATGAACTTCTCTCCTGAAGCCTGATTAATTTTCCAGTACCTTCTGTTAACCTTTCACTTGTCTCTAACTGTTGTAGGTCAGGTCACCTGCTGTTTTCATACCTCTCAGTTAAAAATAAAGGACTGGATTCTGAGCTGGGATAAACCAGTGACACATACAGTGCTGGGGCTACTGGGATTTACACCTGCCAGAAGTGCAAGATAGCCAGATGGACAGGACCAGCTTTGCAATGGGCTGTGACAGACGAGTCTCTGTTGAGACTTTCCCAGCAGCAGCATCTCAGCAGCAAAGCCATTCAAAAGCAGCAGCAGCAGCAGCAGCAGCAGCAGCAGCACTCTTCATTGCAGAGAGTGGTGATCAATGGCACAATGTCCATCTGCAGACCAGTGACAAGTGGTGTTCCTCAGGGGTCAGTGCTGGGACCAGTGCTCTTTAACATCTTTGTCAGTGATATGGACAGAGGAATTGAGTGCACCCTCAGCAAGTTTGCAGATGACACCAAGCTGTGTGGCACAGTTGACTTGCTGGAGGGCAGGGATGCCATCCAGAGGGACCTGGACAGGCTGGAGAGGTGGGCCCAGGCCAACCTCATGGCATTTAACAAGGCCAAGTGTAAGGTCCTGCCCCTGGGACAGAGCAATCCCCAGCAGAACTCCAGGCTGGGT
>WAAF01010901.1:208233-241508 GCA_013400475.1 Tricholaema leucomelas
GAGAAGGCTTCGAGGAGACCTTAGAGTGGCTTTGCAGTATCTGAAGGGAGCCTACAGGAAGGCTGGGGAGGGACTATTGACAAGGTCTGGTAATGTCAGGACGAGGGGGAATGGGTTTAAACTGGCAGAGGGGAGATTGAGACTGGATGTTAGGAGGAAGTTCTTCACAGTGAGGGTGGTGAGACACTGGCACAGGTTGCCCAGGGAGGTTGTGGATGCTTCCTCCCTGGAGGCATTTAAGGCCAGGCTGGATGAGGCCTTGAGCAAGCTGCTCTAGTGGGAGGTGTCCCTGCCTATGGCAGGGGGTTGGAGCTGGATGATCCTTGAGGTCCCTTCCAACCTAAACCATTCTATGATTCTATGATTCTATGCAGAGGGATTGCACACCCAGAGAGGACTGGCAGCAAAGTGCTGTCCCTGCCAGGGACTCCCATGGCTTCATGTGGTGTCTGGGAAGGATACAATGCTTTTAGGATTATTTCCCTCTGCATGACCGAGTGATACTCTGGAGGTGATAGCAATCAGGTAGATAGCTGAACAAGCCTTTCCTCACTTCACCCAGCCTAGTTCTTTGTGCTTCAGTCAGGAAAACCCAACTGTGGCTCTGAAGCCAGCCTCCTTCTTGTCAAACTTTGCTCCTTCCTTTATTAAGTCTACTGTCTTGTCTTTCCTTCTTCCTTTAGGACCATGGCCAAAACTCATGTGGCTTTCCCAGAATAGCTCTTGCTTTTAGCCCCATCAGCTCTCTGGAACATTTCCTCTAAGCAGAGCCAAGCTCACTATCCTCATGCCAAGCTGAGCTGCTGCAAAGCCAACTGTGACAGGCTCCCAGCTGTGCAAGGCTTTTGGCTTGGAAGGTGGTCTGCTTTTCCCACAGTCTGTGCTTCTAACAGGTATGGATGGAGGGATGGGCTACTCTGCTGGGCCCAACCCAGCTACATTGCCTGGTTGAGACAGCAGTGGTGATAACCAGCTGGCTCTGCTTTGTGCTGGTAGAAATGCCTGTTCTTCTCACTAAGTGTCTTCTAGAAGTTTGATACCCTCCAAAGTTTCCCTCCATAAGAAAGATGGGACAATTGTTTAAGCAAGGACTGTTGTGACAGGACAAAGGGTGATAGGTTTAGAGGGAGATTCAGACTATAGAGAAGGAGGAATCTTTTTACCCTGAGAGACCCTGTCCCAGGTTACCCAGAGAGGTGCTAGAGGTTTCATCCCTGGAATGGTTCCAGGTTGGGTTGTTTGGGGCTCTGAGCAATCTGCTCTAGTTGCAGATGTCCCTGCTGGCTGCAGGGAGGTTGAAGGGGATGGCATTTAAATGTCCCTTCCAACCCAAACCATTCTATGGTTCTATGATAGTTTCCTCTGGTAACATGACTTGAATCCCTGAACAGTGTCTTTGCTCACATCACTACAATAACAGTGTGTAAAATCTCCTATCTTCCAGGGCCTTATGTTGGCTTCATCCTCCTATCCCATCTCTGGCAATGTTTGACTTCTGCTGAGAAATTCAGGAGAGCAATGCTAAAGCTGAGAGACCACCACTGATGAGATAGATCCATTAGTCAACAGTTAAAGACCCTCAAAGGAGTACTTTTAAAGGGAACATCAACAAATGACAGAGCAAAGCACTCTCATTGCTAGAGGTACCTCAGCCTCAGATGATAGAGTAATTCTCTGCTTCTCTGGGTTTGCACTAGGAGATGTCAATTCAAGGAGGAGATGCCCTCAATTCAAGAGAGATGTTGAGGTACTGGAAGGTGTCCAGAGAAGGGCAACGAAGCTGGGGAGGGGCCTGGAGCACAGCCCTGTGAGGAGAGGCTGAGGGAGCTGGGGGTGTGCAGCCTGCAGAAGAGGAGGCTCAGGGGTGACCTTATTTCTGTGTACAACTCCCTGAAGGGAGGCTGTAGCCAGGTGAGGTTGGTCTCTTCTCCCATACAACCAGCAACAGAAGAAGGGGACACAGTCTGAAGGTGTGCTAGGGGAGGTCTAGGCTGGATGTTAGGAGGAAGTTGTTGGCAGAGAGAGTGATTGGCACTGGAATGGGCTGCCCAGGGAGGTGGTGGAGTCACCGTCCCTGGAGGTGTTGAATCAAAGCCTGGATGGGGCACTTAGTGCCATGGTCTGGTTGATTGTCTAGGGCTGGGTGCTAGGTTGGACTAGGTGAGCTTGGAGGTCTTTTCCAAGCTGGTTGATTCTATGATTCTATGAAAACATGTCCCTCAGCACCACATCTCTGCATCAAAAGGAGTGTGACCAGCAGAACAGGTGAGATGACTCTTTGCCTCTTCTCTGATTTCATGAGACCCACCTGCAGTAATCTCTGTCCAGTTCTGGTGCCCCCAGCACAAAGACATTGAACTGTTGGAGAGAGCCCAGAGAAGGCCACAAAGCTGATCAGAATTCTGTAGCATCTCCCCTATGGGGACAGGCTGTGAGAGTTTGGGCTCTTCAGGCTCTGGGGAGGCCTTATAGTCTCCTTCCAGTACCTGAAAGGAGCCAACAAGAAAGCTGAGGAGGGACCTTTTACAAGGGCTTGTAGTGGTAGACAATGGGGAATGGACTGAAACTTGAGGAGGGCAGATTGAGAGGGGGCTACCTGTGAGAGTTTGGGCTGTTCAGGCTCTGGGGAGACCTTATAGAGTCCTTCCAGTACCTAAAAGGAGCCTACAAGAAAGCTGAGGAGGGACAATGGGGAATGGACTGAAGCTTGAGGAGGGCAGATTGAGAATGGACATTAAGAAGAATGTGTGAGTGGTGATACACTGAAACAGGTTGCCCCAGAGAGGCTGTGGATGCCCCCTCCCTAGAGGTATTCAAGGCCAGGTTAGACAGCACCTTGAGCAGCCTGATCTAGTGGAAGGACTCCCTGCCCATGGCAGGAGGGTTTGAACTAGATGGCCTTCAAGATCCTTTCCAACCCAAACAATTCTGTGATTCTCTGATCTTTTAAACACCTCCAGGGATGGGGATTCAGGTTTCTTGTCTAGACCAAGACAGTACTTGAGCACATATTCACTTGAGTGTGTTTTCCTGCTACTTTCTGCTCTCTGTGTGAGTGGGATGTGTGTGTGTGTACCATGGGTGTGGGTGGGAAGCCAGGATAGAAATTGATGCCCTAAAAGGAAACAATGAGATGAGTTGATCTGTAAAAACTTCCCATCATGGTAAACAAGATGGTGCTGCTAGCTTGCAGCATGGGGCTGAGCTCAAGTGCCAGGGGTTGGATTGTCTCCACCTCTTAACTGATGCTCACTTATGGGTGGTGAAGTAGGACACTGAGTTTCCATTGCCCAAGAGTTGGGCTCTTGAGGACAGATCATTTCCCTGTTTGGATGCCTGGGATAAGGCTTAGCTGTAGCAAAGCAAACTCTCCCTGGGTTTTGCTCTTCAAGGGATGAGGCATCTCTGATGTGCCACAGGTCCTGTTTTTTGACTCACATAGCCAGTGGCTTTCAGCTCCAGCAGACCTGTCAGCCTCTCTCTTTGTTGTTCCTGTCAGTGCCAAGTGATGTTTTAGTTTTAACCCAGGGAAATGTTTCAGCCTGGCTGATCTCTGGAGGGCAGATGCTCTAATTAGCTGCTGTGCGTGATGAGGAGGAAGGCAGCACTTTGGTACCTCCCAGAAGAGCAAATATGAGCTGCCCATCAGCCAGGCACTGCTCTCCTTGTGCCTGCTGCAGGATGTTTTCTGTCTGGGGATCCTGAGGAGCACTCCAACTAAATATTGCTATCTAGAGAGCTGGTGACTGGCCCAGCATGGGCTCACACCCTAACCCAAAAGGCAAATATCCACCCTTCTGGGCAAGGAGTGTGGTTGTGTTGTGTTAGGATTTGATAGTCATGAGTTAAGGCTGAGAGACCTTGAGGCTGTTTAGTTTGGAGGAGAAGGCTGAGAAGGGATCTTCTTTGGACTGGATGATCTTGGAGGTCTCTTCCAACCTGGTTGATTCTCTGATTCTATGATCTCTGATCTCTCTATGCTGACCAATAGCTAAAGAGTGGTGGGGCAAGAGGATGGGGTCAGTCTCTTTTCAATTGGGCCCAGTGATAAGACAAGGGACAGTGGGCACAAACTGAAACCCAGGAGATGCCATTTGAACATGAGGAAAACCTTTGCTGTGAGATACATCTCCTCAATAGTTTTTGAACAGGATATTCAGAGGGTAGCTAGAAACAAAGCAAAGAGGGGGTTTTGAACAGGGTATTCAGAGGGTAGCTAGAAACAAAGCAAAGAGGGGGTTTTGAACAGGATATTCAGAGGGTAGCTAGAAACAAAGCAAAAGGGGATTTTGAACAGGATATTCAGAGGGTAGCTAGAAACAAAGCAAAGAGGGGGTTTTGAACAGGATATTCAGAGGGTAGCTGGAAACAATGCAAAAGGGAGGAATATTCTGAGGAAATACAAGATCAGAAAGCTCAGGCTTAGATGCCTTGCTCATGGGTAGGTAAGTGAGGGGTGATCAAGGTAAAGATCTGTATAAGAACTGGACCTTATGCCCAGTGGATTTGCCTTGGTGTAAGGGCTAGTCAGAAGGTCCTTGCCCAGTGCCCTTTAGTGTCTGTTCAAACCTATTTAGGAGAGCCTAGAGCAGTCCTGGAGTGGTGCTGAGCATCAGAGTAAGCAGGGACATGGATACAGATGGGGCAGGGAAGGAGCTCTCTATGCTTCTACCACAGTGAAGGATCTGAGCTAATTCCCCCCTTATGCTGCACTGCCTCCATGCTTTGATCATTTTCCCCTCCTGGGTCTCTGTTCCCTACAGTAAAATGTTGATCATCCTTTTTTTAGTGTCCAATTTGTGTCCTGGGAATTTCTCCTCTGTCAGTGGACTGCATCCAGCTCTGGAGCCCCCATTACAAGAAGGATGTGGAGATGCTGGAGTGTGTCCAGAGCAGGGCCAGGAGGATGCTCAGAGAGCTGCAGCAGCTCTGCTGTGAGCACAGACTGAAAGAGTTGGGGCTGTTCAGCCTGGAGAAGAGGAGGCTGCCAGGTGCCCTTCTTGTGGCCTTCCAGGATCTGAAGTGAGCTACAAAAAAAACTGGGGAGGGACTTTTCAGGATATCAGAGCGTGACAGAACTTGGGGGAATGGAGCAGAGCTGGAGGTGAGGAGATTCAGCCTGGACGTGAGGAGGAAGTTGTTGAGCATGAGAGTGGTGAGAGCCTGGACTGGGTTGCCCAGGGAGGTGGTTGAGGCCCCATGGCTGGAGGTGTTTCAGGCCAGGCTGGATGAGGCTGTGGGCAGCCTGCTCTAGGGTAGGGTGTCCCTGGGCATGGCAGCGGGGTTGGAACTGGCTGCTCCTTGTGGTACCTTCCAACCCTGACTGATTCTATGATTCTATGATGAGGCATGATTAATTTTGACTGTTCTGGCAGGGGGGACACGCTCAGGTGCTGGTCTCAAGAAAATCCATGGTGGCAAAGTCCTGTAGGTCCCTCCATGGGAACCTTCTCCCGTAGTGCCAGAACGTAGCAGGATTCACATGCTGTTTCCTCACATGCCATTAGGTGGTGGTGGAGGAGGCAGGACAGGCACAAGCTGCACAGCATTGCGAGCTTTTGTTGTAGTGGTGCACACCTACTCACAACCACAGTCCTGAAACAAGCAACAGATCCTCCCAGTGCTGCCAGGGAGACAAGATACATGCATCAAGCTTGGGGTTGTGAGTGAAGGGCCATGAAGGTGTGAGGGATCACAGAATGGTTTAGGTTGGAAGGGACCTCAAGCATCATCCAAGTCCAAGCCGCTGCCATAGGCAGGGACACCTCCCACTAGAATAGGTCGCTCAAGGCCTCATCCAGCCTGGTCCTAAACACCTCCAGGGAGGTTGGGGAGGAATGAAAGAAATGAAGCAGGAATGCAGACTACCTGGAGGTGTTAAAAAGCCAATTTGATGCTGGTACAGAATGAGTGGCCAGTGCTCTAGCACAGTTTGCATCCTGCTGTAGATGTTCTCTGTGACCAGGAACAAAGCTGCCTCACCAAAGTGCAGGGTGTTTAAAGGAAAAGAAAAGCTCAGAAACTTGTGTAGTGCCACCCACATCAATATTTGGACAGGCAGCCTGAAGTGGACCTGCATGTGGCTGGCTAGAGTGTGTGTGGCTTTGCTCCCTTCACGTCCTCAGCGAAGCCAAAGCTGTCACTTCTATGTGCAAAGGGGGACGAAAGGAAAATGAGCTCTCTAAGACCTCCTGTTGATGAACCAGAGCCTATAGCTTATGTCCATGGCATCGTAGCTTGGTAGGGAAAAAACCCAATTGTCCTCAGCAGTTTTGGATCTGGAAATGATTTACCCTGCCAGACTTTGCTGGAGACTGAGTGGGCTGCCCTTGTGCTGAGGAGGATTTGCCCAGCTTTGTAGCCCTGGAGTGAAGCCTGGGTTTAGGCTTTTATGGTTGGGAATGCCAAAGAAAGGCAAGGGCTGATGAATGGCTCTCTGCAGGGCTCTGCTAATGACATTAAATGATTGTGGCCAAAAAAACAAATCTTCATTTCTTTGCTTTCTGGAAAGCTCTGTGGGGTACATCACAACCAGGAGCAGCATGAAGGCTTGATGCCAGGTTGCTTCACTGGGTTGAAGGGATGCAGTGGTGTGGAGACAGTGCCAGGAATGCTGTCTGTTGTGTCCTCAGTGATTGAGTGTATCTCTGCCCTGTGGCTTTGGATGATATCTTTTATGCTTGCACTGTGCAGAGAGCTTTGACAAGGGGCAAGGTTGTGGCAGAGCTGAACGACAGAGAGATGTTCTCCTGCTGCACCCATGGCTTCGACCTCTGGCTGCCTACCTCTTCAGGGCATGACTCCTTCGCTGAGCTTGTGCAGAAGTAAATCCTCACCTGCCATGCCTCGTTTAACTTGGGGTGTCACCAGTTATCCTGCTATTAGACTACATTTCCCACGGATTAGAGGTGGCCTGAGAGGACTGGTGGTGCCTTCTCTCAAGTGTCCACTAATCTCTAGGTTGTTTCTTGAATAAAAGCCATATGGCTTAGTGGTGCTACAGAGAGGAATGCTTAATGTTTACCCAGCCCTTTGCCCACAGGACAAGCCCAGTCTGGCTCAGTGCAGGTATCTTCACCAAAGCCTTTCATGGATTTTTGAGTCAAGAGTTCTCTGGCTTTTTGCCACATGCAAGCCACAGAGAGGCTGCTTCTACCATGGAACAAGGAAGGAGAGGAGCATGAAGCTGCTTGCACCTTCTGCTCCCATAGGCAGCTGTCACTTGGGCATTAGGAGAGAAGTGTCCCTGTTGAAATGCTCAGGAGGAGGACTGAGTGCTGTTGAGGTTTCCACAGCAAAGAGTGATGGTGAGGAGGGCTTGCCTTGACCCCAGGTGTGTTGATCCTGTCCCTGTAGTACCATGATCTTTGGAAGCAGTGTGTGTCTCCTCCAGCTGAAGTCTAAGTTCAGAAGAGGTGAATAAAAGCCACAGGAGCTGGAAGATCTGATGATGTTGAACTCAGCTTTTGCATTGCAGGCTGTGGGACCTCCTTGTAGGTTGAACTCAGCTTTTGCATTGCAGGCTGTGGGACCTCCTTGTAGGTTGAACTCAGCTTTTGCATTGCAGGCTGTGGGACCTCCTTGTAGGTTGAACTCAGCTTTTGCACTGCAGGCTGTGGGACCTCCTTGTAGGTTGAACTCAGCTTTTGCATTGCAGGCTGTGGGACCTCCTTGTAGGTTGAACTCAGCTTTTGCATTGCAGGCTGTGGGACCTCCTTGTAGGTTGAACTCAGCGTTTGCACTGCAGGCTGTGGGACCAAACAATGGACATCCTTGTAGGGGACTGCTGAAGAGGTGTCACTTCTAAGCTCAGGACACTTCCAGCCTCAGTCCCCTTCAAAAAGGGGCAGGATTGTTTCTCTGAGGTTTCAATCAAACTTAGAAGCTCTATCAGTAAAATCAGCACTTGCAAGATGCTTCATATCTTGGGCAGCACAAATTCTGGTGATCTGCCTCATTCCTTTTAAATGGGTCATGTCTTTCTTCCCTACCCAGCAGGCTCCAAAGTTGCAGTCTCTTTTCTTGATCACAAGAGGATATCTGCTTTCTATTTAAAAGTTGTGGTCAGAGAGCATGGGTGGAAGAAATGCCTCCAAGACTGCTCTGTGTTGGTGTGGTTATATCATCTGACAACTGTGCTTGGAACTCACTTACATCTTCACATCTGCAGTTCTTGACCTTCCTTAGAAAGCTGCAGGCTCTGTGACCAGGGAGCTCCCCTCATGGAGGTAGCAGCTGACCCACCAGGAACACTACCAAGGCATTTGGGGACATATTGCATACCTTAGAGCAACAAACAAAGCCATTTAGATAAGCAGGTGGAAGCATTTGGAGCTTTTGTTGTAGTCATGCACAGGTACTCACAACCACAGTCCTGAAACAGGCAACAGATCCTCCCAGTGCTGCCAGGGAGACAAGACACATGCATCAAGCTTGGGGTTGTGAGTGAAGGGCCATGAAGGTGTGAGGGATCACAGAATGGTTTGGGTTGGAAGGGATCTTAGATATTGTAGACTCACAGAATGGTTTAGGTTAGAAGGGACCTCAAAGATCATCCAGTTCCAAAACCCTGCCATAGGCAGGGACACCTCCCTCTAGAACAAGTCACTCAAGGCCTCATCCAGCCTGGCCTTGAACACCTCCGGGGAGGTTGTGGAGCACAGAAGATGGGAATGGTCTCCTCTGCCAGTGAGGTCTAGGCTGGATGTTAGGAAGAAGTTCTTGCCAGAGAGGGTGATTGGCATTGGAATGGGCTGCCCAGGGAGGTGGTGGAGTCACCATCCCTGGAAGCATTCAAGCAAAGCCTGGATGAGGCACTTAGTGCCATGGTCTGGTTGATTGGCCAGGGCTGGGTGCTCGGTTGGACTGGATGAGCTTGGAGGTCTCTTCCAACCTGCTTGATTCTATATTTGTAATACATTGTAAATACCTGCTTGTATGTTGTGCTAAGATGTGCATAGAAAGCTTCATTCCTTAACTTCCCGTTGGCTGAGTCTACTTTGGGTGATGTCCTAAGAGTGGGGGAAAGATGGGTAACTCCCAAACCCTCACAGCCAGGCTGCCCAGAGAGGCTGTGAAGTCTCCTTCTCCGCGTTCTAAACCCTCCTGGACTTAATCCTTAATCCATGACCGGCCCGCGGTCGGGGTGAGGAGATGGTGGGGCAGGAGACGACGGCAGCAGCTGTGCTCCCGGGCCGGGCCCTTCCCCTGCCGCGTCGCCCCCTGCGGTCCCACCGCCTCCCTGAGCTGCCCTGCGGGTTGGTGCCGGGGCGTGGGGGGTGTTTATGAGTGGCACGGAGAGCCCGAGGGGCTTCGTCGCCTGCGTGCCCGCGGCTTGCTGCACTGCCAGCAGCCGCCGGCCTGCCCAGGCTGACGGAGCTGTAGCGCTGTGCTGCTCTGGAGGCTGCCGGCCACCTTGTGTCAAAACAGCGACGCGGAGTTAGCACCGGTCGCGGCCACACCTCGGACACTGGGAGCGCAAGAAGGGCACTGAGGGGCTGGAGCGGGTCCGGAGAGGGACAACAAGGCTGGTGAAGGGTCCGGAGAGCAGGGCTGGTGAGGAGTGGCAGGGGGAGCTGGGCTGTATGGAAGCCAGGGCAGCTGGGCTGGTGTCCCCAGCAGAAGCAGGGCAGGACACAGGCTCAAGTTGTGCCGGGGGAGGTTGTTAAGAGGCAGTTCTGGACAGATGAGAGTGATTTGCCATTGGAATGGGCTGCCCAGGGAGGTGATGGAGTAGCCGTCCCTGGGAGCGTTCAAGAAGAGTCTGGATGAGGCACTCAGTGCCATGGTCTGGTTGATTGGATAGGGGTGGGTGCTAGGTTGGACTGGATGATGCTGGAGGTCTCTTCCAAGCTGGTTGGTTCTATGATTCTATAATCCTGGCAACCTGCTGTGAGTCACCCGGCTTTAGCAAAGGGCTTGGACTCACTAATCTCCAGGTGTCCTTCCAGCTTCTACTGTTCTGGAACACCTGCAGCTCTGTTTCTGACACTGCTGACTCGCGGTCACCCTTTGCTGCTCAGAAGGACATCACCTGTGCCTGGCTGCAGCGTGCTCTGAAGCACCGCACCAGCCACTTCCCCTGACAGCCTCACAGATCTCTTTGCCTTCTTCATTAACATAATTACTTCCCTGCGTTAGCTGCCACCCCTAATAAAAATCTCTGCTCTTCCCGTTGGGAGCTGTAGAGCTCGACAGCAGGGCAAGAAAAGCCATCAGCAGGGGTGGCTTAACAAACGGCTTTCCCTTCGGCCGCCTGGCTGGCGGAGCAGAGCTCCACTTCCCCCGCGCCCATGGCTTCAAGGGAGCTCAGGGCTTCATGGGCCAACAGTTCTGTTCAAGGTAGAAAGGGCTTCATGGGCCAACAGTTCTGTTCAAGGTAGAAAGGACTAGAAACAATTCTAGGGAGCTCAGCTGGATTGTTTGCTTTCTCATAGAACCATAGAATGGTTTAGGTTGGAAGGGACCTCAAAGGTCATCCAGGTCCCAACCCCATGCCATAGGCAGGGACACCTCCCACTAGAGCAGCTTGCTCATGGCCTCATCCAGCCTGGCCTTAAACGCCTCCCTGGGCAACCTGTGCCAGTGTCTCACCACCCTCACTGTAAAGAACCCTTTCCTAACATCTAGTTTCAGTCTCCCCTCTGCCAGTTCAAACCCATTCCCCCTTGTCCTGTCATTACCAGACCTTGTCAATAGTCCCTCCCCAGCCTTCCTATAGCCCCTTCAGATACTGGAAAGGCACTCTAAGGTCTCCTCGAAACCTTCTCTTCTCCAGCCTGCAGAGCCCCAACTCTCTCAGCCTGTCCTCACAGCAGAGCTGCTGCGTCCCTCTGAGCATCTTGGTGGCCTCCTCTGGACTGCCTGCAACAGTTCCATGTCCTTCTTGTGTTGGGGGCTCCAGAACTGCACACAGGACTGCAGGTGGGGTCTGAGGAGAGCAGAGCCAAGGGGCAGAATCCCCTCCCTTGCTCTGCTGCCCACACTGCTCTTGCTGCAGCCCAGCACAGGGTTGCTGTCTGGGCTGCACTCACACTGCCGGCTTCTGTTGAGCTTTTCATCAACCCATTTCCCCACGGCCTGTTCCCCAGGGCTGCTCTCAGCCATTCCCGACCCAGCCTGGAGTTCTGCTTGGGATTGCTCTGTCCCAGGGGCAGGACCTTACACTTGGCCTTGTTGAATGTCATGAGGTTGGCCTGGGCACACCTCTGCAGCCTGTCCAGGTCCCTCTGGATGGATCCCTGCCCTCCAGCAAGTTGACTGTGCCACACAGCTTGGTGCCATCTGCACACTTGCTGGGGGTGCACTGATTCCTCTGTCCATGTCACTGACAAAGATGTCAAACAGCACTGGTGCCAGCACTGACCCCTGAGGGATGCCACTTGTCACTGGTCCCCAGGTGGATAGCTAAGAGAAGATGTGAGGTAAGGGGAAACTCCTTCAACTGTATGGAAAAAGGTCAATTCCTGTATGCAGGAATAACATTCAGTCCTAGAAATGATGCTGTGAAGAAGAAGATATTGGCTTTAAAGAAGAATTCATTGCACTCCTGCAATTCTGAGTCATAGAATTGTAGAATAATAGAATGGTTTGGGTTGGAAGAGACCTTAAAGATCACCTAATTCCCTGCCATGGGCAGGGACACCTTCCACCAGAGCACATTGCTCAAGGTCTCATCCAACCTGGCCTTGGTCCACAACTTCCCCGGGAAATCTTGCATGCATTGGGAGGGAATTCATTCTCATTAGGAATCAGTTTCCATTCAAAGGCTATTTTGGTCCTGCTTTGCCTGTTCCTGACACCCATGGAAACTGGTTTAGAAGTGGAAAACAGATCTTAGAGTAACACAAACTTTATTTGTCCTGCTGCAGTCAATAGCAAGATTGGTTGCTCCCTTTAAAAGTGCATCACCGTGAGGAGGATATTGGATACTAATGGGCTCTTTAATCCAGGTAAGAACACAACACTGCAGTGATACAAATACTAATGGTGAGGGTGATGCATTTACCAGAGTAAACTTCTAAAGGAATTGTGTTCTCTGTCTCTGGAAGTTTGTGATCAGCTCTGCTCAGCTGGCTAAACTTATCTGTTTAGTGCCATTTTACAGGGCCTGGCTAGGTTGAGACTGGAGATTAGGAAGAAATTCTTCACAGTCAAAGTGGTGAGACACTGCAACAGATTGCCCAGGGAAGTTGTGGATGCTCCATCCCTGGAAGTGTTCAAGGCCAGGCTGGACAAGGCCTTCAGCAACCTGATCTAGTGGGAGGTGTCCCTGCCTGTGTCAGGAATGCTAGAACCCAGGAAGGTGGTGGAGTCATCGTGCCTGGAGGTGTTCAAGAGGAGACTGGATGAGGCATTAAGTGCCATGGTCTAGATGACTGGATAGGTCTGGGTGCTAGGTTGGACTGGATGATATTGGATGTCTCTTCCAACCTGGTTGATTCTATGATTCTATGAGCCCCAGTGCCAGGCAAAGTTATGGAACAGATCATCTTGAGTGCCATCACAAAGCACCTATAGGATGGCCAAGGGATCAGGCCCAGCCAACATGGGTTTAGGAAGGGCAGGTCCTGCCTGACCAACCTGAGCTCCTATTATGATCAGGTTGCCTGCCTGGAGGTGTTCAAGCAAAGCCTGGATGAGGCACTTAGTGCCATGGTCTGGTTGGTTGGCTAGGGCTGGGTGCTAGGTTGGACTGGATGAGCTTGGAGGTCTCTTCCAACCTGGTTGATTCTATGATTCTGTGAGCTAGATGTTCTTTAAGGTCCCTTTCAGCCCAGCCCGCTCTATGATTCAATGTTAGACATTTGTATGGGGCTGGCAGAACCTACAAGGTACTCAAGATGCTCTGAAGTGGCAGTTAGATATGCAGTGGGGGAGCTCTGTGAATCTCAAAAGGAAGTGCAGGCCTGCTTTTAGGCAACTAAATAATGGCCCTATGCTCTGATTAGGAACTCAGGGGAGAGGTTGATGCTTTCAGGGAGCAGAATGTTTGCCCTGCTGACATATCCTCTTTATGATGAGGTGAATTGATCCTTGACTGATTTCATAAGGGATGAGGAGCTCAGATAATGGTATCCATACCTGCCCTAGATGAACCTGCTTTGGTAGGAAGGTTGCACTAGGTGATCTCAACACAAGAAGAACATTGACCTTTTGGAGTGAGTCCAGAGGAGGCCACCAAGATGCTCTAAGAACAGATCTTGCTCCTCTGGACAGAGATATTGTTCATCTCTCTTCTCCCAGCCTTGACACTGGGAAGTCATGGTGATGACCTGGGTGCCTCAGCTCTGACTGGGCCATTTGATACCTTCTGCACTAAGCAGGCAAATTGCCCTGACTTTACAATTAGAGTAATGAGTTAAAAATGATGTTTTGATCTGCTGGCAGCTCTAAGAATAAAACATTTCATTGGAATCAAAGTGCTCAGATCAAAGTTTGAGCGTTAAGGTAACAATAGAGCAATTAAGGAAGTGTTCAGAATGAAAAGCTTGTGTGGGTGGAAATAGTTTCTATCAAAAACATCACCAAAACATCTGAATTCTTTCAGAATGCTCCTTTTGGTTTTGGAATTGCTCCTTTAGCAGAGCAACACAGTAATGTGTATCATAGGTTGCTATCATCCTATCTTCTCCTCCTTTCTTCTCCATCCCTCAGAGCAAATGTTCCCAAACCCACCACAAGGTGAGCAGCTCTGTTTCACAGGCATAGGGCTGAGATTGAGATCAAGTGGCCAGGAGGTCAAGGAAGGAGATTCTGCCCCTCTGCTCTACTGTGATGAGACCTCTCCTGCAGTGCTGGGGCCGGTGCTGGAGTCCTCAGCACAGCAGAGATGGGGATATGTGGCTGGAGGGGGACACAACAGTGATTTGAGGGCTGGAACTCCTCTGCTGTGAGGAGAGGCCGAGACAGTTGATATTGTTCAGCATGGGGAAGAGAAAGCACCAGGGGGACCTTTGTGTGGCCTTTCAGGACTTAGAGGCACCAATAATAGGCTTGATACTAGCAGGAAGTTCTTCACACAGAGAGTGATTGGCCATTGGAAGCTGGTGAGGGGCCTGGAGCACAGCCCTGTGAGGAGAGGCTGAGGGAGCTGGGGGTGTGCAGCCTGCAGAAGAGGAGGCTCAGGGCAGACCTCATTGCTGTCTGCAGCTACCTGCATGGAGGCTGTAGCCAGGTGGGGTTGGGCTCTTCTCCCAGGCAAGCAGCAACAGAACAAGGGGACACAGTCTCAAGTTGTGGCAGAGGAGGTCTAGGCTGGATGTTAGGAGGAAGTTGTTGTCAGAGAGAGTGATTGGCACTGGAATGGGCTGCCCAGGGAGGTGGTGGAGTTGCTTTTGCTGGAGGTGTTGAAGCAAAGCCTGGCTGGGGCACTTAGTGCCATGGTCTGGTTTGATTGTCTAGGGCTGAGTGCTAGGTTGGAGTGGATGATCTTGGAGGTCTCTTCCAAGCTGGTTGATTCTATGATTGATTCTATGATTGATTCTATGATTCTATGGTGAAACACTGACTCATGTTGCCTAGAGAGGTGGGAGATGCCCCATCCCTAGAGCTATTCCAGGTCAGGTTCTTTGGGGCTTTGAGCAACCTGCTGTAGTTGAGAATGTCCCTGCTGTCTCCAGGAGGGGGGCTGGGGGGCTGGCCTAGATGACCCTGAAAGATCCCTTCCAACCAAGGCCGTTCCATAAGTCTATGATGTAGCCAGGTGGGGTTGGTCTCTTCTCCCAGGCACCCAGCAATAGAACAAGGGGACACAGTCTCAAGCTGTGCCAGGGGAGGTCTAGGCTGGATGTTAGGAGGAAGTTGTTGTCAGAGAGAGTGATTGGCATTGGAATGGGCTGCCCATGGAGGTGGGGGAGTCACTGTCACTGGAGGTGTTCAAGATGGGACTGGATGAGGCACTTAGTGCCATGGTCTGGTTGATTGGCCAGGGCTGGGTGCTAGGTTGGACTGGATGATTTTCAAGGTCTCTTCCAAGCTGGTTGATTCTATGACTGCTGCAGCTTCCACCATCCTACCCACAGAAGTGCAGAGCCCCTAGGGCACATCTAGGCCCAAGTGCAAAGAAAACGTCCATCAGAGGCTCTCTTAGACTCTCACTCCTTTGTGAAGATTAAAAAGGGTGGGGGGGGGGAAAGTCATGTCTAAAAACTCCGAGGGCCTGAAAACCTCTCTAATGGGCTCCTACAGAGTGTGAATTCTTCCAGACTGCAGTGCTGCTTTGTGGAAGGAAGAACCTGAGGCAGGGGAAACAAAGGAACTGCTGCCTGGGAAGTGGTGCAGATTGTGCCTTGCTGCAGGCAGCAAGGTTTTTACTGTAAGACACCCTGTCTGAGCTTGATCAAAAGGGCTGACAAGTGAAGTGATTTTCCTGGTGCTTGGAAAAAGAGATGAACTTGCGGTGAATGCCTCTGAGCAAAACTGAATGCAGAGCTCAGGAGTGGCTCTGACTCTGTAATGAGTCCAGCTCAGGCTGAAATCAGCTCACTGCATGGGCAGACTTCTCCCTCTTGTAACTGTAGGCTGGAAAAGACTTTTAAGATCGTTGAGTTCAACTGTTAACCTTTCACTGCCAGGCCATCACTACACCATGTCCTTCAGCACTGCATTGATGTCACTTAAATACCTCCAGAGATGAGGACTCCACCACTGCAGTAAGCTGTCACCTTAGGAGTTCCATGACAGGGAGCTCTGCTCACAGGGGTTGACCTGAGGGATTTGGTTTAGTCAAGGACTTGTCAGTGTAAAACTAATGATTGGACTTGGTGATCTTGAAGGTCTTTTCCAATCTAAGAAATTCTGTGATTCTGATTCTGTGATTCTGAGCAGGACCTCTTTAACTGGACCAGGTTGTTCAGTGCCCCATCAAGCCTGATCTTGGATGTCTCCAGGGATGGGGCCCCCACCACTTCCCTGGACAACCTGTGTTCCATCAGCCTCATATTAAAGAACATTTTCCTAATGTCCAGTCTAAATCTACACTTGTCCTGTTCAAAACTGTTCCCTCTAGTCCTGAGTCCTTCCCTAGGACAGGCTGAGAGAGTTGGGGCTCTGCAGCCTGCAGAAGAGCAGGCTTCCAGGAGACCTTATAGTGGCCTTCCAGTATCTGAAGGGAGCCTACAGGAAGGCTGGGGAGAGACTATTGACAAGGTCTGGTAATGTCAGGATGAGGGGGAATGGGTTTAAAGTGGCAGAGGGGAGATTTAGACTGGATGTTAGGAGGAAGTTCTTTACAGTGAGGGTGGTGAGACACTGGCACAGGTTGCCCAGGGAGGTTGTGGATGCTTCCTCCCTGGAGGTGTTCAAGGCCAGGCTGGATGAGGCCTTGAGCAAGCTGCTCTAGTGGGAGGTGTCCCTGCCTATGGCAGGGGGTTGGAGCTGGATGATCCTTGAGGTCCCTTCCAACCTAAACCATTCTATGATTCTATGATTCTAAGCTGTCTTGTAGGTCCCCTTCAGCTACTGGAAGGGCTTATCCATCTTAATCAGAACAAATCAGGAGCCTTAGTGAAAAAGATTCCCAGCCATAGGTCACCAAGTCATCTTGAAGCTGGAAGCTGGGGAAAAACCAGTGTGATTAAACATCTCACACTTTCTGATCTGGGGTTCTGTGGAAGCCTGTGGAGTTACATGAGTCTCCAACAGGTTTTGAGGCATTTTTGTACATCCCCAGTGGAGAAACAGTAAAGCCAATTCAGTTCCTCCTCTGTTAATTGCACCAGAATTTGGGCCTTGCTGAACCAATGTGATTGGGAGTGATCAGAGACGGTCCCCAGGAGCTAGGAGAGCATCCTGTGCTATTGCTTTGATTGCATCAGACCAAGATGACAGGGAGCATGGGGCAAGGAGGGAGCTGAAGGGTTGGTAGACATCACAGCACTGATACATTATTCAGATACTCCAGTGCTGGAGCTGAAGTCCCACAGAGAGAATGAGACTTCCTTCTAGTAGGGCATCTGTTTGTAGCAGCTGTTTGAGTACCATTGCAAGAAAAATAAGAAGGTCCTGAAGGCCACCATGGAGGCTGAGAGCAAGCAGGGGAGAGCCTTGTGACCTGGTAGTTAAGGAATGATTTGGCTCAGTGATCTTAAAGCTCTTTTCCAGCTGAATTGATTCTATGATTCTGTGTGCTTGCTGGGAAGGTGAGAATTGGCTATCAGCTCTTTACTGACAGATGCCAGTCTAGATGAGTCCTAAAGAGATCCAATGATGGAGAGGTGCTGTTCCTAAAGATAGCCAGTGATGGATAGATACCAGAAGGAGCTGGCTGTCTGCTGATTCTAGGAGCTATTTGCTGGTTTCAGGAGGTATTTCAAACTGAAGTTGCAAAGCATGAAGAACCAGAAGGATTTGAGTACCCTGTCTGTGATGGGGCAGATGGAGAGATGCAGAGACATCAGTGTTTAGCCTAGGAGGATGGAAAAGGAGGTGTCACTCCTTCCACCAGATATGAGCATACCTGGGAGAAGAAGCCACTGTCTCCAAGGATTAGCTCCTTGCTGTGAGTTCAGGCTGGTAGGTGTCCTTGGGAAGAGCATGAAGCCCCAGAAGAGCAATCCTTCATGGAGTAAAGGGAGTGCTGCTGTCCTTCAGGACATCATTCCACCCTCCTGTCCAAGAGTTCAGCATCATTGGGAAGAGCATGAAGCCCCAGAAGAGCAATCCTTCATGGAGTAAAGGGAGTGCTGCTGTCCTTCAGGACATCATTCCACCCTCCTGTCCAAGAGTTCAGCATCATTGGGAAGAGCATGAAGCCCCAGAAGAGCAATCCTTCATGGAGTAAAGGGAGTGGTGCTGCTGTCCTTCAGGACATCATTCCACCCTCCTGCCCAAGGGTCCATCACACCATGGATGATGCTGATGGCTGATGTTCACTCTCCTGGCCCAATGCATTTGCAGGGATTAAGGGCTGATGTGCAGTCTGAATAGCTGTCTTCTGCCTCTCTCCCTCTCCAGCAGCCTTTGAACAGCACATTTACCTCTGCATCTCACAGAGAGGGTTGAGGGTGATGTGTAGATAGCAGGCTGAGAAGTGTACTGCACATTCTGGGGACAGCTACTATGATAAATGCATAAAGCTTCCTCAGCTGGAAAGTGTTGTCTGTACAGATACTGTCACGATGATGGGTGACTGCTTTGGCTTCTTCTCTTCCTCAGTTTTTGATGAGGACCAATGCCAAAGCCAGAAAGCATTTCCCAGCACAGACAGAATCCTCTCCCAGTCTCATCTCTTTGGCTTTGCTAATATCAGTCACCTCTTTTTTGTCCAGGTTGGGGATCCTGCAGTCCCTCCAGCTTCACACACATGGCCAGTAGACATTGAAAATCAAAGCCTCAGTGTCTTGGGGAATGGCTGAAGAACGAAAGTAGTAATGAAAACTGAATGTGTTAGGTGACACCAAAGAGACAAGCTGGTGTCCTGTCCACCTCCCTAGAAGCTGGCTATGGAAGAAAGTGACGCCATGTTGCTTATTTAACCATTAGGTGTTAGGAGAACCTCACAGATGGAGAAGAATGGACTCTTACCAGCATCAAGGTCAGGTCGTGGTAGGCCAGAGGACAGTCACCAGCCAGCTGAGGTGAGGGAGCACAGCTAAGAGCTCACCACTCTCTCCTAGGGCAATGTATATGCAGCCATTGTGAGTCACCTTGGCCTGCTGTTCATTTCCATTTGCTTCAGGCAAGATGGAGCTGCAGAACTGCCCGTGTCTAGCACAGCTGATCACAGGAGCTCCAGGCCTCACCTTGAGATCAGAGAATCATAGAATAGTTTGGGTTGGGAAAAAAACCTCTAAGATCATCGAGTCCAACTGTTGACCTAACACCATGACCATTAAGCCATGTCCCAAACTGCCATGTCTGCATGTTTATGATGATGACTCCACCACCATCTTGGCCAACCTGTTCCAATAGGTAGTTGAAGGTGGCAGCTTCTCGATTGCTCTGAAGTGGTACAAGGGACTGACCACAGAGTAAACTATCATGTGTGACAGGACAGGAGGAGACAGCCTCCCAGAGCTTGGGCCCAGAGAGTGGTGGTGAATGGTGCCACATCCAGTTGGCAGCTGGCACTAGAGGTGTGCCCCAGGGATCAGTGCTGGGCACAGTCCTGTTCAATATACTTACTGATGATCTGGACCAGGGGATTGAGTCCAGCATCAGTGAGTTTGCAGATGACACCAAGCTAGGAGCAGCTGTGGAGCTGTTGGAGGTTAGGAGAGCCCTGCAGAGGGACCTGGCCAGGCTGGATGGGTGGGCAGAGGCCAATGGGATGAGACTGAACAAGGCCAAGTGCAGGGTTCTGCACTTCAGCCACAACAACCTCAAGCAGCACTACAGGCTGGGGACAGAGTTGCTGAGAGCAGCCAGGCAGAGAGGGATCTGGGGGTGCTGGTAGAGAGTAGCTGAAGATGAGGCAGCGGTGCCCAGGTGGGCAGCAGAGCCAATGGCATCCTGGGCTGGCTCAGGAGCAGTGTGGCCAGCAGGACAAGGGAGGTTATTCTGCCTCTGTGCTCANCTCAAGTTGTGGCAGAGGAGGTCTAGGCTGGATGTTAGGAGGAAGCTGTTGTCAGAGAGAGTGATTGGCATTGGAATGGGCTGCCCAGGGAGGTGGTGGCATTGCTGCCCCTGGAGGTGCTGAAGCAAAGCCTGGATGAGGCACTTAGTGCTATGGTCTGTTTGATTGTCTAGGGCTGGGTGCTAGGTTGGACTGTCTGAGCTTGGAGGTCTCTTCCAACCTGCTTGATTCTATGAACCCCAAGTTGTCCCAGGGAGGTTTTCTGTTGGCCATTATGAAAAAGCTCTTCCTCAAAAGCGTTGCCAAGCCCCAGCCCAAACTGCCCAGGGCAGTGGTGCAGTTCCTGGAAGGATTTAAAAGCTGTGTGGATGTGCTGCTGAGGGAGATGGTTTAGCAGTGACCTGGCAGTGCTGGGTTAATGATTGGACTTGATGATCTCAAGAGTGTCTTCCAGCCAAAACTGTTCTGTGCTTGAAGAGATAGTGAAACTGCAGCCCAACTCCACTGGGCTATTGCTGCTGGAAAACACCAGGGAAGCAGCAGATGCAGTGGTGGATTTTAAGGCTTCTGGGTCTCGCTCTACTCCCAAGACTCAACAGAGCAACACAAGAGAGTTCAAACAACACCCCCAGAGAAAATAATCTCTCCCACAAACTGTAAAGAAAGGAGTATTTGCTTAAAAAGTTCACCATATCTTAATTAGTAAATAAATGCAATTCAAATGAGGCACAACAAATTCCTACGTGGCAGTGTTAGACCTCTTGACAACTTTCTATGGGGAGTAGGAGCAGAGAAGAGAAAAACCCACCACAGGGGTGAGATTGATGCCTGAGGAAATAAAGCTTTAGACTGAAGATGGAGATTTAGATTCAAAGCTCCCTTTGAGAGTCAGCAGAGAAGTCATCCTGAACTTACTCAGACTCACAAAGTTTCTAACCTCTCTGCAGTCAGCAGGGAACTCCTCAAGCAGATCATGCAGCGAGATGAGGCCATCCAGAGAGACCTGGACAGACTGAGAGCTGGGCACAGAGCAGCCAAATGAGGTGCAAAAAGGACAAGAGCAGAGTCCTGCAGCTGAGGAGGAATCACAAACTGCACCAGTTCAGGCTGGGAGGTGATCTGCTGGAGAGCAGCCCTGTAGAGAGGGGCCTGGGAGTGCTGGGGGAGAACATCCATGGCACAGCAATGAGCCCTTGTGGCCAAGAAGGTCAATGGGATCCTGGGGTGTATTAGGAGAAGTGTGTCCAGCAGATCAAGGGAGGTTCTCCTGCCCCTCTACTCTGCCCTGCTGAGACCTCATCTTGAATACTGTTTTGGGCTCCCCAGTTGAAGAGGGACAGGGATCTGCTGGAGAGGGTCCAGCAGAGGGCTCTGAGGATAATGAGGGGACTGGAGGGCATGGCTGATGAGGAGAGGCTGAGGGACCTGGGGCTGCTTAGTCTGGAGAAGAGAAGACTGACAGGGGATTTAATCAGAGTTTATAGACATCTGAGGGCTGGAGGTCAGGAGTGGGGGTACAGGCTCTGCTCACTGCTGCCTGGGACAGGACAAGGAGCAATGGGTGAAGCTGCAGCAGGGGAGATTCCACCTCAATACAAGGGGGAACTTTATTGCTGTAAGGGTCCTAGAGCACTGGAACAGGCTCCCCAGAGAGGTTGTGGAGTCTCCTCCTCTTCTGCAGGCTGCACACCCCCAACTCCCTCAGCCTCTCCTCACAGGGCTGTGCTCCAGGTCCCTCACCAGCTTTGTTGCCCTTCTCTGGACTCCTTCAATGTCTCTCTTGAATTGAGAAGCTCAGAACCATGTCCCTCATTATTTCCATAGACTTTATGAGAAGAGGCTGAGGGAGCTGGGGTTGTTTAGCCGGAAGAAGAGGAGGCTCAGGGCAGACCTCATTGCTGCCTACAACTACCTGAAGGGAGGCTGTAGCCAGGTGGGGTTGGTCTCTTCTGCCAGGCAAGCAGCAACAGAACAGGGGGACACAGTCTCAAGTTGTGCCAGGGGAAGTCTAGGCTGGATGTTAGGAGGAAGTTGTTGGCAGAGAGAGTGATTGGCATTGGAATGGGCTGCCCAGGGAGGTGGTGGAGTCGCTGTTCCTGGAGGTGTTCAGGAAAAGCCTGGATGAGGCACTTCGTGCCATGGTCTGGTTGACTGCATAGGGCTGGGTGCTAGGTTGGACTGGATGAGCTTGGAGGTCTCTTCCAAGCTGGTTGATTCTATTCTATTCTATTCTATTCTAAGAACAACAACTTTCTGCTTCGGACTCCACATCTCCAAGCTTTATTATTTATGAGTCTCTATCAGCTGAAGAGAAGCAGATCATGTTTTATTGATGTTCTTCTTTCAGATTAATCACAGGCTGTGTGGCACTTGGAGCATTTCCATTCCTTTGCTTTGTCAGGGCTTGCAGGACCTGCAACAGCCTCCTCATGGCAAAAAAACAAGTGGTGCAGATCTCCAAAAGGGTTTAGGGAGGAGATAGTATCAGGGTATTTTCTTTTAATGAAATAATAATAGATATATTTTCTGTTCTCTTATTTTTTTTGGTGATAGTTATCTTGACCTGAAAGACACAGCTGATTACACACACAAACACACATAGAGACACATCCCCCTACACCCCTGCACCAACTCCCCCCAAAAATGGATCCCTGTTCCTCCTCAATGTTTGTGGATGTGCTGCTCTACCACACATAGAATCATAGAATCAAGCAGGTTGGAAGAGACCTCCAAGCTCATCCAGCCCAACCTAGCACCCAGCCCTGGCCAATCAACCAGACCATGGCTCTAAGTGCCTCAGCCAGGCTTTGCTTCAACACCTCCACGGACAGCAACTCCACCACCTCCCTGGGCAGCCCATTCCAATGCCAATCACTCTCTCTGCCAACAACTTCCTCCTAACATCCAGCCTAGACCTCCCCTGCCACAACTTGAGACTGTGTCCCCNCCTCCCTCGTCCTGCTGGCCACACTGTTCCTGAGCCCAGGATGCCATTGGCTCTGCTGCCCACCTGGGCGCACTTCTGCCTCATCTTCAGCTCCTCTCTCCCAGCACCCCCAGTAGTGCTGCTTGGGGTTGTTGTGGCTGAAGTGCAGAACCCTGCACTTGGCCTTGTTCAGTCTCATCCCATTGGCCTCTGCCCACCCATCCAGCTTGGCCAGGTCACTCTGCAAGGCTCTCCTCCCCTCCAACAGCTCCACACCTGCTCCTAGCTTGGTGTCATCTGCAAACTTACTGATGCTGGACTCAATCCCCTGGTCCAGATCATCAGTAAGGATATTGAACAGGACTGTGCCCAGACATGGTCTTTGATTTCATACCATAGAAGAGTAGAGCTGTTAGGCTGGAACAGCCTTTTAAGATAATCAACTCTAACTTTAACCCAGCACTGGCAGGTCACAGCTGAACCATGTCCCTCAGTACCACATCTAGGTGAGTTTTAAATACTTCCAGGGATTCCACCACTGCCCTGGGCAGCCTCTTCCAGGGTTTGAAAAACATTTTTGGTGAAGAAATTGTTTCTGATGCCTCACCTAAACCTCCCCAGCACAACCTGAGGGCCTTTCCTCTTGTTCCATCACTTGTTCCTTGGGAGAAGAGACCTGGCTGCAACCTCCTGTCAGGGATTTGTGGAGAACAAGGTCTCCTGTCAGCCTCCCTTTCTGTTGACTAAACAACCCCTGTTCCCTCAACTGCTCTTCACCAGTTTTGTCCTCTAGACCCTTCACCAGCTTCGTTGCTCTTCCTTGGACATGCTCCAGCACTTCAGTGTCCTTGTAGCGAAGGGCTCAGGATGTCTAATGGGTTACTCCTCTACCTCTAATCAAGTCAGCCACTGGCAGAATCAAGGGAAAACATCACTACTCATCACTGGGAGGTGCCATGAGGCCTTTCTGGATTTAAACACCTCTTGTAAAAGGTCTTGATCAGGCTTGACTTGTACCTGGTTCTTGTTAAGTTGGAGCTGCTGCACTGTCTGCTTTGGTCACACTCGGTGAAGCTGGAAGGAAACCCAGCTCCATGTTCTTAGAGCCTGCTGCATGCCCCATACCCAGAATCAAATGCATATTATGTGCATATCTATTGTGCATATCTATTAATATGCAGAAAGCAACAGCCTCTACTTGTCTCTCTAGAGTCCTGTTCTCAAAACCCAGCAAACTGCACATGACTGCAGAGGGTAGCTCCAGACACTCAGCTCCTTCGGGCAAGAGCAGTGTGATCTGGTGGCACATGGAGTGTCCTTAGGTACAGGTACTGCCTGTAAACCCTCAGTCATAAGAGAGAAATGGGTCCAGCTCTTTTCCCTGGGAGCTTAGCAGCACCAGGAACTGCCTTTTTTGACATTCCTTTGCAGGCTGACAGCATAAATCATGCACAGAGATAAAGTGCCTGCGGCTGCCCTAGTTTTTGGCAGCATCAGAAACGTCTGGACAAGAGACAGGCAGGAGATGGCTGTGCCTCATCTTAGTGCTGCTTTGCAGTTTGATGAGGTGGATGAGGTTGAAGGTGGGATTGTGTAGCATCATTTGAGTTTTAGTGAGGGTCCTTGAGTCTTTGCAGGTGTGAGGCATGGATAAGAGCTTTCTGTTCCAGGTGACTCACTGGGGAAGATGCCAAGTTCATGGTAGGTTCCATCAGCTTTTAACAGTTGCTGGGCTGATGGTCAGCATTGGAGGATGAGTGGAAAGGTGGTGATCACAGGATCACAGGACGTCAAGGGTTGGAAAGGACCCAAAGAAATCATCCAGTCCAACCCCCCTGCCAGAGCAGGACCACACAATCTAGCACAGATCACAGAGGAACACATCCAGACAGGTCTGGAAAGTCTCCAGAGAAGGAGACTCCACAACCTCTCTGGGCAGACTGTGCCAGTGCTTTGGGACACTTACAGCAATAAAGTTCTCCCTTGTGTTGAGGTGGAACCTCCCCTGCTGCAGCTTACACCCATTGCTCCTTGTCCTATCCCAGGGAGCAGTGAGCAGAGCCTGTGCCCCCTCCCCTGACCTCCAGCCCTCAGATGTTTATAGACATTTATAAATCCCCTCTCAGTCTTCTNTCCCAGGCCTCTCTCCACATGGCTGCTCTCCAGCAGATCACCTCCCAGCCTGTACTGGTGGAGTTTGTTATTCCTCCCCAGCTGCAGGACTCTGCTCTTGTCCTTGTTGAACCTCATTTGGCTGCTCTGTGCCCAGCTCTCAGTCTGTCCAGGTCTCTCTGGATGGCCTCACAGCCTTCATCTGAATCAGCCAAGCCTCCCAGTTTGGTGTCCTCTGCAAACTTGCTGAGTAGACTCTGTCTGTCTGTCCCCTCATCAATGTCATTGATGAAGATGTTGAGCAGGACTGGGCCCAGCACTGATCCCAGGGGAACTCCACTGGTTACAGCTCTCCAGCTGGACCTGGCACCATCTATCACCACTCTTTGAACTCTATCTTGTAACCAGTTCCTAATCCACCTCACTGCCTGCCCACTGAGACCCACAATGAAGGTGGTTCCTCTTGCTGTCTGGCACTTGTCTGGTCCCTGGCTTGTGAGCCATAGGCAGTTGAGCTGCCTCTGCTGCCAGCATCACTGGGAGTAGGGATGGAGCGGCTGAAGAGGCAGGAGTGAAGCTGTGGTATGGTGTAGCTCCTGTCAAGCCCTGTGGCCTCTGGTATGTCTCCTGCTTCATCCCAAACAGATTGTTTGGAAAGGAGCTGCGGTGTGGGGTTCCTCTCCTCTTGTGTCAGAAGCAATGTGAGGAGTCTGGAGGGTCTCAGTGCTGTTTACTGATGAGAAACCAGGTCTGCCTGAGCTGTCTGCTGGTCTGAGATTAGGGCAATAACCAACCTGAACAGCTCCCAAACGATTTTGAGAAGAGAAGGCTTCGAGGAGACCTTAGAGTGGCTTTCCAGTATCTGAAGGGAGCCTACAGGAAGGCTGGGGAGGGACTATTGACAAGGTCTGGTAATGTCAGGACGAGGGGGAATGGGTTTAAACTGGCAGAGGAGAGATTTAGACTGGATGTTAGGAGGAAGTTCTTTACAGTGAGGGTGGTGAGACACTGGCACAGGTTGCCCAGGGAGGTTGTGGCTGCTTCCTCCCTGGAGGTGTTTAAGGCCAGGCTGGATGAGGCCTTGAGCAAGCTGCTCTGGTGGGAGGTGTCCCTGCCTATGGCAGGGGGTTGGAGCTGGATGATCCTTGAGGACCCTTCCAACCTAAACCATTCTATGATTCTATGATTCTATGATTTCTGTCCTTCTTTAGACTCCAGGAGGTCACCCTACAGAATGACTTTGCAGTTCTGACCCAGTATTCCTTTCCACTCCCCAGTTGAGTGCAGGCTGTTTTCCCTGGAGAGAAGCCTGCCTTTGTGTTGAGCTGTGGCAGCAATCCTGCTGGATCCTCTGCTCTGTTAAACACAGGAGAGTGTGTGTGGAACAAACCTGGCTCTGGGACTTTCCCAGATAAAGCCAGCACTCGTTTTGTCTTTGATCAGCAAAGAGTAGTCATCTCAGGAGGCTGTTTATTTATTTTAGCTTGGGTTAAGGTTGGAATCCTTTGGTGGGCATCTTCAAAAGCTGCACTAGCCCCAACTGCTGTGCAGATAATGATGAGTTGCTCTTTGAAGCTGGGATCTGTGTGCCTGGTGTGTCAAGCCTTCATAGCACTGAACATCCCTGCTTTGGGATCAAGAGCTACTCTGCCTCTGTTAAATTGTATGCCAGGCACGAAGCTACATCCCTCCCAGACTGGAAACAATAAAGGCTGCAACAACCCTGTTGGACAGTTTGGACAGAACAAATCCACAAAGTGAGAGAGGGAAGTGGAGCTGATTGTTATGTAGGTCACATTCTTGTCTGGACAAAAATATTGTCTTGGGAGGCTAAAAATGGGAACCTCATTAATGTCTTTTTGCGTCAGATGCTTTGGTGTCTCTCTGGGATGAGATAAATGGTCAAGCTTTCCAACTGAAAGATGTTAAGGTTCTGAAGAGCTACTACCAGGAGCAGATGCCACCTGCTTCTCTACATCTCCCTTCAAATGATGGCTGATTTTCTGGAGCACTTCCTACACTCTCTTGGTTTTTCTCCACTGATGGAGCTGGGTTAAGTAAAAGAATCATAGAATCAACCAGGCTGGAAGAGACCTCCAAGCTCATCCAGTCCAACCTAGCACCCAGCCCTATCCAGTCAACCAGACCATGGCACTAAGTGCCTCAGCCAGTCCTTTCTTGAACACCTCCAGGGATGGTGACTCCACCACCTCCCTGGGCAGCCCATTCCAATGCCAATCACTCTCTCTGCCAACAACTTCCTCCTAACATCCAGCCTATAAAAAAAGCATTTCATTCATTCATCATTCATGACCATACATAGAATCATAGACTTGCTTAGATTGGGAGAGACCTTTAGGATCATCACCTTTCCCTAACCCAACCATTAACCCAACACTGTCAAGCCATGTGTCTCAGCACTGTATTTAGATAACTTTTAAATCCCTCTGAGGGTGCTGACTCAGCCACTTCCCTGGGCAGCCTGTTCCAATGCAGACCATCTCTTTCTGCTTGCTAGGCTCATCCAACCCATCCTCTAAGAGTATGGTGGCAGAGAAAGTTAGTGGGATAGCACCATGCACTCCGGTGGATCCTTTGCATCTGGAAAGGAGGAAGTGTCAGCATTGTGTGGCTAGCTGTGTTTTGAAGCATGGCCAACAGAAATATCCATTGTCCCAGCTTGAAAATGCTTCAGCTCTGCACATCCAGGTCCAAACCCCTGCAGATGTAAACTCATACAGCTCTGCAGGCTTTGGCAGGGCAACATCAGATGCAGGCACTGGTTCTCACTAATAAGGATGTTTGCTTGCAGAAATTCATCCAGTTATATCAGTGAACTACAGAATCACAGAATCAACCAGGTTGGAAGAGACTTCCAAGATCATCCAGTCCAACCTAGCACCCAGCCCTGGCCTATCCAATCAACCAGACCATAGCACTAAGTGCCTCATCCAGGCTTTGCTTGAACACCTCCAGGGATGGTGACTCCACCACCTCCCTGGGCAGCCCATTCCAATGCCAATCACTCTCTCTGACAACAACTTCCTCCTAACATCCAGCCTAGACCTCCCCTGGCACAACTTGAGACTGTGTCCCCTTGTTCTGTTGCTGGTTGCCTGGCAGAAGAGACCAACCCCACCTGGCTACAGCCTCCCTTCAGGTAGCTGCAGACAGCAATGAGGTCTGCCCTGAGCCTCCTCTTCTGCAGGCTGCACACCCCCAGCTCCCTCAGCCTCTCCTCACAGGGCTGTGCTCCAGGCCCCTCACCAGCCTTGTTGCCCTTCTCTGGACACCTTCCAATACCTCAACATCTCTCCTGAATTGAGGAGCCCAGAACTGGACACAGCACTCAAGGTGTGGCCTGACCAGTGCTGAATAACCTCCCTTGTCCTACTAGCTGCATTGTTCCTGATCCAGGTCAGGATGCTATTGGCTCTCCTGCCCACCTGGGCACACTGCTAAGACCCCAGGTGACTTCCATCTAGCTGCTTTGATATATATCACTGCAACACTGCTGTGCACAGAGCTCAGTTATCTCAACACCTGTCTTGCCATGGTGTAAGTAACCAGTTGCAGGGCTCAACCACAGCTCTTAACATGTGCGAGGGTTCGCATCCTTCAGATGGTGTAAGCGGTCACGCTGCAGCCCAGCACAGTGTTGACAAGAACTGCCAGCACTGGTTAGGTTATTTCCATGGTCTCTGTGCTAACTGGAGCCAACAGTGTGAATCCCTTACAGCAGGAATGTGAAGATCTTAACGATGCCACCATATGTTCACTAAAGGAGATGGTCCAGTGTCAGTTTTGTAGAACCTGAAGGCTGCAAAGAGTGGCTGCGTGTGGCAGAGCAAAGGCATCCTACCTGTGTGAAGTCAATAATGTATTTCATAGAATCACAGAATAGAATCATAGAATCAGTCAGGTTGGAAGGGACCACAAGGATCAGCCAGTTCCGGCCCCCCTGACATGCCCAGGAACACCCTACCCTAGAGCAGGCTGCCCACAGCCTCAGCCAGCCTGGCCTTAAACACCTCCAGGCATGGGGCCTCAACCACCCTACCCTAGAGCAGGCTGGCCAGAGCCCCATCCAGCCTGACCTCAGCCATCTTCCCTGGGCAACCCATTCCAGCCTCTCACCACTCTCATGCTCAACAACTTCCTCCTCACCTCCACTCTGAATCTCCCCACCTCCAGCTTTGCTCCATTCTCCCTAGTCCTGTCACTCCCTGACACCCAGATGTGTATTTATCAGCCTTCACCCTGATTTTTCTATGAGGGGCAAAATGATATTTTTTTTCTACCAGTTGGAATCTTTTGTGAATATCCTCATAAATCTTTAATGTTAGTAAAGAACTCTAGTTAAGCATCCTTAAAGCAGATAAGCTGCAACTAACTGTGTTGGGTCCTCCTTTACTGTGAAATTCTTCCTCCAACAGAGCTGCAGGCAATAGCACAATGCTTTGGTTATTCTGAGCATCTGTGCTTTTGACCCAATTACTGTACAGTGCCTGTCAGTTGAGAGCAGCAAAGAATACAGACCTGCCTGATGCTGGGAGCTGATTAGTATTTCCTTTGTAACTTATTTAGGAGAGGGATGAGAAAGAGGTGGGAAGTGGGGAATACGTTGAAGAAAGTACTTCAGGGGCTTGAAGTAGTTTCAAGTGTGATTAGGGCAATTTCCACTCACAGTTTGATGCTGAAGTTAAAAACTCTTTATTTATTTTTCTATCTACCTACCTACCTACTTATCATTATGTCTATCTATCTGTCTGTCTATCCATCCATCCATCCATCCATCCTTCCATCCATCCTGTCTATCTTATCTATCTATTCATCCATCCATCCATCCATCCATCCCATCCCATCTATCTATTCTATCTATCTATCTATCTATCTATCTATCTATCTATCTATCTATCTATCTATTCATCCATCCATCCCATCCACCCTATCTATCCATCCATCCCATCTATCCTGTCTATCCTATCTATCCATCCATCCATCTATCCCATCCATCCTATCTATCCATCCATCCCATCTATCTATTCTATCCATCTATCTATTTATCCATCCATCCCATCCACCCTCTCTATCCATCCATCCCATCTATCTATTCTATCTATGGGTTTAAACTGGCAGAGGGGAGATTTAGACTGGATGTTAGGAGGAAGTTCTTTACAGTGAGGGTGGTAAGGCACTGGAACGGGTTGCCCAGGGAGGTTGTGGATGTTTCCTCCCCGGAGGTGTTTAAGGCCAGGCTGGATGAGGCCTTGAGCAAGCTGCTCTAGTGGGAGGTGTCCCTGCCTGTGGCAGGGAGTTGGAGCTGGATGATCCTTGAGGTCCCTTCCAACCTAAACCATTCTATGATTCTATGATTCTATGATTCTATCTATCTATTCATCCATCCATCCATCCATCCATCCATCCATCCATCCATCCCATCTATCTACTCTTTCTATCTATCCATCCCTCCATTCCATCTATCCCATCTATCCTATCTATCTATCCATTCATCCATTCATCCATCCCATCTATCCATCCATTCATTCATCTATCTCATTTATCTATTCATCTATCTATCCATCCCTCCCATCTATCCATTCTATCTATTTATCTCTCTATGTATCTATCTATCCATCCCTCCCATCCATCCCTCCCTCCCTCCCATCTATCCATTCTATCTATCCATCCATCCATCCATCTATCTATCTATTTATCCATTTCTGTCCATTCCATCTCTATCTCTTCTATCTATCTATAGAATCATAGAATGATTATGGTTGGAAAAGACCTTTAATATCATCAAGTCCAACTGTCAATCAATCAGTCAGTCTGTCTGTCTATCTGTCTATAGAATAATAGAGTGGTTTGGGTTGAAGGAGTCCTTAAAGATCATCTAGTTCCAAGCTCCCTGCCATGGACAGGAACACCTCCTGCTAGACCAGGCTGCTCAAAGCAATCTGGTCTTGGACACGTTCAGGGAGGGGACATCCACAACCACCCTGGACAACCTGTTCCATTGTCTCACCATCCTCAGCCTAAAGAATTTATTCCTCATATCCAGTCTAAATCTACTCTCTTCCAGCTCAAAGCCATTCCCCCTCATCCTGTCACTAAAAGCTTTCATAGAATCATAGAATCAACCAGGTTGGAAGAGACTTCCAAGACCATCCAGTCCAACCTAGCACCCAGCCCTGTCCAGTCAACCAGACCATGGCACTAAGTGCCTTATGAAGTTTTTTCTTGAACACCTCCAGGGACAGTGACCAAGAAGGATGTGGAGATGCTGGAGCGTGTCCAGAGAAGGACCAGGAGAATGCTCAGAGGGCTGCAGCAGCTCTGCTGTGAGCACAGACTGAAAGAGTTGGGGCTGTGCAGACTGGAGAAGAAGAGGCTCCCAGGTGACCTTCTTGTGGCCTTCCAGGATCTGAAGGGGGCTACAAAAGAGCTGGGGAGGGACTTTTTAGGCTGTCAGGGAATGCCAGGACTGGGGGGAATGGAGCAAAGCTGGAGGTGGGGAGAGTCAGAGTGGACGTGAGGAGAAAGTTGTTCAGCATGAGAGTGGTGAGAGCCTGGAATGGGTTGCCCAGGGAGGTGGTTGAGGTGTTTAAGGCCAGGCTGGCTGAGGCTGTGTGCAGCCTGCTCTAGGGTAGGGTGTCCCTGGGCATGTCAGGGGGGTTGGAACTAGATGCTCCTTGTGGGCCCTTCCAACCGTGACTGTCTCTATGATTCTATAATCTGAAGTTCTGCTTAAACCGTAGCTTTTCATCAGCTGCAACCCACAGCCTTTCATAACAGTCATCAGCAGAGCTCCAGCACCATTGCTTTCTCAGCCTGCACACCATTTGCACAGAAAAAGACAACAAATTCTATTAGTTGTTGGGATTTTTTTCCCCAAAACAATCAGGGGTTCACAAGCATCATTTGGGAGAGTAAATAACACTTTCATCCTCACCTACAACTGCTTTCCTTGAGAGATACTTTAGGGAAAGGGCTTTTTGTTTAAATGGCATAGTTAAAATGCAGGATTCCATTTATATCTAAGAGCTGAACGACTTCATCCTGCAAAGCTGGAAAGGAGGCAGCTGAAGTGCTTGTGAAAGTTGCTGTTTGTCTGACTTCCATGCAAATAAATCGACAATGCCAACAATTAGCACCCTGGTGCCTTCTGAATCTGAACTTAGAATCATAGAATCAGTCAGGGTTGGAAGAGACCACAAGGATCACCCAGTTCCAACCACCCTGCCATGGCCAGGGACACCCTACCCTAGAGCAGGCTGCCCACAGCCTCAAGATCTCCCCCCTCAAAATGTTCGTCTCCCCCCCAAAAAAATGTTCCCCTCAACATCTCCCCCCAAAAAATGTTTAGCTCCCCCCCCCCCAAAATGTTCCACACAACAGCTCCTCCTCCAAAAAAATACAAAAGCTATAGCCATAAAATGTTGCCTTACTCTTCACAACACTGCTCCTTACCTAGGAATGCCTTCAGAGAAGACATAATTTGCTCCCCATACCACATCCAGAGTGACAGCAGAAGAGCTTATCTGAGCAAACAAGATGATTCAGAACTGGAAACAGAGCACAACTATACTTCAGAGAAATCTATCATGGTATCACTAAAACCTTGACATTTCCACTAGAAGATGTTTGCAATATTGTCTCTATTTAGCAGAGAGGATCTCAAACCCCTCAGTAAATGTTACAGCAGCCAGAAGTCCATCTCAGGCCTCTAGTGGTCCTTAGAGTAATTATCACACAGTATCACAGTATCATCAGGGTTAGAAGAGACCTCACAGATCATCAAGTCCAACCCTTTACCACAGAGCTCAAGGCCAGACCATGGCACCAAGTGCCACGTCCAACCCTGGCTTGAACAGCTCCAGGGACGGCGACTCCACCACCTCCCTGGGCAGCCCATTCCAGTGTCCAATGACTCTCTCAGTGAAGAACTTTCTCCTCACCTCGAACAATTATCCAAGTGAGAACTCAGCCAAATGGCCATTATGCTTCTGACAAGTGGCTTTTTCCTTTGAATGGTCATTAGACATCAAAGCTGTGTTTAAGGCCAGGCTGGATGAGGCTGTGGCCAGCCTGATCTAGGGTAGTGTGTCCCTGTCCATGGCAGGGGGGTTGGAACTAGATGATCTTTGTGGTCCCTTCCAACCCTGACTGATTCTCTTCTATGATTCTGCTTGCAGGACTGGGGACTCTGCCACCTCCCTGAGCAGCCTGTTCCAGGCTTTGACAACCCTTTTGGTGAGGACCCTGTCCTGGTGCAACTGGAGAATAATAGTGTTGTTTCCACATCTTCTTTGAGACCTCCAGAACAGATATCTGGTGGAATCCAAAGCATCCCAAGCAGAGCTACAGGCTGGGGACAGAGTGTCTGGAGAGCAGCCACAAAGAAAGAGACCTGGGGGTACTGGTGGATAGTAGGCTGAAGATGAGCCAGCAGTATGCCCAGGTGGCCAAGAGAGCCAATGGCATCCTGGCCTGCATCAGGAGCAGTGTGGCCAGCAGGACAAGGGAGGTTGTTCTGCCTCTATGCTCAGCACTGGTCAGGCCACACCTTGAGTGCTGTGTCCAGTTCTGGGGTCATCAAGTCAAGAGAGATGTTGAGGTGCTGGAAGGTGTCCAGAGAAGGGCAATAGGGCTGGTGAGGGGCCTGGAGCACAGCCCTGTGAGGAGAGGCTGAGGGAGCTGGGGGTGTGCAGCCTGCAG
>WAAF01010901.1:250326-270815 GCA_013400475.1 Tricholaema leucomelas
ATTCTATTCTATTCTATTCTATTCTATTCTATTCTATTCTATTCTATTCTATTCTAGTTTTTCTTGTTCTTATACACCTCAGCAAGCCTCTGAGTGCAGCAGACATCATCATTGTTTCCTTTTCACAGCCTATCATCTAATTCCTCATGCTGCTTCACCAGTGCCAAGTACAGGGGGACAATTACAGCTCTGATCCTGCTGGCCAAACTATAGCTGATATAGGCCAGCATGCTGTGATCCTTCTTGATCACCTGAGCTCATTGCTGGCTCATATTCAACCAGATATTGCCCAACACCTCCAAGTCCTTTTCTGCCAGGCAACTTGCCAGCCACTCTGCCCCAGACTTGCAGCATTACATGGGATTGTTGTGATCTAAGTACAGGGCCTGGAGCTTGTCCTTGTTAAACTCTTCTTATATGTAGTCTCAATCATAGAATTATAGAATCAGTCGAGGTTGAAAGACACCACAAGGATCAGCCAGTTCCAATTCCCCCCTGCCATGGCCAGGGACATCCTACCCTAGATCAGGATGGCCACAGCCTCATCCAGCCTGGCCTTAAACACCTCCAGGCATAGCCACAGCATCAGCTGGCCACAGCATCAGGCTGCCCACAGCCTCATCCAGCCTGGCCTCAACCACCTCCCTGGGCAACCCATTCCAGCCTCTCACCACTCTCATGCTCAACAACTTCCTTCTCACAGCCAGCCTGAACTTACCCACCTCCAGCTTTGCTCCATTCCCCCCAGTCCTGTCACTGCCTGATATCTTGAGAAATCCCTCCCCAGCTTTTTTGTAGCCCACTTCAAATACTGGAAGGTCACAAGAAGTTCACCTGGGAGCCTCCTCTTCTGCAGACTGCACAGCCCCAACTCTTTCAGTCTGTCCTCACAGCAGAGCTGCTGCAGCCCTCTCAGCATCCTCCTGGCCCTTTTCTGGAGACACTCCAGAATCTACCTTTCAGCTTCAGATTAACAGTAAGGTTCAAAGATGAGTCTTGAGAAGCCTGCAGTTCTCACCCAGTTTCACAGCCACTGAGCTACACTGCTTTAGATTTGGGTGGCCATGCAATTCAGCTATGAAAAAGTGCCTCAGTGTAGCTTGGGAGCAAGAGGAAACACATCTGTTGACACATGTGCAGGAAGGGGGGGGGGAAAATGGAGCAAGCAAAGGTCTGATTTGTTGTTGCCCATCTGGAGGGTAAAGCTGACATTTCTATCTGCCAATAGCAATTTATCGTGAAGCCGACCCGCCGGGAAGATTTCTCCATGCTAAATCAACCAGCAAAAGAAATGAGCCTTGAGTTCCAACCAAACAGGAAATTTAATCACAGCCTACATGTCTGGCTGCATATAAATAATTTAAATATAAGCAGCTCCAATTTCAGTGTATTAAACCCCATCCTCCTCAGCAGCCTTGTGAATAAACAGAAATTAAGGCACTGTTAGTAAAGAAATTGAATATATGCAAGTGCAGGCTTGTTCCAATTTGATCTTCAGGGAAAGTCCTTTTTATGACCTACAAGGAAAATGACTGTGCTAATGATCAGCTGGTGGTTGTTCTATCCCAACTAATACCTCTTTACTGGAGCTATGATCAAATTCACTCTCTACTGAACCCACTCTGCCCAAATAGTTTTCTAAAGAGTACTGTCAATAAGCCAAGTCAAGAGGGAGTCCTGCATCCAGTTCTGGAGCCCCTATGACAAGAGGGATGTGGAGATGCTGGAGTGTGTCCAGAGAAGGGCCAGGAGGATGCTCAGAGGGCTGCAGCAGCTCTGCTGTGAGCACAGACAGGGAGTGACAGGACTGGGGGGAATGGAGCAAAGCTGGAGATGGGCAAGTTCAGGCTGGCCGTGAGGAGGAAGTTGTTCAGAATGGGAGTGATGAAAGCCTGGAATGGGTTGCCCAGGGTGGGGCTCTTTAGCCCCTGGAGAAGAGAAGGCTTTCAGGAGACCTTATAGTGGACTCCCAGTATCTGAAGGGGACCTACAGGAAGGCTGGGGAGGGACTATTGACAAGGTCTTGTAATGACAGGACAAGGGGCAATGGGGAGATTCAAAGTAGATGTTAGGAAAGGGTTCTTTGCAGTGAGGGTGGCAAGACACTGGCACAGGTTGCTCAGGAAGGTTGTGGAGCACAGAAGCATTGAATGTGATCAAATCCATTTGGTGTTTCTGTGCTCCACAACCTCCCTGAGGTGTTCATGGCCAGGTTGGATGAGGCCTTGAGCAACCTGTTCTAGTGTGAGATGTCCCTGCCTATGGCAGGGGTTGGAACTGGCTGATCCTTGAGGTCCCTTCCAACCTAAACCATTCTATGATTGTATAAGATTTTAGATATATTACTGGAGGTAGAAAATGTTTTCTCTACTTTATTGAAAGATTAGGGATTTATATTTTACTTACAAGGTAACATTCACTGAGTGTCATAGAATCATAGAATCAACCAGGTTGGAAGAGACCTCCAAGAGCATCCAGTCCAACCTAGCACCCAGCCCTGGCCAATCAACCAGACCATGGCACTAAGTGCCCCATCCAGGCTTTGCTTCAACACCTCCAGGGACAGTGACTCCACCACCTCCCTGGGCAGCCCATTCCAATGCCAATCACTCTCTCTGGCAAGAACTTCCTCCTNATGTCACCCCTCTCTCTGGCCTACCACCCTCAGCCTCAATCGGTCTCTAGTGCTGTTGTGTTTAACTCCATCCCCCTTCTAGTCTAGTTTGAAGCCCTTTCAAAAAGCGCAGCCAGCTGATGTGCCAGGATCTTTCTCCCCCTCTGAGTCGGTTGTACCCCTGCAGCAGAATTACCCTATCCATTGCTATCAGACCCAGGGCCATCATAAAATTCCCTAATATCAAAGAACCAAAAAGTTTTGTTGGTGCCACCAGCCTCTGAGCCACTTGTTAATGAGGAACAATTTCCTATTCCTCTCTTGTAAGCATCAACCTCGCTGCAGCCAAAGCAGGTTAGCTTTTGGTTGGTAGATGATGGGGATGCACCTTTGAAAGCACATCACATCCCACACACCTATTCCTCTGTGTTTAAAAGTAGGCTAGAGGGTTAGTCCTAAAGCACTACAGGTAGATGCAGGAAGCAGCTAGAGGGTTAGTCCTAAAGCACTACAGGTAGATGTAGGAAGCAGCTAGAGGGTTAGTCCTAAAGCACTACAGGTAGATGTAGGAAGCAGCTAGAGGGTTAGTCCTAAAGCACTGCAGGTAGATGCAGGAAGCAGCTAGAGGGTTAGTCCCAAAGCACTGCAGGTAGATGTAGGAAGCAGCTAGAGGGTTAGTCCTAAAGCACTACAGGTAGATGTAGGAAGCAGCTAGAGGGTTAGTTCCAAAGCACTACAGGTAGATGTAGGAAGCAGAGATAGGGCAGGGGAGAGATGTAGCAAAGCTGTAACAAACACAGGTATTTCTTTCTCCTTTTGATTGTGTGTGCCCGCAGGCAGAGTGCCTGCTGTGGCACGATGAGGTTGGTGAAGGCTGACATCATCGCACAGCGAAGTGTGAGGTCAGCAAGTGATGGATTGTGACCTCACATCCCTCACTGGCTATATTAGGGTGTCAGCAGAGTCTGGTCCGGTCTCATTCGTGTCTGAGACTTCTGGCGAGCAAGTGTGCGAGGCGTGGAGCTTGGAGTTAGAACAAGACCTCCGGTGGTGCTGGGTGGTACTTGGAAAGCTGCTGCCGGAAGCTCTGCGAGTCCGTCCCGAAGCCACGGCCTGCGATTCCCGGCCCTGCCTGCTTCGGGCAGCCGGGCACCGAGAGACATTCCTGCAGCAGCGGAGGCGAGCTGTGTGGAGAAATATCCCCCTGGGTGGTGGGGCTTGTTCGGAAGTTGGGAGGATCCTGGTCAAGCAGCTGGGCATTTTCTGCTTGCCCAGGACAGCAAGTGACTGGAGCCTTCCTCTCTCTTTTGCAGCGTGCTACACCGGGGAGGGGCAGCATCTTCCGCTGTCCTCCGTTCTCCCCAGCCTGCTGCGAGGAGCCAACATGTCTGAGGAGACAGAGCAGACCTGTCCCATCTGCTGCAATGTCCAGAAGGGTGCTGGCATCGTCCAGCCTTGCCAGCACCAGTTCTGCCTGGGCTGCATCTTGAGGTGGGCAAAAAACACATCAAGCTGCCCACTCTGCAAAGAGGAAATGGTGAGCGTGAGGTTTTCGGTGCGGGGAGAAGATGACTACCTGGAGTACTTCATCACACGCCCTGCACAGCCATCCACCAGCAGCCAGGCAGGCAGAGCTCCCGAGCGTCTGGGCGGCAGCAGCAGCCGCCCCTATGGGCCCCCTCTGTCCTCTCTGCACAGGATGCCGTTCCTGAGAGAGCAGAGGGCTGCAGAGACAGCAGCCAGGGCTACAGTGGGTGGCCTCCTGCCGGAGAGCTGGGCAGTCCTTTTCCGTGCCAGTCGGCACCTCCTCTTCCGTGTGCTGCCCTGGCTACGCCATGAGCTGGAGGCAATCTACGAGGGGCGTTGGTGGCTCGCTGTGGCAACCGAGAAACTGATCCTGGCAGAACTGTGCTTGAATGGGCCAGATAGGGAGGCCTTGGTCCACCGCTTGCGTCCCAGCCTCCAGCAGTTTACAACATCGCTGGTGGAAGACCTCATCGATGTCCTCCAAGATGCGTGCAGCAGGGAGGCCAAGAAGTTGCTGTCCTCATGTGCTGCTGAGCAGGAGGACAACAGACCTGCAGACAGCCGCGGCCCCGCTGACTTCCGCGGGGGGACTCCTGCCCCTCCGCTGGCCTCCTCCAGCGGCTCTGCAGGCTCCAGCGCGGGGGAAGAAGAACCCAGCACATCGGATGCCGCTCTCTGCAGGGGTCCCGGATGTCCCCAGTCTATGCCCATTCATACGTGCCAGGAGCAGCCGCAGGAGGAGACGGGGCAGGTGCCAGAACCAGGGCCCTCTGCCCAGGACTGCAGCAACAACCCCTCTGCTCCTGGCCACAGGTTGAGCCACCTACGTGAGGGCCATCGATGCCCCAAGAAGAGGAGAGCTCCCAACACTCAGGACTGTCCCCTGCCCCGCAAGAGGCACCCCCGTCGGCGGCGCTAGCAGGACTTCATCAGACATCAGCACAGAAACTGAAAATAAACTCTTCCTTCTCTCACATGCTCTCTGGGTGCTGCCTTCTCCCCCTTCTCCTGCTGCCTCTCACTGCTTCCCACATCCCACTCTGGCAGGCACCAGCCTGCTGGGGGGCTAAGCCATGGGCCCCTGCAGTGCCAGGGCCATGTCCAAGGCCTCCCCTCCTGCAGGAAAGCCTACTGCAGCTGCACACCATTGAGCAGCATGGCAGATGCCAAGGGCAGAACAGACATCCTAGTGTAGCAAGTGGCAATTAGATCCTTAACAACAGCAATGTCCTTGCTGCTCATGAGTCTGGTTTTATATTCTAATACTCAAGGTTTCCACATGCATTGGTCATCAAAATTGTCTTCTTACAAGAATTTATATCAAAGGTTAATATGGAATGTAACTCCCCCCCCCCAATTATATATATATATATATTTAAGGAAAGAATAGTGGAAATGCTGTGAGGTGTGCAATTGTGAATAGAATCATAGAATCCAGCCAGGTTGGAAGAGACCCCCAAGCTCATCCACTCCAACCTAGCACCCAGCCCTATCCAGTCAACCAGACCATGGCACTAAGTGCCTCATCCAGTCCCATCCTGAACACCTCCAGGGACGGTGACTCCACCACCTCCCTGGGCAGCCCATTCCAATGCCAATCACTCTCTCTGACAACAACTTCCTCCTAACATCCAGCCCAGACCTCCCCTGGCACAACTTGAGACTGTGTCCCCTTGTTCTGTTGCTGCTTGCCTGGCAGAAGAGACCAACCCCACCTGGCTACAACTTCCCTTCAGGTATTTCTAGCAAGCTATAATATATCAGGATATTAGCAGAAATTTCACCACCAAAGACATTATCAAACCTGGACCAGGCTGGCCAAAGAAGTGGTGGAGTCCTCATTCCTGGAGGGATGTAAAAGCCAGGCAGAGGTGATGCTGAGGCATGCAGTTTAGTGGTGATCTGCCAGTGCCGGGTTGGGCTTGATCTTGGAGGCTTCTTGCAAGCTAAAAATCTCTGTGAATCTATGTTTGTTGCCACTTTCCTCCATCAACTTTGAAGTGGGCTTGTGTAGCAGCTTTTCATCATTGCATCTTTTTACTTCCTTCTTCCTTTCCCCTTTCCCTTCTCCTTCCCTTTTCCTTCCTTGTTCCCTTCCCCCTTCCCTTTTTACTGGTGAAAGGCCTGGAACACAAACCCTGTGAGGAGAGGCTGAGGGAGCTGGGGGTGTGCAGCCTGCAGAAGAGGAGGCTCAGGGCAGACCTCATTGCTGTCTACAACTACCTGAAGGGAGGCTGTAGCCAGCTGTGGTTGGTCTCTTCTGCCAGGCAAGCAGCAATAGAACAAGGGGACACAGCCTCAAGTTGTGCCGGGGGAAGTATAGGCTGGGTGTTAGGAGGAAGTTGTTGTCAGAGAGAGTGATTGGCATTGGAATGGGCTGCTCAGGGAAGTGGTGGAGTCATTGTCCCTGAGGGTGTCCAAGAAAAGACTGGATGAGGCACTTAGTGCCATGGTCTGGTTGATAGGCCAAGGCTGGGTGCTAGGTTGGACTGGATGAGCTTGGAGGTCTCTTCCAACCTCCTTGATTCTATGATTCTATGACTCTATATTTCCACTCACAGTACACATTTGTGTTCACAAGAGCTTGGTATACATCTTTGTCTTCACTGATGTGAAAGGAAGCAGAGTAGCTGCGTCTCAGAAGGTCTTAAACTGAAACCTTTGCAGAACACTTCACATCCATTTGGTATCTCTAAATTCCTTCTCATAGTTTCCATGCAACACAGTCTGGGAGAGGAGGTCTTTGATGGTGGATGTGTAGCCCCTTTCAAACAGAAGAACTGTTAGTTGCAATGTCTGCTCTGCCTTTTTGCTTGCAAAGTCCAACACCAGACCATCTGGAGTTATTCAAGTGTATTACATTTCCATTGCCTCAATTTGTCTGCTGCACTTGGACAGATGAATTTCCTCCTAAACTGAGTTAACTATACTGAAAACAGATCCCTAGAAAGGAGCTCAAATGAGCGGCTCTGACTTTACCAACTGCACAACAGACACATTAAACTGTTTGAGAGGACTTCCTCATAGAGAGTCAACACTACCATAATGATTGCTCTTTGCTTTCCGTTTACAAAGTTGACAAAGAGTTTTTTCATGCTCTGACCCACTTACCAGAGAGAAAACACCATGCAATGAAATGTGGTTTTTCAGCTTGCCTTCTCTCTCCCCTTCCCTTCCCTTCCCTTCCCTCCCCCTCCCTCCCCCCCCCCTCCCCTCCCCCTCCCCCCCCCCCCCTCCCCCCCCTTCCCCCCCCTCCCTTCCCCCCCCCCCCCTCTCCCCCCCCCCCCCCCCCTCCCTCCCCTCCCCTCTCCTCCCCTCCACTCTTCCCTTCTCTTCCCTTCCCTTCCTTCTTCCGCTTCCTATCCCTTCCCTTCCTTTTCTTCCTCTTCCTTTCCCTTCCCTTCCTTTTCCTTCCCTTCATTCTTCCCTTCTCTTCCCTTCCCTTCCTTCTTCCTCTTCCTTTCCCTTCCCTTCCTTTTCCTTCTCTTCCTTCTTTCCTTCTCTTCCCTTCCTGCCCCTTCTCCTTCCCCTTCCCCTCCCCTCTCCCCTTCCCTTGCCCCTTTTCCCTTCCCTTCTTTCTTCCCTTCCCCCTGCCCTTCCCTTCCCTGCCCTTCTCTTCCCTCTTCAGCAGCCAGACACACACAATCATTTAAGTCACTGCAGCCCTAATCACTGAGACAGTTGAGGAGTACCAAACAGCTTTATAGAGAGTGACCTTGGGTGAAATGTTTTGCCATATTTAGTGGCTCAGTTCCAGACTTGAGTGGGGTTTAGCAGAGACCTTCTCCTGGCTGCTGGTGGGAATTTGTACCTGCTCTGTTAGAAAGCAAACCTTTTACTCGTGTGCTTACATCTGAGGAGGTGAGAACAGGTTTAAATAGGAGTCCAGAAATAACAGGAGTTGAGAAGCATGGGAATCCTCACTGTCCTCCTCACCAAGTTGCTCTGTGTTATTTTTAACTTACTTTCCTCTTGCTTGGTGAATATAAAACCCACTTCAGTAATGACTTTCTGCAGCCAGATTCTTTGTATGCTGGGGAGGTCTCTATCATTTATCTCTGCTCTTCACAAAAATATTCACAGAATCACAGAATGTTAAGGGTTGGAAGAGACCTTGACAAATTATCCAGTCCAACCCCCCATCCAGAGCAGGATCACCAAGAAAAGATCACACAGGAACACATCCAGGCAGGTTTTGAATGTCTCCAGAGAATGAGACTACTCCATAGCTCTGCAGGCTGGGGGGAAAGTGGCTGGAGAGCTCTCTGGCAGAAAGGGACGTGGGGGTGTTGGTGGGCAGATGGATGAACATGAGCCAGCAGTGTGCCCAGGTGGCCAAGAAGGCCAAGAGCATCCTGGCCTGGATCAGCAATGGTGTGAGCAGCAGGAGCAGGGAGGTGCTTATGCCCTTGTACTCAGCACTCATGAGACCATACCTCAAGTACTGTGTCCAGTTTTGGTCACACAGCATAGGAGGGACATCGAGGTGCTGGAGCAGTGCAGAGAAGGGCAATGAGGCTGGGGATAGGTCTGGCAAACATGAGCTGTGAGGAGCAGCTGAGGAAGCTGGGGGTGTTTAGTTTGGAGAAGAGGAGGCTGAGAGGGGACCTTATTGCCCTCTACAGCTACCTAAAAGGAGGTTGTAGTGAGGCTGGAGCTGGTCTCTTCTCCCACATTACTAATGAGGAAATGGCCTCAAGTTGTGTCAGGGCAGGTTTAGGTTGGCTGTTGGGAGGAAGTTCTTTACTGAGCAGGTGGTCAGGCATTGGACCAGGCTGCCCAGGGAGGTGGTGGAGTCACCATCCCTGGAGGTGTTTAAAAGGAGAGTGGATGTGGTGCTTGAGGCTATGGTCTGGTGATGAAGGCTGCTGGGATGAAGGTTGGACTGGCTGCTCCTGGTGGTCCTTTCCAGCCATAGCGATCCATAGTGATGAGATGTTGTGCTGAGGGCTTTGGTTTAGTCAAGGACTCATCAGTGTGAAACTAATGATTGGACTCGAGGAGCTTGAAGGGCTTTGCCAAGCTAAGAAATTCTGTGTTTCTGTGACAGCCTGTTCCAGTGTTCTGTCACCCTCAATATTGCTTGGCTGATAAGAGAGACAAACTTCTGGGTATGTATAATATTTCTACAAGGCCATCAGGACTCCAGCAGTGCTTGTGGCACAGCTATCTCCACAGCAGGTCAAGCAAAAGCAACAACAGGTCTTCCTTAGGCTACTGGCAGAGACAGAATCTGAGCTTACTGAATATTGGAATGGGCTGCCCAGGGAGGTGGTGGAGTCACCATCCCAGGAGGTGTTCAAGAAAAGTCTGGATGAGGCACTTAGTGCCATGATTGGACAGGGCTGGGTGCTAGGTTGGACTGGATGGTCTTGGAAGTCTCTTCCAACCTGGTTGGTTCTATGATTTTGTAAGACTGATGCACTCCTCATTGGAATGGGCTGCCCAGGGAGGTGGTGGAGTCACCATCCCTGGAGATGTTCAAGCAAAGACAGATGAGGCACTTAGTGCCATGGTCTGGTTGATTGGCCAGGGCTGGGTGCTAGGGTGGACTGGATGAACTTGGAGGTCTCTTCCAACCTGGTTGATTCTATGCTTCTATGATTGCTGAAGTGCTCCATATCTGTATCTCCTAATACACTTCACCAGCACTTTGCAAATGTCTTTTTTTATTCAAGTACTTGTTTTTCTTATGACAACTGATATGTTCTAGCTGAGTGCATAGAACTCATCTCAAATGCTCTCCAAATTTTTTTCCCTTGCTGGAATAATTACTACTTTGCTTTTTGACTTAATACCATCTAGCAAGCTTTGTTTTTCCATTGTGAACAGGTCACAGCGCTTCAGATAATACTGAATCTGAAGGATTTCACCATTGTTCAAGGCTTGGGCAACTTCCAGAGCTGGAATATTACTGTGGATCTGAGCAGCTCTCAAAAGAATGTTCCATTAATTTACATTCTGCTGTGTAATTAGATTGGCAATTGAATAATGAGAGTTGCTGAATGATGTCTATCATTTGGTGACGGCAGGAAAGGTGCCCACTGATGCTTACCCTTGTGGAGCTCCACAGATGCAACTAATCTGCCACAAAAAATATGTTTGTGACAAGCAACATACAAAGTACATGGAAGAAGTGAGCTGATGTAGTAGGAGATTGCAGCAATCAGAATCAATTTTGATCACCAGGTTGGAAACGTTACCCATGTAGAAAGATGATTGTAGATAACCTAACTCTGTTCAAACCTTCCAGTCAGTGTAATTCTGCTTACAAGTTGCCACCTTGGACAGCTGAGGTCACAAACTTGGCTCACACAATATTCTGAGAGGGTGGCCTAGATATCAGCTTCCCCCCTCCCTTTTCCCCATTCTCATCTCCTTCCCCTTTCCACCTTCCCCTTTCCCCCTTTCCCTTATGCCTTCACTTCCCTTCCCCATTCCCATTCCCATCCCCTTTGCCCCTTCCGTTTACCTTCCTCCTCTCCCCTCTCTTTCCCTCCCCTCCCCTTCCCTTCCCTTCTGCCTTCCCTTCCACCTTCCCTTTCTTTTTCCCTTCCCTTCCCTTCTGCCTTCCCTTCCACCTTCCCTTTCTTTTTCCCTTCCCTTCCCNTCCCTTCCCTTCCCTTCCCTTCCCTTCCCTTCCCCTCCCCTCCTTCTTCCCTTCCCCTCCTTCTTCCCTTCCCTCTTCAGCAGCTAGATACATGCAATCATTTAGTCACACCAGCCCTATTAATTAACCCAGTTGAGGAACACCAAAGCTTTCCTCTGAGGTAGTGAGAGCCCAGAATTGAGCCATACTCTAATTTTGATTGCAAGCTCCATCCTTGTCCAACCTTGGCCACAATGACAATGCTCCTCGTGGAAACTGCTGGTGCCTGGCCAGTAATGGAAGCAGGGAAGGAGCAACCATGAATTCTTCTTCCTCAGATCAGATAAATGTGGTTATAAATAACCTTCTCACTTACAAACAGAGCCTTGGAAGTGTAAACATCATGAACCAAGAACAGGGTGAGTTCAAGATTCAGCCAAGAGGATGAGGTCAGCCAAGCTTTGGCAGCAGCAGAAGCAGGCTAAGATGCCCTCATGATTATTGCTGTCTCAGGGAGAGCTCTGTGAGTTCTGAGATGTGTGTAGACCTTCTCCCATGTCTGATATTTTCTCAGAAGCTGAAGGGTCCACTGAAATAGATGCCAAGGAGCCCTCTGGAGATGTTGGGCTGAGGGATATGGTAGTGGTACAATTGGCAGTGTTAGGTTAATGGTTTGACTCAATATCTTAAAGTAGCAAGGGATAAGACAAGAGGAAATGGCCTTGAGCTGCACCAAAGGATGTTTAGATTGGATATTAGGACTAATAAGTAGGAGGAAGTTGTTGCCAGAGTGATTTGCATTGGAATGGGCTGCCCAGGGAGGTGGTGGAGTCGCTGTCCCTGGAGGTGTTGAAGCAAAGCCTGGATGAGGCACTTAGTGTCATGATCTGGTTGATTGTACAGGGCTGGATGCTAGGTTGGCCTGGATGATCTTGGAGGTCTCTTCCAACCTGCTTGATTCTATGATTCTGTGATTCTAATTTCTTCCTGAAAAGGTTCCCAGGCTTTGGAACAGGCTGCACAGTGCAGTGGTGGACTCCTCACGCCTGGAGGTGTTTAAGAGTTGTGTAGACATCGTCCTTAGGGATATTGTTTAGTAAAGGACTTGTGTTAGGTTAGAAACTTGCCCTGATGGCCTTAAAGGCCTTTTCCAATCTAGGCAATTCTGTGTTTGTGTCTTTTCCAACACACACAGTTCTGTGATTCTATGATTCTGTGACTCCGCCTGAACTAAATGGGACACAAAGAGAGAGGAGCTGGAGTTTAGTGGGGAATGAAATCATATAGGTACTGACTTGTTGGAAAATACATGATGGGATGCAATGAACAGCCACATCATATCCAAAGTAGAACTCACATCACACAGAGAGATTTGTTCTGTGTAATAAGTTTCTTCATCACCACGGACCAAAGCCATGTTTCTATCTGAGCCTCATATTTTTTAGCTGGGAGCAGTCAGGATGCAATGAAATATTATGGCTTCCAACTGCTTTGTGCCAAAGAGCTCAGTGTTAAGTGGTTGATAAGAAACAGCCATTGATTAGGCATCCTAGAGACATAAATGTGTAAGGGCTGGGCCAGAAAGATTCATGGCAGCAGCAGCAGGTTCAGCAGTGGGGTCCTGTCTCTGGTATTTTCTTTCCTTTGTAAAAGCAAATTCATGTGTGGATCCAGGTGAAAAATGACAAATCAAGTTGTGCTGGAGGAAGTCTAGGCTGGATGTTAGGAGGAAGTTGTTGTCAAAGAGAGTGATTGGCATTGGAATGGGCTGCCCAGGGAGGTGGTGGAGTTGCTGTCCCTGGAGGTGTTCAAGCAAAGCCTGGATGAGGCACTTAGTGCCATGGTCTGGTTGATTGGCCAGGGCTGGGTGCTAGGTTGGACTGGATGAGCTTGGAGGTCTCTTCCAACCTGCTTGATTCTATGATTCTATGACTTGCCAGGTGGCAGGGAAAGATAAACAACATGTGGGTGTTGGTATGACATGGTTCTCTAGTTCTCTTTACATCACCTATTGGCATTACTCTACCTTAAAAGCAGCTTCTCAACTCCCACTCACCCATCTCAGTTTCTAAGGGCTTGTGTCACCTGCTGGAGATCACAAAGTCTTCATCCTGGCATTTTGCCTTGGAAATCGTGGGTCTGGCTACTTCTAATCATGTTTGGGTTTTTTCCTCTCCTGTAGGGAGTGATGCTTCACTACTGAACTTACACAAAGAAGCTCTAAAAGCCAAGCTGAGAGATGTCCAGATATGGGTGATGGCAAGTCCTAGCAACCCCACAGCAAGGCTGCCATGGAGCTACCCTCACAGGCAGCCAAGAAGGATGGCTCTTGCTCAGAGGACATGGAAGGGAATGAAGATGACTGGGCTGATTTCTGCCTCAGCCTTCTCAGGTGACCTTCATCAAAGACACTTACACAAATTAGTTTCTGGGAAGTGATTTGAGTTCCCACTATAGAAGACATTTTTTGGCAGTGGGTGATAATCATCACCTCTGTAGGCACAGAATGAAGCCAACTGGATGAGCTTCTCTTTCCTCAGCCCTTGCACCCTCTGTTTCTGATTCCTGATTTAATCCACAGAGGGATTCAGTGGAAGTCAGCAAGCAACATTCTTGCTTCTCAGAATGGCCCAGAGCATTGAACTCTTTGTTTTTAAATGCAAATGGTTAATCCATGCAGAAAAAGGAGGAGGACACAGCAAAGATTTGTCACCCCTAGTTGTAGCTTTGGCCTTTATCAAGAGTGAGTGTAAATCAGCTTAAAATGGGATGAGCTGTGGAACTAGCCCTGTGGCCAAGGAGAAGCTCATTGACCTCTCCCTGTGATCTATTTTCATTGCCTAGCAGTCATGGGCATTCAATAATGTGTCTTTTAGAGGAATAATTACTGTTCACTTCTTGTTGCCTGCTGGCCATGTCTGCAACACAGAGGAAGGCTCAGGCTTTGTTGTGACCTGAAAAGGTGGTGCTAAACTGGGCACACAGCAAGGATGAAACCCAGGCATAGAGTCGTGGAATCATAGAATGGTTCGAGTTGGAAGAGACCTGAAAGATCACCTGGTTCTAACTCTCCTGCCATGGACACAGGTACCTCCTGCTAGACTAGGTTGCTCCAAGACTCATTCAACCTGACCTTGAATATTTCCAGGGAGCAGACACCCACACCTTCTCTGGGCAACCTGTTCCTGTGTCTCACCACCCTTGTAGTAAAGAATTTCTTCCTAATGTCTCACCCAAATCTGCTCTGCTCTAGCTTAAAGCCATTGTCCTTTGTCCTATCTGGTAGAGGCAGATGCATGTTTCAGGCCACTGTCACCTTGCTAGGTGAGAAAGCTGCCAGGGATGTGCATGTAGACTCCATATGATGAGAACTGCTGCTATGTCTGATGGTTCAGGGAACTGTGTACATGATACCAGCGCTTGGCACACAGAGTGTCTGGAAGAGGCAGAGATCACAGGATACTAGGGGTTGGAAGGGACCCAAGGAGATCATCCAGTCCAGTCCAACATCCCTGCCAGAGCAGGACCACACAATCTAGCACAGATCACAGAGGAACACATCCAGACAAGCCTTGAAAGTCTCCAGAGAAGGAGACTCCACAACCTCTCTGGGCAGCCTGTGCCAGTGCTCTGGGACCCTTACAGCAATAAAGTTCCCCCTTGAGTTGAGGTGGAACCTCCTGTGCTGCAACTTACACCCATTGCTCCTTGTCCTATCCCAGGGAGCAGTGAGCAGAGCCTGTCCTCCTGCCCCTGTCCAGCCCTCAGGTGTTTATAAACATTGATTAAATCCCCTCTCAGTCTTCTCCAGACTAAGCAGCCCCAGGTCCCTCAGCTTCTCCTCATCAGGCAGTGCTCCAGTCTCCTCATTATCCTCAGAGCCCTCTGCTGGACCCTCTCCAGCAGATCCCTGTCCCTCTTCAACTGGGGAGCTCAAAACAGTATTCAAGATGAGGTCTCAGCAGAGCAGAGTAGAGGGGCAGGAGAACCTCCCTTGATCTGCTGGACACACTCTGCTTAATGCACCCCAGGATCCCATTGGCCTTCTTGGCCACAAGGGCACATTGCTGTGCCATGGATGTTATCCAGCAGCACTCCCAACACCCTCCAGCAGTCACCTCCCAACTTGTACTGGTGCAGTTTATTATTCCTCCCCAGGTGGAGGCACTTGTCCTTGTTGAACCTCATTTGGTTCCTCTGTGCCCAGCTCTGTCTGTCCAGGTCTTGCTGGATGGCCACACAGCCTCCCAGTTTGGTGTCATCAGCAAACTTGCTGAGCAGACTCTGTCTGTCTGTCCCCTCATCAATGTCATTGATGAAGATGTTGAACAGGACTGGGCCCAGCACTGATCCCAGGGGAACTCCACTGGTTACAGCTCTCCAGCTGGACCTGGCACCATCGATCACCACGCTTTGAACTCTATCTTGTAACCAGTTCCTAATCCACCTCACTGTCTGCTCTTCCACCCCACACTTCCTGAGCTTGCTCACTGGAATATCGTGGGAGACAGTGTCAAAGGCCCTGCTAAGGTCAAGGTAGACTACATTCACTGCTCTCCCTGAATCTACCCATTTGATAGAGGCAAGCATTGCAGTGCCACCAGCTTTGTGCAGTAGAAATGGAGAAGAAATCTTAAGCCACAACAGCTCTACTGGGCAATTCTGTGCCTGAAAGCAGTGTTAATTTAAGTGCCTAATGATTTGGGCTCAACTAGCAGAGATTTGGAGGCTTTGCAAAAATCCATGTGCAAACTCCAGCCCACTTCTTTCCATGAAGAGAGCTACTTTCAGCTTAGAGAGTATGGGAAGGGATTTAAGTAAACAAATTTGTCTTCCATACTGAAAAGATCCAATCAGCCCTGCACTTCCAAAAACCAAGGATTCCTGTTCAGGTAGATAAACTCAAGAGGATGAACTTGAACAATGTCCCAAAGGCAATGTAAAGCAACAACCCAGCAGCAGGATGCTTGGCTTCAGTCTCAGCTGTTGTGCTTCCCCTTATCCCTGCAAGCTGTTAATTACTCATATAATTACTGCTAGAGTCAGAGATATTGTGTGTGCAGATGCATGTGCAGTGGTGCTGTGCAGGTAAAGGAGTGAGGTGGGTGGATTGAAGGTCTGGAGGTAAGGGCAGCAGGCAGGGTGTTCTCAAATATAGTGTGGCCAGCAGGACTGGGGAACTGATTGTCCACCTGTACTGAGCACTGGTGAGGCCACACCTCAAATACTGGGTTCAGTTTTGGGTGATGAGTAGAGGTCTATGAGATGAGACCTCTACTCATGGTCTCTAGATGAGATCTCCAGATCTGAGAATGGTTTGGTCCTGAGAGTGATTTTGGAGTGTCCAGTTTTGGGCTCCTCAATCCAAGACAGATATGGAGATACAGGAATGTGTTCAGAGAAGGGAGATGAAGCTGGTGAGGGTCCTGGAGCACAGCCCTGTGAGGAGAGGCTGAGGGAGATGGGGCTGTGCAGCCTGGAGAAGAGGAGGCTCAGGGCAGAGCTCATTGCTGTCTACAACTACCTGAAGGGAGGCTGTAGCCAGGTGGGGTTGGTCATTTCTGCCAGGCAAGCAGTAACAGAAGAAGGGGACAGAGTCTCAAGTTGTGCTGAGGGAGGTCTAGGCTGGATGTTAGGAGGAAGTTGTTGGCAGAGAGAGTGACTGGCATTGGAATGGGCTGCCCAGGGAGGTGGTGGAGTCGCTGTCCCTGGAGGTGTTGAAGCAAAGCCTGGCTGAGGCACTTAGTGCCATGGTCTGGTTGATTGGCCAGGGCTGGGTGCTAGGTTGGACTGGATGAGCTTGGAGGTCTCTTCCAACCTGGCTGATTCTATGATTCTACAATCTGGATAACCTTACCAATGAAGAGGTCATCCTGCCAGAGCAGATACCCACCTTACCAGCTCTCCGTGGCATTTCATCCTCTCTGTGTCTTCTTCAGGCCTAGGAAAAACAAGTATCATCTGGAACCTCTTAGACACAATGTCCTCACGATGGTTTTATTGCTTGTTTTCAGCAGTGTCAACCACAGAGAAGAGCTCCTCCTCTGAATCAAGGAGATGAACCAAATACAAAGGGGAAAAAAAAAAATATAGTAGCCAAGTCCTCACATCTGTACAGAGTCAGAACAAAATAAATAACATCAGTCAAAAGGCCATGGAACAAGGCAGAGAGTTCACCTGTGCTCAGCAAGCAGGCCTGTCCTGGCATGAAGAATACACCACAAGCACCTGGGTCCAGAGGAGTCCACAATGACAGTGATTCCCTGTTGGCAGCCAGTTCTCATCACTCCTTGCTGTCAAAGCCTAGTCAGGGGAGGGCAGAGCAGAGGGGCTCACAGTTTGAGTGAGCAGAGTCAGCTGGCACCAGATAATGAACAACCACTTGAGGTGTTTGAAACACAGCCTGCAAAATGCACTTGGGGATTCCAAAGTGCCTCTTCAAAGTCAATTTACCATCATCAGAGTATCAAAACTCTGGTGGTTTTATTTCATTTATGTTGGTGTGCTGTTCAGGTTTCCTCTATCTACAAATGTACAATATCCTCATAGCTGGGTATAAAACATGAGTGCTCTGCTCGTGCCACCATAGGTGTCCTCGAGGCTTGACCCTCAGAACCCAGACATTCATTCCTTTACAGCTCTCTTATGTAGTTTCCAGTCACAATGTTTGTCTTTATCTCTGTGATTTCACAGTATGCTAGAAATAACCAGAGCCTCTCACCCAGGGCTCCTCAGTATATATCACAACACCATGCAAGCAAACAAGGAGCTAGGGACATTCAGACAGTAGGAGGTGGTTAGAGAGGCTCAGGGGGGACCTCATTGCTGGCTACAACTACCTGAAGGGAGGCTGTAGCCAGGTGGGGTTGGGCTTTTCTGCCAGGCAAGCAGCAATAGAACAAGGGGACACAGTCTCATGTTGTGCCAGGGGAGGTCTAGGCTGGATGTTAGGAGGAAGTTGTTGGCAGAGTGATTGGCATTGGAATGGGCTGCCCAGGGAGGTGGTGGAGTCACCATCCCTGGAGGTGCTGAAGCAAAGCCTGGATGAGGCACTTAGTGCCATGGTCTGGTTGACTGGATAGGGCTGGGTGCTAGGTTGGACTGGATGAGCTTGGAGGTCTCTTCCAACCTGCTTGATTCTATGGGCTCAGAAACCTCCCAATCCCTAAAGCCACAGTTTACAACTGTACAGATCTCCAGGGGAAATAACAAGATCAGTTGCTGTAACTACATCTTGGACTGGTGTGTAAATATTGAGCTGGAAGACATGGGGGAAAGCTGACTGGCTATTCTATTGTTACTCAGCAGGTATATCTCTCCCTGGAACTATTCCCATCAGAGCAGAGCAGAGATTTTGGTTCAATCTCTTCACTCCTACAGCCCTGGGATGGTCACCACCATGCCCCACTGCTTCTGTGCTGAACAGGGATCAAGAGGGATGCCTGAGAGAGAAGTAAATTTGCTGATTAGTTAGTGCACAAGCATCTGTTCTGCAATAATACCTTCACTGAGAAAAACACAACTGCTTCCCAGGCAGAAAAAATAAAGTAAAAAAACCCAAAACCCAAAACCTAATGTCCAAAGCAAATCCCCAAACAAAGTCCAACAAATCTCTTCTTGTCCAGAGCAGGGCTGCAAGGATGCTCAGAGGGCTGGAGCAGCTCTGCTGTGAGGACAGACTGAAAGAGTTGGGGCTGTGCAGGCTGGAGAAGAGGAGGCTCCAATGTGACCTTCTTGTGGCCTTCCAGTATCTGAAGGGGGCTACAAAAAAGCTGAGGAGGGACTTTTGAGGCTGTTAGGGACAGCCTCAATCATATCCCAAAGCCTGTCACAGCCAGGGATGCCTCTTTAATTTTGCAGCAATTAATGTAGGTGCCTCCACTGGAGCCATTCCTGTCTTGCAGCAGAGGGAAGCAGATCATACTGGTGTGTTACCAGCAGCAGCACCAGTCCTCAGCACCACAATGCGTGTTCTGCATGAGGGCAGTGCAGTCTGGGTTGTTGTTTGGGTTTGGGCTTGCAGTTTGGGCTGCACTGAGGTCCTAGATCTCCATTTTATAGATGATTTGAATGAAGATCAGAGTAGAGAAGTCCAGACAATCANAAGTAAATCCAAATGAAATAACTCAGAACAACTTAGATATTCTTTCTGCTAGGCTTTTGTGGAATCCCTTTTTTCATCCCAGAATTCCACTAACAATGCTGCACATATCTGCCTCCTATTTGCAAACCTAGTTTCAAGGGAATGCCTTGAAATTCTGCAATGGCCTAGAAGTTCTTCACTGCCCTTCCTGAAACCCTATCATGGTCCTGCTTTCATTTCTTGTTGCTTATGGGTGGGTGGCAGAGCATTACAGGTTCCATTTGATGATGATTATCTACACTCTGATGTCAGCCTTGACCCTTGCACCTGTAAACTTGAGAAAATAACATATTTTAATGGTTCCATACTCATTAATAATTGTTTACTAGTTTAATCATTGAAACATAGAGTGACTCAAGTTCTCAAGTTGTGTTGGGGGAGGTCTAGGCTGGATGTTAGGAGGAAGTTGTTGGCAGAGAAAGTGATTGGCATTGGAATGGGTTGCCCAGGGAGGTGGTGGAGTTGCTGCCCCTGGAGGTGTTGAAGCAAAGCCTGGATGAGGCACTTAGTGCCATGGTCTGGTTGATTGTCTAGGGCTGGATGCTAGGTTGGACTGGATGATCTTGGAGGTCTCTTCCAACCTGGTTGATTCTGTGATTCTATGACTCATTGACAGGAGGGGTTTGATGTCTCATTGCTATAAAAAGAGATCAACAAGTTTCAGGCTGAAGAGAAAGAAAATGGTCCTGATCTAGGGTAGGGTGTCCCTGGCCACGGCAGGGGGGTTGGAAGTAGATGATCCTTGTGGTCCCTTCCAACCCTGACTGATGAAAATATTCTAAAGGTAAATTCCAGTTTCACAGAACCACAGAATGGTTTGGGTGGGAATGTACCTACAAAGGTCATCGAGTCCAACCCCTCTGCAGTCAGCAGGGACATCTTCAACTACAGCAGGTTGCTCAGAGCCCCAGACAACCTGACCTGGAATGGTTCCAAGGATGGGACATCTCCCAACTCTTTGGGTAACCTGGGACAGGTTATCATATCACAGTCTCACAGTATCACCAAGGTTGGAAGAGACCTCACAGATTATCAAGTCCAACCCTTTACCACAGAGGTCAAGGCTAGACCATGGCACCAAGTGCCACGTCCAATCCTGCCTTGAACAGCTCCAGGGACGGCGACTCCACCACCTCCCTGGGCAGCCCATTCCAGTGTCCAATGACTCTCTCAGTGAAGAACTTTCTCCTCACCTCAAGCCTAAATTTCCCCTGGTGCAGCCTGAGGCTGTGTCCTCTCGTTCTGGCGCTGGCCACCTGAGAGAAGAGAGCAACCTCCTCCTGGCTACAACCACCCCTCAGGTAGTTGTAGACAGCAATAAGGTCACCCCTAAGCCTCTTCTTCTCCAGGTTCTCACCATCCTCACTGGAAGAAAAATCTCTTACTCCTCACTATTCTCAGTCTCCCTCTTTTAGTTGAAACCATCATTCCTGGTCCTGTCACAACAGGCCCTGCTACAAATGATTGCCCCCATCTTTCTTGTAGGCTCCTTTAAGTACTGAAAGGCCAGAAGCAGTTTCATGCTGGTCTAACTCAGGAGTCAGTGAAGTGAACTGATTGGTGCAAGTGGGATCAGACTTTGTCCTGATTTCTATATCTAAATTGATGAACCTCAA
>WAAF01010902.1:12610-23504 GCA_013400475.1 Tricholaema leucomelas
GGCTGCCTGGCAGCAGAGCCCAACCCCAGCTGGCTACAGCCTCCCTGCAGGGAGCTGCAGACAGCAATGAGCTCTGCCCTGAGCCTCCTCTGCTGCAGGCTGCACACCCCCAGCTCCCTCAGCCTCTCCTCTTAGGGTTTGTGTTCCAGGCCTTTCACCAGCTTTGTCACCCTTCTCTGGACACCTTCCAGCATCTCTCTTGAATTGAGGGGCCCAGAGCTGGACACAGCACTCAAGCTGTGGCCTGAGCAGCAGCGTTCAGCAGCACCTGTGACCTTCAGAACACAAATTTGCCTGTAGCTGCAAATACTCATTTTGTGCAACACTTCACCTGGTCTGGGGAGAATGAAGCTGGCAGAGATGAGAGAGATGGGCAGGTGTGGCAGCCTGGGAAAGCAGCTCAGACAGGTGCCAGCAGCACAGAAAGTCAACAAGAAGTTGCTTCACCGCAGAGACATGAAGGGAAGAACACTGGACCCCACCTGCCAGCACCTGCAGAGCTGCCAGCAGGCAGGGGAAGGCATTTCCCAGTCAATAAAAGGCACCAACAGCCAGACAGCCAACTCCATCCTGGGGCTTGTACTGCAGCAATGGGGCAGGGACTCGCAGTGGGGGTGCTGGGTGAGAGCAGCTGAAGAGGAGGCAGCAGTGCCCAAGTGGGCAGCAGAGCCAATGGCATCCTGGGCTGGCTCAGGAGCAGTGTGGGCAGCAGGACAAGGGAGGTTCTTCTGCCCCTGTGCTCAGCACTGCTCAGGCCAGCCCTGGAGTGCTGTGTCCAGTTGTGGGCTCCTCCATTGCAGAGAGATGTTGAGGTGCTGGAAGGTGTTGAGAGAAGGGCAGCAAGGCTGGGGAGGGGCCTGGAGCACAGCCCTGTGAGGAGAGGCTGAGGGAGCTGGGGGTGTGCAGCCTGCAGCAGAGGAGGCTCAGGGCAGAGCTCATTGCTGTCTGCAGCTCCCTGCAGGGAGGCTGTAGCCAGCTGGGGTTGGGCTCTGCTGCCAGGCAAGCAGCAGCAGAAGAAGGGGACACAGCCTCAAGCTGTGTCAGGGCAGGTCTAGGCTGGATGTNTGGAGCTCTCTTCCAACCTGCTTGATTCTATGAACACCTCTGCTATGAGGACAGATTGAGGGAGCTGAGGTTCTTCTGTCTGGAGAAGACTCCAGGGAGACCTTAGAGCAGCCTTCAAGTACCTGAAGAGGTCTACAAGAAGGCTGCAGAGGGACTGTTTGCAAAGGCCTGCAGTGACAGGACAAGGACCAATGGTTTGAAATGGGAGAAGAGCAGATTTGGATTGGATGTTAGGAACAAGTTCTGCAGCAGGAGAGTGGTAGAACAGTGCAAGAGGTTGCTCAGGCTGAGTGCTAGGTTGGACTGGATGAGCTTGGAGGTCTCTTCCAAACTGCTTCATTCCATGATTCCATGAACACTGCAGCAAAATGACAGAGAACACCAAAAGAAAGGGAAGTGCCAGGGTGAACCTTTTATGCTGCTTTGGCAATTTAAGACTGCTTGACCAAGGAACTGCTACCATGCATGTCCTTGCAAGACACAGGAATTGCTGTGTACAGCACTGCCCATCTTGCTGGATGCCAAATCTGCTGCTCTGGGACCTAACCCAGAAGCTTTCAGCAACCTGCTCTGGTGGGAGATGTCCCTGCCCAAAGCAGGGGGGTTGGAACTAGACAATCTTTAAAGTCCCTTCCAGCCAAACCATTCTATGAATCTCTGAACCTTGCTCCTGGAGCAGTCCCTTCCCTGCAGCGCTCCACAGGTGCCCCAGCAGCCCAAGCCTCAGTGGCAGCCAAAGCTTTGCAGGAGATAAAAGAGTTGCTCAGCAAGAAAGTCAGCTCTGAGCAGGCTCAGGGCATGCCAGCAGAGGCAGTTTTCACAACTGGCAGAAAGACTTGGGGAAGACTCTCAGGAACAGAGAGTTTTGAGTGTGCAGGCAGGTGGCAGGGAGCTGCCAGGCAGGACAGGCTGAGCAATGAGACTGAGCACTCAGCCAAACCTCCTACACAAGTTCTGTCTTCCTCCTAATCCTCATTTGCACCAATTCATTCTCAACCCAGGAGGATTTCCCTCGAAAAGGGATCTCCAAAAGCATCATTAGCTAACCACTGTAACAGAATTTCATTTGCTGCTGACTGCCTCTGCCACCTTCAACACCAAAACAAGCAGCAAAGCACCAGCGTGAGCTTAGAGCTTGTAGAAGAGCTGCACCGTTGGACCTCAGTGGGGAAATACCAAGCCCTGGGGATGCCCTGCAGTTGTTTGTGGGGGTCTTCACTCAACAAATAAACCTCCTTTCCAGCCCCTGTGCTGTTCAGTCCAGTCAGGAAGTCTACAGAACAGGTTTACCACTCATTTTCCAAATCATTTCTTCCTGGGTTTGTTCCTCTGCTTGAGAAGAAAGCGGAAGAAAAAAGCAGACCCCTGACTCTGTTAAAGCTGTCTGGGAAGGGGGAAGTATCTTATAACAACACAGGATACCAGAGCCAGAGAACTGCTTGGGATGGAAAAGACCTCTAAGGGCTTGGAGTCCAACCCCCAACCCAACCCCACCATGGCCACTAAACCATCTTCCACAGTGCCACAGCCACAGGTTTCCTCAGCACCTCCAGGAGTGGAGACTCCACCACCTCCCTGGGCAGCCTGCGCCAATCCCTGACCCCTCTCAGACATTTCATAGAATAGAATCACAGAATCAAGCAGGTTGGAAGAGAGCTCCAAGCTCAGCCAGCCCAACCTAGCACCCAGCCCTGCCCAACCAACCAGAGCATGGCACTAAGTGCCCCAGCCAGGCTTGGCTTCAACACCTCCAGCCACGGCCACTCCACCACCTCCCTGGGCAGCCCATTCCAATGCCAATCACTCTCTCTGACAGCAACTTCCTCCTCACATCCAGCCTAGACCTGCCCTGGCACAGCTTGAGGCTGTGTCCCCTTCTTCTGTTGCTGGCTGCCTGGCAGCAGAGCCCAACCCCAGCTGGCTACAGCCTCCCTGCAGGGAGCTGCAGACAGCAATGAGCTCTGCCCTGAGCCTCCTCTGCTGCAGGCTGCACACCCCCAGCTCCCTCAGCCTCTCCTCACAGGGCTGTGCTCCAGGCCCCTCCCCAGCCTTGCTGCCCTTCTCTCAACACCTTCCAGCACCTCAACATCTCTCTGCAATGGAGGAGCCCAGAACTGGACACAGCACTCCAGGGGTGGCCTGAGCAGTGCTGAGCACAGGGGCAGAAGAACCTCCCTTGTCCTGCTGCCCACACTGCTCCTGAGCCAGCCCAGGATGCCATTGGCTCTGCTGCCCACCTGGGCACTGCTGCCTCCTCTTCAGCTCCTCTCTCCCAGCACCCCCAGCTCCCTTTCTTCCTCGCTGCTCTCAGCCACTCTGGCCCCAGCCTGTAGTGCTGCTTGGGGTTGCTGGAGCCGAAGTGCAGAGCCCTGCACTTCTCACTTCTCCTCACCTCCAACCTAACCCCCTCCCCTGGCACAATTTCAGCTCATTTCCTCTCATCCTATCAGCTGATACTAGAGAGAAGAGATAACACCTCCAGGGATGGGGACTCCACCACTCCCTGGGCAGGCTGATCCTATAGGAAAGGGTTCAGGGGTGTGCTGGTTCGAGACAAACTGGAATATTTCAGTGAGGGAAATTAGTTTATAGGCTGTGAAAAGGAAACAGTGGTGATGTCTGCTGCACTCATAGGCTTGCTGGGATGTACAAAACCAAGAACACAAACACAGATAGGACACAGTGTCTCTGGCTGCCTGAGTGTGCGTCTCTGTCTCCCTGGGGCTGCTTCAGTGCCACTAATCCTTCTGCTTTCTAACCCCCCGGGCTGATCACAGGCTCACAGGGTGTTAGGGGTTGGAAGGCACCCAAGGAGATCATCCAGTCCAACCCCCCTGCCAGAGCAGGACAATCCTATCTAGCACAGATCACACAGGAACACATCCAGACAGGCCTGGAAAGGCTCCAGAGAAGGAGACTCCACAGCCTCTCTGGGCAGCCTGTGCCAGGGCTCTGGGACCCTTACAGGCAAGAAGTTCCCCCTTGTGTTGAGCTGGAACCTCCTGTGCTGCAGCTTCCATCCATTGCTGCTTGTCCTATCCCAGGCAGCAGTGAGCAGAGCCTGTCTCTCCACCTCAGATAGTTATAAACATTGATCAAATCCCCTCTCAGTCTTCTCTTCTCCAGATTAAAATGCCCCAGGTCCTTCAGCCTCTCAGCTCCCTCAGCCTCCTCACAGCTCTGCTTGTACCTTGTGCTAAGCTGTCAATGTAAAGCTTCATTCCTTGACTTCCACCTCGGCTGAGTCTAGTCTGGGTGATTTCCTAAGAGCAGAGGGTCAGGTAACACCCAAACCATCACACCCAACCAACCCTTCTGCTTCTAACCCCCCCTTGCCAATTCTCCCAACTCACCTTGCATGTAAGACAGACTCTGGGCTAAGGTAGAGGAGTGGAGAGGAGGTGGAAGAGTGGTTGGCAGCCCCTCCTGGGCACTCTGGTTTCTGGCAGGGCTGTTGTGTTTCTGTACTACCTTTACCTTGTATATTCCTGTCTATAGCTGTAACTACTGTAACTATCTGCTTGTACCTTGTGCTAAGCTGTCAATATAAAGCTTCATTCCTTAACTTCCAGCTGGGCTGAGCCTAATCTGGGTGATTTCATCAGAGTAAGGGGGCAGGGAACTCCCAAACCCTCACATTGGGCCACAAAGTCTCAAGTTGGCAGGAGCTGCTAAGCTCTCAAAGCTGTTTGATGGAGTTTTGGGGTTGCTTTATTGCACTTTGAGAGGTATGAGCCCAGCACTGGCACACTGCAATTGCTGGGGGAGCTGTGCAGAGTGCAGTTGGTTTGGTTTGTGGGGTTTTTTTTTGGGGGGGGGTTGGTTGGTTTGTTTGTTTTTAATAGCTGAGTGGAGGGCATTCAGAATGGTGTTTTTCATTCAGTTGCCTTTTTCAAACAAGAGGCTTTGTCTTCAGGGGCATGAAGAGGCCTTTTGTCAGGCTGGCACAGGGATCAGACATCAGCTGCCTCGCTCCAGCCCTGCGGGAGTGCAGCACCACTCTGCTGCCGCCTCACCACGGCACCTTCGCTCCTACTGCACCTGCCAGGGCAGCCCATGGCAGCCAGGGACAAACTCACAGCTAGAGAGCCATTCCAGATGAAGGGAGAGAGAAGGACACAAGCCCTGTGGGGAGAGGCTGAGGGAGCTGGGGGTGTGCAGCCTGCAGAAGAGGAGGCTCAGGGCAGAGCTCATTGCTGTCTGCAGCTCCCTGCAGGGAGGCTGTAGCCAGCTGGGGTTGGGTTTCCTCAGCACCTCCAGGGGTGGAAACTCCACCACCTCCCTGGGCAGCCTGTGCCAATCCCTGACCCCTCTCAGACATTTCATAGAATAGAATCACAGAATCAAGCAGGTTGGAAGAGAGCTCCAAGCTCAGCCAGCCCAACCTAGCACCCAGCCCTGCCCAACCAACCAGACCATGGCACTAAGTGCCCCAGCCAGGCTTGGCTTCAACACCTCCAGCCACGGCCACTCCACCACCTCCCTGGGCAGCCCATTCCAATGCCAATCACTCTCTCTGCCAGCAACTTCCTCCTCACATCCAGCCTAGACCTGCCCTGGCACAGCTTGAGGCTGTGTCCCCTTCTTCTGCTGCTGCTTGCCTGGGAGAACTTGGCTTGCTGAATCTCATCCCATTGACTTCAGGCCACTGACCAGGCTGCGCTTCTACAGAGCCTTCCTACCTTTAAGCACATCCCAACTCATGCCCAGTTTAGTTGCATCTGCATTGGCACAGGCTGCCCAGAGAGGTTGTGGAGTCTCCTTCTCTGGAGACTTTCCAGCCTTGTCTGGATGTGTTCCTGTGTGACCTGAGCTGGATTCTATGGTCCTGCTCTGGCAGGGTGGGGTGGACTTAATGATCTGTGGAGGTCCCTTCCAACCCCCTAACATCCTGCATCATTTCTGTCCTCTGAAGACTTTGTGGTGCAGATCAGAGCTACTTTAAGTGCATCTCAGGTTTGCAAATATCAACTCCCTTCCCCGAGAAGGGCTGTGTGATGTCTCCATGCAAACAACTTCTGTAGCCTCTAAACTGAGTTGGGAGACCTCTCCTATGAGCACAGACTGAAAGAGTTAGGGCTCTTGAGTCAGGAGCAGAGGAAGCTCCCAGGTGACCTTCTTGTGGCCTGCCAGGATCTGAAGGGGGCTACAAAAAAGCTGGGGAGGGACCTTGTAGGCTGTCAGGGAGTGCCAGGACTGGGGGGAATGGAGCAAAGCTGGAGGTGGGGAGAGTGAGGCTGGAGGTGAGGAGGAAGTTGTTGAGCAGGAGAGTGGTGAGAGGCTGGAATGGGTTGCCCAGGGAGGTGGTTGAGGCCCCATGGCTGGAGGTGTTTCAGGCCAGGCTGGCTGAGGCTGTGTGCAGCCTGCTCTAGGGTAGGGTGTCCCTGGGCATGGCAGGGGGGTTGGAACTGGCTGCTCCTTGTGGTCCCTTCCAACCCTGACTGATTCTGTGATTCTATAACTGCACTAGAGGCAGGTCACAGAGAGCTGCCCCAGCCTGTGTGGTTTAACAGCTGTAAGCCACCTGGAGACAGATCACTACAGTGGGGACTGCCACAGGAGGGATGCTACAGCTGCAGCACTCAGGGACAGAAGACAAGCAGGTCATTGGGGTGGATTAACTGCTGAGACAGCAACACAAAAGCATTCGAGCCCAGAGGGAAAAAAAAAAGTCCCCAGGGCTCTTTCCCAAGAGGAGGAGCTGCATCCTGCACAGGGATGGCTGGAAAATGGGATGGGGGAGAGCAAAGGAAAGGAGCATTCAGGCATTGGCACATCTCCTTGAAAGCTGGAGGATTAATTCAGCCCTGAGAGCACACAGCAACCAAATATTTCCTGACAGCCACTTGAACACTTCCAACAGAAACAGAGCTGGAATTTGCTGCTGATTCAAATGGAAGAATTTGCTCTCCTAGCAGCTCGCTGTCAGCCTGCAAAGAGCCAGGCAACCCTGCCCCTTCCAGCCCTGCCCTCTGCCCAAACCCAGAGCTGAGCAGCACCCACTGCTTTACTCCAACAGGCCAAAGCACAGACCCCTTGAAGTGTCAACAGAAAGGAATTAATACCTCCTTTCCCCCATCTGATTCCAGCAACAGCAACACCAAGAGAAGCACCCCAGGGGCTGGGCTGCAGCAGCAGCAGCTTCCCCCCCCCGCCGCCCCATCCCCATTCCCCTTGTCAGAGGAACCTGTGGTTTTGCTGCCTTCCCACGAAGAGGGCTGCAGACACAGGAAGGCAGCTCAGGCTCAGTCAGCAGGAGCTAATTAAAGCTGCTTCCAAACCCGCAGAGCCCTGGCTGCTAAGCCAGAGCACCTCAGCCTTGCCTTGGCAGCAAGCAGAGGCACCGCCGGGCACCTCCTGCTCCTGCAACCCCACGCTTCAGGCACTGCCACAGCTGCATGCACAGCTTGAAGGGAATCCTGCTCAGAATCTGGGGGCTCCCAGCATAAAGAGGACAAGGAACTGTTGGAGAGGGTCCAGAGGAGGCCACAAAGATGATCACAGGGCTGCAGAACCTCTTCTATGGGGACAGGCTGAAAGTTGGGGCTGTTCAGCCTGGAGAAGAGAAGGCTCCAGGGAGATCTCAGAGCAGCTTTCCAGTACCTGAAGGGGCTCCAGGAGAGCTGGGGGGGGACTCTGGACAAGAACTGGAAGTGCAAGGATGAGGGACAATGGCTTTGAGCTGGGAGAGGGGAGAGTGAGAGTGGAGATGAGGAGAGGCTGAGGGAGATGGGGTTATTCAGGCTGGAGAAGAGGAGGCTCCTTGCTCTCTGCAGCTCCCTGCAGGGAGGCTGTAGCCAGCTGGGCTTGGGCTCTGCTGCCAGGCAGCCAGCAACAGAAGAAGGGGACACAGCCTCAAGCTGTGCCAGGGCAGGGTCAGGCTGGATGTGAGGAGGAAGTTGCTGGCAGAGAGAGTGATTGGCATTGGAATGGGCTGCCCAGGGAGGTGGTGGAGTGGCCGTGGCTGGAGGTGTTGAAGCCAAGCCTGGCTGGGGCACTTAGTGCCATGGTCTGGTTGGTTGGGCAGGGCTGGGTGCTAGGTTGGGCTGGCTGAGCCTGGAGCTCTCTTCCAACCTGCTTGAGTCTGATTCTAAGAAATTCTTTACAGTGAGGGTGGCAAGAGAGTGGCACAGGTTGCCCAATGAGGTTGTGGATGCCTCATCCCTGGAGGTGTTAGAGGCCAGGTTGGATGAAGCCTTGAGCAAGCTGTGCTGGTGGGAGGTGTCCCTGCCCATGGCAGGAGGTGGCACTGGTTAATCTTTAAGGTCCCTCCCAACTCAAACCATTCTGTGATTAGGCTGATGTAGGATACAGCCCTCAAGCTTCCTGTGGCTCACCTCATCCTCCTCTTCCTCCTTGCTCTGCAGGTAGGTCTGGGTATCAGAGAATCATAGAATGGTTTAGGTTGGAAGAGATCTCAAAGCTCAGCCAGTTCCAACTCCCTGCCATAGGCAGGGACACCTCCCACTAGAACAGGTCGCTCAAAGCCTCATCCAGCCTGGCCTTGAACACCTCCAGGGAGGTTGTGGAGCACAGAAGCACCCAATGTGATCNAGCACCCAAGGTGATCTTTGATCACATTGGGTGCTTCTGTGTTCCACAACCTCCCTGGGCAACCCGTGCCAGTCTCTCACCACCCTCAACCTGTGCCAGTGTCTCACCACCCTCACTGCAAACAACTTCTCCCTAACATCCACTTTCAATCTCCCCTCTTCCACTTCAAACCTGACATTCTCCTCATCCTGACATTCCCAGACCTTGTCAATAGTCCCTCCCCAGCCCTCCTGCAGCCCCCTTCAGATCCTGCAAGGTCACTCCAAGGTCTCCTGGAAGCCTTCTCTTCTCCAGGCTGCAGAGCCCCAACTCTCTCAGCCTGTCCTCAGAGCAGAGCTGCTGCAGCCCTCTCAGCATCTTGGTGGCCTCCTCTGGACTGGCTCCAACACTTCCATGTCCTTCTTGTGTTGGGCCATCCACACTCTCTTGCTTCCCTTGCCCAGCTCCTTTCACAACCTCTGGCAGCTTTGGTCACCACAAAATGCTCTGCTGCTGGGGCTGCTCCCTGACTGCCACACAGGCCCCTTCCACGAGGCCAATGTCTAGCCAGACATGACTGTAGAAGCTCCAGAGCTGCTGGGCCAGCCCAGGACAGCCACTCTGCCCAGAGCAAAGCAGTGAGGGGAGTTAAGTGCTGAGTGCTAAAGCCTGAGGATGTTGTGCATCCCTCCCCCGGCGACTTGGCTGCTGCAGGGGCTCTCCTGGCACAGCAGCAACACTCCCCCACGGGCACTGGGCAGCCCTAAGCCTGTCCAGTTGCAGCAGGGAAGGGCATACATATGCCCCCCACACCACCACATCGCCAGCTGCACCCAGCAGCGATGCTGGCTCCTTCTTCTGGTCCAGTCCAAAGCCTCTGGGCTTCTCCAGACCTCTCCAAACTTGACAATGACAAGAACTGAAGGCTCATGGTGTACAGGCTGGATCTGCTGAGTCCTCATAGATATCTAACACTGCTTTGAGGGCAGACAGGGAAGTTCAGGCTGCAAATGAAAAGCTACCACACAACCCATCCTCTGCTGCTCACAACCAAGCTGGTGTGTTTCAAACAAAGGGTTTTTTTCTTTGACTCCAAGACAGTCCCCACTAGCTACGTGTGGTGGTCAGCAGCAAAACACCAGGCTGCTGGGAGCACATAAACTGTTGAGCAACCACCTTGCAGGCAAGACAGAGAATAGAATCAAGCAGGTTGGAAGAGAGCTCCAGGCTCAGCCAGCCCAACCTCGCACCCAGCCCTGCCCAACCAACCAGACCATGGCACTAAGTGCCCCAGCCAGGCTTGGCTTCAACCCCTCCAGCCACGGCCACTCCACCCCCTCCCTGGGCAGCCCATTCCAATGCCAATCACTCTCTCTGCCAGCAACTTCCTCCTCACATCCAGCCTAGACCTGCCCTGGCACAGCTTCAGGCTGTGTCCCCTTCTTCTGCTGCTGCTTGCCTGGCAGCAGAGCCCAACCCCAGCTGGCTACAGCCTCCCTTCAGGGAGCTGCAGACAGCAATGAGCTCTGCCCTGAGCCTCCTCTTCTGCAGGCACAGGCTGAAACCAGACCTTGGCCACGCTTCCATCTGTCCACCAGGCAGTGGTGGTTGCCGCCCTGATAACAGCAGTGATTAACCCCCAGGGACTGCCCTGCTGCGGTGCCCAACACCTTCCTAACAGCATGAGCACGACTCTGCTGCAAACCACTGCCCCCCCAAACCACTTCTCTGCTGCTCTTGGCGTCAATGCGGTGCTCAGGCATGCAAAGCAGAGGTCTTCCTCACAGCTCAGCTGGCTGCTCCCTCTGCCTCAGGAGCAAGGAGGTGCAGGAAGCTTTGAGCAGCTCTTCCTTTGCAGAGCCAGGCTCAGCCAAGTAGCTGCATCCCTCATCTTCCCTTCACAGAACCACAGAACTAACCAGCTTGCAGATCGAGTCCAACCTATCAACTAACACCTTCTAATTAACTAAACCCTGGCACCAACTGCCTCATGCAGCCTCCTCTTCAACACCTCCAGGGATGGGCACTCCACCACCTCTCTGGGCAGCCCATTCCAATGCCAATCACTCTCTCTGCCAGGAACTTCCTCCTCACACCCAGCCTAGACCTGCCCTGGCACAGCTTCAGGCTGTGTCCCCTTCTTCTCTTGCTGCTTGCCTGGCAGCAGAGCCCAACCCCAGCTGGCTACAGCCTCCCTGCAGGGAGCTGCAGACAGCAATGAGCTCTGCCCTGAGCCTCCTCTGCTGCAGGCTGCACACCCCCAGCTCCCTCAGCCTCTCCTCACAGGGCTGTGCTC
>WAAF01010902.1:23538-43438 GCA_013400475.1 Tricholaema leucomelas
GATCACATTGGGTGCTTCTGTGCTCCACAACCTCCCTGGAGGTGTTCAAAGCCAGGTTGGATGAGGCCTTGAGTGACCTGTTCTAGTGTGAGGTGTCCCTGCCTATAGCAGGGGGTTGGAACTGGCTGAGCTTTGAGGTCCCTTCCAACCTAACCCATTCTATGAATTATGAACTACCATTTCCTTAGGAAGCTGAAACTGGCAGGCAGGGAGAGACAGGCTCCCTGCTACCCTTCTCTTCACCTGGGAGCAGACTGGGAGGCTTTGCCCCTGTTGTTACACAACTCACTGCTGCTCCAAAGGAAAAAAGGCTGTTAAACACATCAGGAGCAGAGACAAGTGCTGGAGTCAGTCACCACCCTTGGCTTAGCCTGTGATTATCCTGGAAGCAAGGTCACAGATCCACAGAAACACCCAGGTTGGCTAAGCCCCTCAGGATCACCAAGTCCAAACTGTAACCCTACTCTATCAGGTTCACCTTAAACCATAGCCCTAAGCACCACATCCAAACGATCCTGAAACACACCCAGGGTGGATGACTCCAGCACCTCCCTGGGCAGCTCATCCCAGTCCCTGACCACTCTCAGTGAAAAACTTTTTCCTAATATCCAATCCAAACCTCCCCAGCCTCAGCTTGAGGCCATTGCCCCTTGTTCTGTCTCCAGTTACCTGTGAGCAGAGCCCAGCAGCAGCCTCTCCACAATGTCCCTTCGGGTAGTTGTAGACAGCAATGAGGTCTCCTCTCAGCCTCCTCTTCCTCAAACTCAACAGCCCCAGCTCCCTCAGTCTCTACAGAGTATCCACCTCTAGACACAACTGCTTAGATTGCCAAAGCCCTTCAAGCTCCTTGAGTCCAGTCATTAGTTTCACACTGACAAGACCTTGACCAACACAAATCCCTCAGCACAACATCTGATCACTATGAATCACTGTGGTTGGAAAGGACCACCAGGATCAGCCAGTCCAACCTTCATCCCAGCAGCCTTCATCACCAGACCACAGCCTCAAGCATCCACATCCACTCTCCTTTTAAACACCTCCAGGGAGGGCAACTCCACCACTTCCCTGGGCAGCCTGTTCCAGTGCCTGACCACCTGCTCAGGCTAACATCCAGCCTAGACCTGCCCTGGCACAGCTTGAGGCTGTGTCCCCTTCTTCTGCTGCTGCTTGCCTGGCAGCAGAGCCCAACCCCAGCTGGCTACAGCCTCCCTGCAGGGAGCTGCAGACAGCAATGAGCTCTGCCCTGAGCCTCCTCTGCTGCAGGCTGCACACCCCCAGCTCCCTCAGCCTCTCCTCACAGGGCTGTGCTCCAGGCCCCTCCCCAGCCTTGCTGCCCTTCTCTCAACACCTTCCAGCACCTCAACATCTCTCTGCAATGGAGGAGCCCACAACTGGACACAGCACTCCAGGTGTGTCCTGAGCAGTGCTGAGCACAGAGGCAGAAGAACCTCCCTTGTCCTGCTGCCCACACTGCTCCTGAGCCAGCCCAGGATGCCATTGGCTCTGCTGCCCACCTGGGCACTCTGCTGCCTCCTCCTCAGCTCCTCTCTCCCAGCACCCCCAGCTCCCTCTCTGCCTGCCTGCTCTCAGCCACTCTGGCCCCAGCCTGTAGTGCTGCTTGGGGTTGTTGTAGCCAAAGCGTAGAACCCTGCACTTAGCCTTGTCAAATCTCATCCCATTGGCCTCTGCCCAAACCTCTATGATCATCCACACCAACTGTGCCCACTAAACACCCAACCCAGCACCACTATGCCCACATCCTGAAGTGCCATGTCTACGTGCCTGCTGAACACCTCCAGGCATGGTGACTCCACCACCTCCCTGGGTAGGCTGTTCCAATCTTTAACCACACCTGCAGGAAAGACATTTTTTTCCTAATACCTAAACTAAATCTCCCCTGGTCCACCCTGAGGCCACCTACACTCATCCTATAGACAGCTGCTCTGAGAACAGACTGATCCCCACCTCACTGCAACCTCCTTGCAGGGAGCTGTAGAGAGCAATGAGCTCTGCCCTCAGCCTCCTCTTCTCCACACTAAACACCCCTGGTTCTCCCAGCTGCCCCTCCCCAGCCCTGCTCTCCAGACCCTTCCCCAGTTTTGTTGCCCTTCTCTGGACCCCCTCCAGCCCCTCAATGCCCTTCTTGCACTGAGGAGCCCAAAACCTATCCGTGTAGCACACAAGCTGTGGCCTCACCAATGCTGAGTACAGGAGGACAATCTCTTCCCTGGTCCTTCTGGCCACACCATTGCTGATCCAGGCCAGGCTGCTGGTGCTCTTCTTGCCCACCTGGGCACACCCTAGCTCACGTTCAACTGCCTGTCAAACAGCATCTTCATCATGAGACTGGTGAGACACTGGCACAGGTTGCCCAGGGAGGTGGTGGAATCCTCATCCCTGGATGTTTTTAAGGCCAGGCTGGATGTGGCTCTGAGCAGCTTGATCTAGTGTGAGGTGTCCCTGCCCATGGCAGGGCAGTTGGAGTTTCTCTAGACCTGCTCCAGCCCCTCAGTGTCCTTCTGGGAGTAAGGTACCCAAAACTGAACCCAGGACTCACCACGGAGGACAATCCCTGCCCCGCTGCTGCTGCCCACACCATTGCTGATCTGGGCCAGGCTACTGGTGCCCTTCCTGCTCACCTGGGCACACACTGCCTCATATTCAGCTGGATCTCAACCAACACCCCCAGGTCTTTCTCTGCTGGGCAGCTCCCAGCCAGTCTGCCCCAAGCTTGCAGCATCCATGAGGCTGTTGTGACCCAAGTACAGGAGCCAGCACCTGGCCTTGTTGAACCTGCTGCAACTGAAGACAAAGAGGATGGCAGATAAGAGGCTGAAACTCAACGGCAGGGTAAAGCAGGAAGCATTACTCAGTCTGTTGAACTTCCCTCCAGCCCAGGCAGGGGCATCAGCCCCATCCCTAACTCCAGTGCCAGCACAGTCACTGCTTGCTGAACGCCAGCAAACAAGCTGCTGCAAGCCAGACATGCAGCGTGACGGTGCCGAGCCCTGGTGAGCTGGACAAGAGGGAGCTCCACCAACCAGCTATGGGAGGGTTAGGATTTGTGCAACCTCCAAGAAGCTGCAGCACTTTGGTGGTGCAATTTTGCAGGCCCTTTTATCAGTCTGAAGGTAAACAGAAGTGTCCTGAACTGGCACTGCCAGGGCTGAAATCCCAAGAGCCGCAGGCTGCTGCCCAGAGAAGCTTGGCAACAAAGGCTTGCTTAAAGTAAGGAACAAGCCACCAGGAACTACAAACCATTCTCTGAGCCCTGAAATTGTGTTTCAAAAGCCCTTTAAAACTCAGGAGTTTCAGTAACTTCTTTCAATAGGTTACCCAGGGAGGTCGTGGATGTCCTCTCTCCTCTTAAGGTGTTCAAAGCCAGGCTGGATGAGGTGGCCCTGCAGTTGGAACTAGATGATCTTTACGAACCATAGAATCAGTCAGGGTTGGAAGGGACCACAAAGATCAGCCAGTTCCAAACCCCTGCCATGCCCAGGGACTCCTTACCCTACCTCATCCAGCTTGGCCTTAAACACCTCCAGCCATGGGGCCTCAACCACCTCCCTGGGCAGCCCATTACAGCCTCTCACCACTCTCCTGCTCAACAACTTCCTCCTCACCTCCAGCCTCACTCTCCCCACCTCCAGCTTTGCTCCATTCCCCCCACTCCTGCCACTCCCTCACAGCCTAAAAAAGTCCCTCCCCAGCTCTTTTGTAGCCCCCCTTTAAGATCCCTTTTCAGCCTAAACCATTCTATGATACTATGAGCAGAAAGGGCTGGAGAGGAGAAGCCTTTGAGGAGACCTTATGGTGGCCTTCCAGTATCTGAAGAGGACTACAGGGCTAGAGAGGGACTATTGACAAGGTCTTGTCATGACAGGAGGAAGAGGAATGGGTTTGAAGTGGCAGAGGGGAGATGCAAACTGGATGTTAGGAAGAAGTTCTTGACAGTGAGGGTGGTGAGAGACTGGCACAGGTTGAGGGTGGTGAGACACTGGCACAGGTTGAGCTGGCACAGGTTGAGGGTGGTGAGAGACTGGCACAGGTTGCCCAGGGAGGTTGTGGAACACAGAAGCACCCAATGTGATCTTTGATCACATTGGGTGCTTCTGTGCTCCACAACCTCCCTGGAGGTGTTCAAGGTCATGTTGGATGAGACCTTGAGCAACCTGTTCTAGTGGGAGGTGTCCCTGCCTATGGCAGGGGGTTGGAACTGGCTGAGCTTTGAGGTCCCTTCCAACCTAAACCATTCTACAGTTCCATAAAAGAAGAAAAACCTTTTCCCATCCTTCTCTTCTTGCCTGCAATCTTGTTTAGGAAGCACTTGGGGAAAAGAAAAAGGAAAAGCCACAATAACTTGATCCAGAACAAGAAAGGATCACGAGGCTGCAACAAGTCACTGGCACTGAGTGGCTGGCACAGAATCACACAAACATCCAGGTTGGAAAAGACCCTCAGGATCACTAAGTTCAACCTATAACCCTACTCTGTCCTTGCTGCTTCTAGAAGCAGGAAAAAAAAACCCTGTAGATTCCACACTTCTTTCCTCCTAGAGAATCACAGAACTTTCGAGGTTGGAAGGGACCTCCAGAGATTGAGTCCAACCCCCCTGTCAAAGCAGGATCACCTCGAGGTGTTCACACAGGAATGCAGCCAGGTGGGGTTGGAAAGTCTCCAGAAGAGGAGACTCCACAGCCTCTCTGGGCAGCCTGCTCCAGGCCTCCAGCACCCTTACACCAAAGAAGTTTCAGCTCAACATGAAGAGAAACCTTCTCTGCTCCAGTTTGTAGCTGTTGCTCCTTGGCTTACTGCTGCTGAGCACCAAAAAGAGCTTGGCCCCAGCCACTTGACCCCCACCCCTCAGCTGTTTGTACACATGGATCAGATCTCCTCTCAGCCTTCTCCTCTCCACACTAACCAGCCCCAGGGCTCTCAGTCTCTCTCCACAGGGGAGATGCTCAAGTCCCCCACTCATCCTCATGGCTCTCCACTGGACTCTCTCCAGCAGGTCCCTGTCTCTCCTGAACTGGGAAGCCCAAAACTGGACACAGTATCTTAGAATCAGAGGCTCAAGCAGGCTGGAAGAGAGCTCCAGGCTCAGCCAGCCCAACCTAGCACCCAGCCCTGCCCAACCAACCAGACCATGGCACTAAGTGCCCCAGCCAGGCTTGGCTTCAACACCTCCAGCCACGGCCACTCCACCACCTCCCTGGGCAGCCCATTCCAATGCCAATCACTCTCTCTGACAACAACTTCCTCCTCACATCCAGCCTAGATCTTCTCTGGCACAACCTGAGAATTGCAGGTGTGGTCTGGAGAAGATGGGACAGATGCTACCTATCTTTTGTAACAAAGCAGGAGCATTAATCAGAGATGACTGTGAAGGAGCTAGGAGAGCAGAGGAGCTGCTGTCTTGGCCTCCCAGCTAGTGAAATCAGCTCTGCTCTGCCAGCAGTGCATTCCCTGCACTTCCCTTTCAGTTTACCCAACACAAGGAGGAACCAAAAGCCACCAGTCCAGGGCCAAGCAACCTCTACTCTGTGACTCTTGGATTTTGGACAAGCAAACTCTAATTTACAGGTTTCAGGTCCAAGCAGGATCTCCAAGATGCATCCACCACTTCTGAAGCCAAGAATTAACTTCCTATTGAGTCTCTTCAAGCTGCTTTGCCTCCTCCTCCTCCTGCTCTTCCTCCTCCTCCCTTGGATTAGCAGTTCAGCCACTGCCCATTATTACCCTTAGGACAGATGTAGTGGTTGAAGGGATGTGTGCACTGTAAACAGCAGGCAACCTCCCTGCTACTCTGCATTTCAGGAGGGTGTGAAAAGTCCTCCAGCTGTGGAAATGGTTCTTTACAGCCAGATGTTTTGCCAAATGAACACAGGGCACAATATAGCTGAGCAAAACCACAGAGCAAGCAAAACCAGGCTATGCAGGGAGCTACTCTAGATGTGTATCACAGCTTTGCAGTAGAACAGCACAGAAAAAGCAGCATTTCAGGCCAATACTTAGAAGGTCTCAGCATACAGAAGTGTTTTAGACAGTAGCAAGTGCAAAAGCATATGGAGGTGGTCTACCTGGGCTTCCAGCACCACGTACAGCCAGCCCTTACCAAACACTCAGCAAGCAGGGGAAGCTCCTGTTTGGAAAGAAACTCCCTGCAGGCTGTGATGCCACCAGGCCATTCCCACCAGAGCAGCAAAGCAGCACTCAGAGCCCAGCCTCTTCAGGTGAAAAGACCCCAAAAAGTTAGGCAGCCACCAGCAGCCTACAGCCAGTTCCCAGGAGGGCTCAGAGCTCCTCAAGCTCTCTACAAGACACAGCTTTAACTATTTAACACTCCTTAACATGCAAGTTGAAGCAGCTCTGCTTTTCAAAAGCCTGCTGCAGCCTGAGATGGGCCAAGATGTGCCCCAGACGGAGGTTTCTGGGCAGACACACCCTCAGTGCTCACTTGAACAACTCAGTGCTCGCTGAGTCCTCACTTAAAAACCCAGCGCTCGCTGCTGCCAAGTCAGGAGCAGCTTTTGCTGCTGCTGCTGCTGCTGCTCGGATCAACGCACGTTTAAAGTCCAACACCCAAAACTAACCTTTGCCTTCTGCCCACAGCTGCTTCCCCTTCCCCACAGCAGCATTAGGAATCCCCTAGACACTCCTGTGAGAAAATGGAAGCAGAAGAAGTGGCTGCAGGACGGTGCCTGGCGCTGCGCTGGCATCCGCGCAGCCAGCCAGAGCCCCGAGCAGCAGCCGGCGGCATCCTCCTCCTCGCCCCCTTACCTCTGCCTCCTCTCCCGGGGAAGCCGAGCCGAGCGCTGAAGCTTCTCGCACGCCCACAGCGGGGATCTGGACAGCCAACATTCCTCCCACCATCCCCGCCCAGCAAAGGGGAGGTCGCTTCCCGAGAGCCACAGAAGGGATGCGGTCACGGCCGTGGAGCAAGAGATGCGTTGGCAAGGCGCAGGGACAGGCAGCTGGGATGAGGGATCCCCTCCTCCCCCTCCCCCCCAACAACAACAAGTCTCCAGTTTGTGTTTCTTTTAGTGGGGACAGGAGGCAGAAAGCTCTGAGGTAAGCAAACTCTTTCTTCTGTTATTAAAAAGAAACTCTTTTGCCTTGAATGGTTTAAAACAAATACATTTTGGGTTGCTGCTCTCAGCTCCTTCAGCCAAACAGCAGCACAGAATGGCTTAGGCTGGAAGGGACCTCAGAGATCATCTGCTCCAACCCCCTGCCATGAGCAGGGACACCTCTCAACTAGCCCAGGTTGCTCAAGGTCTCATCCAGCCTGGCCTTGAACACCTCCAGGGAGGGGACATCCACGACCTCCCTGGGCAACCAATTCGAGAGTCTCAGCACCCTCACACTGAAGAACTTCTCCCTCAGCTCCGGTCTAACCCTGCTCTGCCTCAGCTTCAAACCATCCCCCCTTGGCCTGTCTTTAGACACTCAGGAAAGGTTCTTCTGCATTCCTCCTGAAGGATCCCTTCAGGTACTGGAAGGCAACTCTAAGGTTCCCCTGGAGCCTTCTCTTCTCCAGGCTGCACACCCTCAGCACCCTCAGCCTGTGCTCACAGCAGAGGGTCTTCATCTTTGTGCTCTCCTCTCCAGTAGCTCTGTGTCCTCCTTCTCCTGGGGACAGCAGCCCTGGAGGCAGGGTTGGAGGTGAGGTCTGAGCAGAGCAGAGCCCAGGGGCACAATCCCCTCTCTTGCCCTGCTGCCCACACTGCTCTGGCTGCAGCCAGCACTCAGCTGCCTGCTGGGCTGCAGGAGGGCACTGCTGGCTGCTGGCAGCTGCTCAGCACCCAACACCCCCAAGGCTTTTTCTGCAGGGCTGCTCTCAACCCAACACAGAGCTTATGTTTCAATCTATGTTCTTGTTTTATGACTTTAAAACGTCCAGAAGCTCACAACCAGAACGTGAGGATTCAAAGAGTCTCAGCACACTCTGAGGGATGATGCCACCTGCTATTCCACCCCATAAAAGAGAGAGAGAGTGGTCTGAGCAGGTGGTAAATGCAGAGTTGAGAGCATCTGCTAGCAACCAAGAGGACACAAGCAACAGAAACATCATGTACTACGGTGGTGCTGATGCAAAGCAGAGGAGCACAATCGATCACCGAGAAGGTTAAGTGGCCAGCAGCTCAAGATAGGGATTCTGCCCCTCTGCTCTGGTCACACACCTCACCTGGAGCATTGTTTGGGGGCACCCAGCCCAAGAAGGACACAGAACTGCTGGTCTGGGACCAGAGGAGACTACAAAGACGATCAGAGGACTGGAGAACCTTGCCTTATAAAGTCAGGCTGAAAGAACTGAGGGTCTTCAGCCTGGAGAAGAGACTCCAAGGAGACCTTAGAGCAGCCCTCTAGTACCTGAAGGGGACCTGCAGGAAAGCTGGGGAGGGCCTGTTTAGAAAGGCTTGGACTAAGGGCAGTGGTTTGAAACTGCAGCAGGGGAGATTTAGGTTGGACATCAGGAGGAAGTTCTTCTCCATGAAGGTGGTGAAATACTGGAACAGGCTGCACAGATATGCGATGGAAGCCCCATTCCTGGAGACATACAAGGTCGAGATGATGTGGCCCTGAGCAATCTGATCTAGTTGATGTCCCTGCTGCCTGCAGGGGAAGGGGGTCAGACAAGATGACATCTGAGGGTCCCTTCTAAACTGATGCAATCTGACACTGCAGAAATTTCTGCTCCTCCTATGACCATGATGCTTGAGCCCTCCACTGGCTGAAAGGAAAGGATCACAAAACAATCGAATCAAGCAGGCTGGAAGAGAGCTCCAAGCTCAGCCAGCCCAACCTAGCACCCAGCCCTGCCCAACCAACCAGACCATGGCACTAAGTGCCCCAGCCAGGCTTGGCTTCAACACCTCCAGCCATGGCCACTCCACCACCTCCCTGGGCAGCCCATTCCAATGCCAATCACTCTCTCTGCCAGCAACTTCCTCCTCACATCCAGCCTAGACCTGCCCTGCCACAGCTTCAGGCTGTGTCCCCTTGTTCTGCTGCTGCTTGCCTGGCAGCAGAGCCCAACCCCAGCTGGCTACAGCCTCCCTGCAGGGAGCTGCAGACAGCAATGAGCTCTGCCCTGAGCCTCCTCTGCTGCAGGCTGCACACCCCCAGCTCCCTCAGCCTCTCCTCACAGGGCTGTGCTCCAGGCCCCTCCCCAGCCTTGCTGCCCTTCTCTCAACACCTTCCAGCACCTCAACATCTCTCTGCAATGGAGGAGACCACAACTGGACACAGCACTGCAGGGGTGTCCTGAGCAGTGCTGAGCACAGGGGCAGAAGAACCTCCCTTGTCCTGCTGCCCACACTGCTCCTGAGCCAGCCCAGGATGCCATTGGCTCTGCTGCCCACCTGAGCACACTGCTGCCTCCTCTTCAGCCTGCTCTCTACCACTAATAAGCACAATGCATGGGGTTAGTGAAGAGTTTGAAGAACCCATGGCTTGTTCTAAAAATGAAAGCCACTTGACCAACACAGGGTCACTGCTGGCAGGTTGTTTCTTTGTGAAAATTCTGCCTGCCAGCAAAGTGAGTCACTGCCTGGTTCCATTTCTTGGGCATCACCTGAGAGCTCAGCTTCCAGCTATAAAGCTTCAAACAATACAGATTAAAAAACAATAAATAATTCCTAAACCCACAACCTTCTGGCAGCTTCCTCAGGATGGGAAACAGAATGAAAATTAAAATAGAGGGGTTTATGCCCAAAACTGTAGCTGCACCTTAAAAGGAAAGAAGTTGGCTTGAAAAGCTCTTATGTACTCCACCAAAATCAGGCTGCCTGTGTGTAGGACTCACTGCCTCTGCCCATGGCACCCACAAAGATGATGAAAAAGACTGGTCCCAGGACTGATCCCTGAGGGACTCCACTTGTCACTGGCCTGCACTTGGCCATGGAGCCATTGACAGCCACTCTTTGGGTGCGGCCATCAAGCCAATTCTTTATCCACCAGTGCTCCACCCACGTGTCACCAGCTTGGAGACCAGGATGTGGTGTGAGACAGTGTCAAAGGCCTTGCTCAGGTCCAGGTAAATGCCAGCAGTCTTAAGATGTCTCAGAAAGTTTGGTTCCTCCACATTTCACTCCGTGTGAGCACACTGTACAGTGTCAATTCATCCTGTAAGGCTAAGGAAGTGATGAGGCTTTGGGGCTTGATAGGTCCTGGTGTGAGAGCTTACCAAAGGGGGCAACCAAGCTGGCAAAGGGCCTGGAGAAAAGGGCTGGGCAGGAGCAGCTGAGGGATTTGGGGTTGTTTAGTGTGAAGAAGAGGAGGATGAAGGCAGATCTCACTGCTCTCTACAGCTCCCCTGAAAGGAGGCTGGAATTAGGTAGGGGGTTGGGCTCTTCTCTGTAGAAATAAAGCATAGGATGAGAGGAAACAGCCTCGAGATGTGCCAAGGGAGGTTTAGGTTGGTTAGTAGAAGAAAACACTTTACTGAAAGGGTTAGCACAGACTGGCACAGGCTGCTCAGCAAGGTGGCTGAATCCCCATCCCTGGAGGTGTCTCAAAGATGCAGAGATGCGATGCCGAGGGCCATGGTTTAGCACCAGGCTTAGGAGAATGAGGGCATGGTTGGACTGGATGATCTGGAAGGTCTTTTCCAACCAAAAGGAGTCTCTGATTCTGTGAAAGCCCAGCTTCCAAACTAGGTTGTAAATGCTTAGCAAGAGCAGAGCCCTTGCAAGAAGCAGTGCCTGCTTTAGGGAGGGAAAAGAAGAACCTCCTCGTCACAGGCAGGGAAAAGAAGAACCTCCTCGTCACAGGCATCTATGCTACTGGACTAGAAATGCAACACCTGCAGGTGGCAGATTGAAGCTGCAGAGCAGACCCCTGACAGCCACTAGCCCATGGATCTTCAAATCTCTGCTTGCCTCCTTTTCTGTTTATTCAGGTAAGCACAATCACAGCATCACAGAATGTCAGGGGCTGGAAGGGACCTCAAAAGCTCGTCCACTCCAACCCCCCTGCAGAGCAGGGTCACCTATTCTTTGCTGCTTCTCACCTTCCTCCCACATCACCTCCCAGTGATGCTGGAGGGATGGCACAGCCCCAGCTATTCTGACTGCCTTGCAGCTTTTGCCCTTCACAGAATCACAGACTGTCAGGGGCTGGAAGGGACCTCAAAAGCTTGTCCAGTCCAACCCCCCTGCAGAGCAGGGTCACCTAGAGCAGATCACACAGGAACACATCCAGGCAGGTCTGGAATATCTCCCGAGAGGGAGACTCCACTACCCCCCTGGGCAGCCTGTGCCAGGCTTTTGTCACCCTCACAGGGAAAAAAAATCCTCCTCATGTTTCCATGGAACTTTCTATGCCTCAACTCCCACCCATTGGCCCTTTTCCTGGCGTTGGGCATCACCCAGCAAAGCCTGAGTCCAGCCTCCTGGCACTTCCCCTGCACATCGTTATCAACATTCATGAGGCCTCCCCTCGTTAATGTTTCCAATGCACCCTACAGGGCGAGCAGCTATTCTCCCCCTCCCTCCGCTGGGAAGGGCAAGGGCACTGCTACCCCACCAGCACGGCTCCTCAGCAGCAGTTCCACGCCGAGCAGAGGCTTCCCTGGCATACCCAGGGCACTCACAGGCTCACAGGCTCACAGTCTCACAGTCTCACAGTATCACCAAGGTTGGAAGAGACCTCACAGATCATCAAGTCCAACCCTTCACCACAGAGCTCAAGGCCAGACCATGGCACCAAGCGCCACGTCCAGTCCTGCCTTGAACAGCTCCAGGGACGGCGACTCCACCACCTCCCTGGGCAGCCCATTCCAGTAGCCAATGACTCTCTCACTGAAGAACTTTCTCCTCCCCTCGAGCCTAAACTTCCCCAGGCGCAGCCTGAGGCTGTGTCCTCTTGTTCTGGTGCTGGCTGCCTGAGAGAAGAGAGCACCCTCCTCCTGGCTACAACCACCCCTCAGGTAGTTGTAGACAGCAATAAGGTCTGCCCTGAGCCTCCTCTTCTCCAGGCTAACCAATCCCAGATCCCTCAGCCTCTCCTCGTAGGGCTGTGCTCGAGGCCTCTCCCCAGCCTCGTTGCCCTTCTCTGGACACGCTCAAGCATCTCAATGTCCCTCTTAAACTGGGGGGCCCAGAACTGGACACAGTACTCAAGGTGTGGTCTAACCAGTGCAGAGAACAGGGGCAGAATGACCTCCCTGCTCCTGCTGGCCACACCATTCCTGATGCAGGCCAGGGTACCTCACCTCCCTCCCCTGCCGAGGAGCAGCGGCAGCCAGTCCTTCCACAGCTCTCCCCATGCTCCCAAGCCAGCCTGTCAGCCCAACCTGCAATTACGCTCACACCTAAAATAGCTCTCCGGCAGCGCCAGCACCACCCATCGCCTGCCGATGCCCCGAGTCCGGCCGCGCCGGGGTGTGGTGCGGTGCCGGCCGGCAGGCAGCGGCCGCCCAGCTCCCTGCCAGCTCCGCTCCCTGCGGGGCGGCTGCTCCCCGCACGCTGCTCCCCCTGCCCTTCCGAAATGGGAAGCCTGGTGGTCAAGCCAGCACAGCACACAGCCTTTTTCTTCTTCCTCAGCCTTTCAGGGAAGCGCTCACCGCCCAGAGGTGCTCCGAAGCTCCCCTGCCCAGGCGACGGCTCCGCTCCCCGGCGCGGCGCACGGCGGCGTGCACACGGGGAGCACTTCCAGCGCCTCTCCGGCACATGGTTGTGCAAGGACGCGGCTCCTCCCCGGCCCCGGCTTGCCAAGTTTCACTGGGAGGCCACTAATACCTGTTCACCCTCCAGAGGTTACTCAACCACAGCTGTGGGAGCGGCAGCTGCTGCCTTCCAGGTGACGAGGGAGCAGAGAGGGGAAGTCCAAGGAGTCGCTTTGGCCCTCTCACCACTTGCCCTCAAGAACAGACTCCCTGGCAGAGCTCTGGAGGAGAAGAGAAGCTCATCCAACACGCTGGCCTTTGGCTCCGGTGGGCTGTGCTGCCCCACTGCTCTGCCCAGGCAGTCTCACCACCCAGCAGAGGACAATCACCTGCTGCTGCACACCAGGCTCTCCTGCCTGCTTCACAAGTAGACTTTTCCACCCCTAGTCAGCAGTGCCAGGAGATGCCATGCTAATATTGCAAGCTGTCCAAGGCACCAATGAAACCCATGACAAGGCAGAAGTCCCTGGCAATGCCACATCAGCACTTGTGCTTCCTGGCAAGGGTTTTGCCTCTAGCTCCTGCCTAAGAAGCTGCTTACTGGGATACAGCCAACTCCACTATCACCCAACCAAGAGGGTGTAGGACATGCTGGCCCACTCCAGCATGCCCATGCTAGAGAACCTCCATAGCCAGAGGGCTGGGCCATGGATCCCAGGAGATCCCAGAGCCAGCAGGGCATCAGCAGGCCTCCAGGAGTGGCAAAGGTGGCTCAGCCTCCTGCCTCTGCCTGGCCCTGCCTGCCGTGGTGCTGCATGTGAAGCATTTTCAGGAGCATCCTCCTCTTTCAAAAATAAAAAGAGAGAGGGGACAGGGTCAAAGAGTTGGTTTAGAGCTGGGAGAGAAGGCTTACGGTAACCTCATGCACTTCAGCAGAGAGAAGACACCACACTTGATGAGCCAGGGCTCTAGGGAGCAAGGCTGAAAGACCAGCCACCATGCCAATTTGGGACTGGGATCAGTGACCATTTCCTGTATGCCAGCTACTCCCTTCCTCCAGTTTTACCTACATTCTCTTTTAAAGACAGGGACTTTAATGCCATTATTGGAATGGGCTGCCCAGGGAGGCGGTGGAGTGGCCGTGGCTGGAGGTGTTGAAGCCAAGCCTGGCTGGGGCACTTAGTGCCATGGTCTGGTTGGTTGGGCAGGGCTGGGTGCTAGGTTGGGCTGGCTGAGCTTGGAGCTCTCTTCCAACCTGCCTGATTCTGTGATTTTGTGCTTTGCTTGGAGGTTCTTCTGTGCTCCACAACCTCCCTGGAGGTGTCCAAGGCCAGGTTGGTTGAGGCCTTGAGTGACCTGTTCTAGTGGGAAGTGTCCCTGCCTATGGCAGGGGGTTGGATCTAGATGATCTTTGAGGTCCCTTCCAACTAAACCATTCTATGATTCTATGATTGGCTAGGGCTGGGTGCTAGGTTGGGCTAGATGAGCTTGGAGGCCTCTTCCAACCTGCTTGATTCTTATGGTTCTATGTTGAATTGGCCAGGGCTGGGTGCCAGGTTGGGCAAGAAGAGCTTGGTGGTCTCTTCCAACATGCTTGGTTCTATGGTTCTATGTTGGATTGGCTAGGGCTGGGTGCCAGATTGGGCAAGAAGAGCTTGGTGGTCTCTTCCAACATGCTTGGTTCTATGGTTCTATGTTGGATTGGACAGGGCTGGGTGCTAGGTTGCGCTGGAAGAGCTTGGAGGTCTCTTCCAACCTGCCTGATTCAATGATTCTATGTTGATTTTCTTTGACACTGATAGCAGTTGGATATCTGAACCCTGGATAGAAGCAGCCTCTCCTGTGCTTTTTAATACAAGTCTCACACACTTCTTGCCTTCACCTACGCTTGTGCCCAACTGCAGAGTACCTTCTGTCAGTCAATGCCAACAGCTATGGAAGGATTTGGCAACTGAGGAGCAAGCATTTCATAGAATCACAGNCTGCTGCTGCTTGCCTGGCAGCAGAGCCCAAGCCCAGCTGGCTACAGCCTCCCTGCAGGGAGCTGCAGACAGCAATGAGCTCTGCCCTGAGCCTCCTCTGCTGCAGGCTGCACACCCCCAGCTCCCTCAGCCTCTCCTCACAGGGCTGTGCTCCAGGCCCCTCCCCAGCCTTGCTGCCCTTCTCTCAACACCTTCCAGCACCTCAACAGCTCTCTGCAATTCAGGAGCCCAGAACTGGACACAGTATTTGACCTGAACTCTTCAATTTATCAGTCTTCCTTTGAGATGAGCTCACCAAACAAAACAAGGACCTCTGCCTTTGCTATGGTTCCCTCCCAGCCCTAAAAGCTTCCTGAGCAGCTCTTTCAGCAACCCTGTCAGCTGGAAGAAAGCAAGACATCAGTCAGGCTCATGCTTATTTAATAAAGCCCTTGCACATGCAGCAGGGGACTGGAAGCCTCCAAGAAAGAAAAAAGGGCTTGCAAAAGCAGGGCTGTGGGTTCTGCAGAGCAGGGCAGAGCCGGGAGGACTCACTCCATTTACCCCAAGGAAGGCTCAGCTTAGCAATTAACTGAAGGAGTTATTCACAGCTTGGAGCAAGGAGCCAGGCAGGCACCGAAGAGCCAGCGAGTATGGTCAGCACGCTGGGAGAAGGAGAGCTCATGGCTCACCACTTCAGGAGGAAATCAGAGGCTGCACTGATGTCAGCTCCAGGAAATGAGCCACAGGCAGATGATGTCGGAAGCAGGCTTTTATATTTAGGACTGAGTCACTCACTTTATTAAATCTGAAAGGCACAAAGAGGTGGGTGTGGAGAGGGAATAAAAGGAGGTGGGGGGAAATGAGCGAGTTATTCCCCTGGGATGATGGGCAATGGGGTGTCTGGGCTTGGGTGGGGTGTTCTGGGAGGTGAGAGAGAAACTAAAAGGTGACCCTGGGACCCTTTCTTGTGCTTGTCCTGGGAAAGCAGCTGCAAGAACTTCTAGGGCAGAATCACAGAATGGTAGGGACGGGAAGGGACCTCCAGAGATCATCCAGCCCAACCCCCCTGCCAAAGCAGGGTCACGCAGGACAGGTCACATAGGAACGCATCCAGATGGGATTTGAAAGTCTCAGGGGAATCATAGAATGAAGCAGGTTGGAAGAGAGCTCCAGGCTCAGCCAGCCCAACCTAGCACCCAGCCCTGCCCAACCAACCAGACCATGGCACTAAGTGCCCCAGCCAGGCTTGGCTTCAACACCTCCAGCCACGGCCACTCCACCACCTCCCTGGGCAGCCCATTCCAAGGCAAATCACTCTTTGTGGCAAGAACTTCTCTGGGCAGCCTGCTCCAAGGCTCCAGCACCCTCACACCAAACAAAATTCTCCTCACATTGAGGTGGAATTTCCTGGGTTCCAGATTGCATCCATTGCCCCCTGCCCTACCACAGGGCAGCACTGCCAGGAGCATGGCCCCTGCTGCTTGGCACTCAATCCTCAGATACTTATGAACATTGACCAGATCCCCTCTCAGCCTTCTCCTCTCCAGGCTAAACAGCCCCAGGGCTCAGCCTTTCCTCATCACACATGCTCCAGTCTCTTCATCAGCTTCACAGCCTCTGTTGGACACTCTCTAGTCTATCCCTGTCTCTCTTGAACTGGGGAGCCCAGAACTGGACACAGTAATCCAGATGTGGCCTCACCAGGGCAGAGGAGAACCTCCCTTGCCTTGTTGGCCACGCTCTTCTTGATGCACCCCAGGATCCCATTGGCCTTCTTGTCCACAAGGCCACATTGCTGTCCCATGGAGAACTTACTGTCCACAAGGACAGCAAGATCCTTGGAGCCAACCCTGACCATGCTTTGGGGTTTGCTGTGGCCAGTCCCACAGGCAGCTCAGGCCTGGGCAGGGCACCAGCGGCACTGAGGCACCTTCCCATCCTTTTTGTTAGGTAGAGAGGCTGCTGGCAGGAACTTGGGGCAGAATTACAGCAAGGCAGTTACAGCTCCACCTAACCCACCACGAAGTGCACCTTGCACCCATCACACCCCGCAGCAAACAGCTTCCTTCGGGCGCTTGCATCGGCAGGAGACGAAGGCTGAGGGAAGCTGAGCAGCTGACCTGGACACGCAGCAAAAGTGCACCCAAGTAGGGCAGACACCACTGCAGGCTGCCATCCAAATGCCATCCTGGCACCTCTTCCTCAGTGTTTCAGTTCCCCCAACCCCACAGTTCTCTGTGGGGTCACAGAGGGACAGAGCACAGAGGGACCACCCTTGCACAGCATCCCTGTTAGCCCACCTCAGCCGTCCACAGTTCAAGCCGGTGGAGAAAGGCCTGGTAGGAAGATCTTGCAGGCACAAACATACTTTTCCATCTTTAACCTGAGCTGCCAAGTCTGCCCACCACCCAAGAGAGGTCCTTGATGTGGCTTAGGCAATCATAGAGTCATAGAATCAAGCAGGTTGGAAGAGAGCTCCAAGCTCAGGCAGCCCATCCTAGCACCCAGCCCTACGCAGTCACCTAGACCATGGCACTAAGTGCCTCATCCAGGCTCTTCTTGAACACCTCCAGGGATGGTGACTCCACCACCTCCCTGGGCAGCCCATTCCAATGCCAATCACTCTCTCTGTGAAGAACTTCCTCCTAACATCCAGCCCATACTTCCCCTGGCACAACCTGGAGGAGACCCCCTAGACAACTGTGCACCTTCAGCCAGCACTAGAATTGTGCTGCTGTGGAACACAACTGACTGCTTGCCCAAGACTTCTGAGCAGCAAAGCTCTTCTGATCCATTTTCTGGCAACATCCAGCTTGGGTACATTCAGAGCTGAGACATCTAAAGCGTTCCTGTGGACTGCACCCTCGTGGAAGAATCAACTTCAGATCGATTTGTAGGAGATGTCATTTAATAGGAGCTTCACATCTGAAGGTCTTTTGACATGCAGAACAACAAAGAGACACCCAAAACCTCCCAGTCTTAATTCATACAATCATAGCATCAGTCAGGGTTGGAAGGGACCACAAGGAGCAGCCAGTTCCAACCCCCCTGCCATGCCCAGGGACACCCTACCCTAGAGCAGGCTGCACACAGCCTCAGCCAGCCTGGCCTGAAACACCTCCAGCCATGGGGCCTCAACCACCTCCCTGGGCAACCCATTCCAGCCTCTCACCACTCTCCTGCTCAACAACTTCCTCCTCACCTCCAGCCTCACTCTCCCCACCTCCAGCTTTGCTCCATTCCCCCCAGTCCTGGCACTCCCTGACAGCCTCAAAAGTCCCTCCCCAGCTTTTTTGTAGCCCCCTTCAGATCCTGGAAGGCCACAAGAAGGTCACCTGGGAGCCTCCTCTGCTCCAGCCTGCACAGCCCCAACTCTTTCAGTCTGTGCTCACAGCAGAGCTGCTGCAGCCCTCTCAGCATCCTCCTGGCCCTGCTCTGGACACTCTCCAGCATCTCCACAGCCCTCTTGTCCCAGGGGCTCCAGAGCTGGATGCAGTACTCCAGGTGGGGTCTCAGCAGAGCGCAGCAGAGGGGGAGAATCACCTCCCTGGCCCTGCTGGCCACACTTCTGCTGCTGCAGCCCAGGCTCTGCTTGGCTTTCTGGGCTGCAAGTGCACACTGCTGGCTCCTGTTGAGCTTCTGCTCCACCAATACCTCCAAGTCCCTCTCCTCAGGGCTGCTCTCCAGCCACTCACCAGCCTGCATTTGTGCTTGGCATTGCCTTGACCCAGCTGCAAGACCTTGCCCTTGGTCTGGTAATTGCAGACTGTGACACAAGAAGAGATAGCAGGAGCAGAGATTTGCTCACAAGAGGTTTGTGGTATCACAGGAGACCACTAAAAAGCCTTTCTGCTTTCTGTCAGGGGGACTCTGCAGCCTGAGCAGCAGCAACAGCAGCTTTGCAAAGGGTTCAGCTACTTGAGCCAGGTCTTTCCCCCTGAGAAAACACTTCCCAAACACCAAAGCATGAACACTGCTACCAAAGCCAAGCACTGCACCTCATCTGGCAAACCAACCCCATCTGCCATGCCATTCCCAGCAGGGACTCACCTCCAGGAGCAGCCTATTAGACTGCCAATAAAAGATTTCAACAGCAGAGAGGATGTGGACATTAATCCATGGGCTGTAGGTAAGAGTGGCAACTCTGCAGCAGCAGAGATAAGGAACTGCTGAGTTATCTGCCACCTGCCCACGGGAAGAGGTTACACCTCTGCAGTCACAACCTGCTCCAACCAGCAAATGGGCACTTAGTCAGCTGGAAACCACTCCTGGCTAGTCGAGAGGCTGTGGGAGGCTGCCACTGGGTGGCTCCTTGGCCCCACATAACCCCATCTGTGGGTGACCTCCCATTATCAGAGAGGTTTCAGTGCTGGGGAAGGGTCAAGGCAAAGCTGGTAAGGTCCCAGCCCAAGCCAGGCAGCAGCAGTCAAATGTGAATATCAAATATTATTTCTTAATATAAAAATCATAGAATCATACCAGGTTGGAAGAGACCTCCAAGATCATCCAGCCCTGCCCAACCAACCAGACCATGGCACTAAGTGCCTCATCCAGGCTTGGCTTCAACACCTCCAGGCACAGCAACTCCACCACCTCCCTGGGCAGCCCATGTGCCCAGCCCCAGCCTAAGAGCATCTTTAAGCAGCCACTGGGATCTCATCTGGACATTCAGCCAGATGTAAGAGGTAGAAGATTTTGGCAGGCAGCTCATCGTGTTGGACAAGTGAGCCTACAAATTCAGCTGCCTTGAACTGGTGCAGAACCAAACCTCAGGAGACCTGGAAGCTTTTCCTGGTATTGAGCTCCTGCTGCATTTCTTGGCATGCTCCCTAACTGCTCTTTTTGTCTCAGACCCCAAGGAAGGAAAAAAAAAAATCAATCTTCTGTTGGATGGACCTGCTGGAGAGGCTAACTTCAGAGGCTCCCCTGACTGCTGCACTCTCTCCATGTGTGCAGAGAGGTGAGGCAGACCTGGATTACCACTCACACAGGCTGCAAGCCATCACCTTCAGGTCCCCAGAGTGCAACCTTCACTACAGAGCTCATTACACTGTTAATTAGTAAACTGCCTCACATTTTCCAGCCCAACAAAAAATAACCCCAACAACTCCTAGTAGCAAGGCTGATCTCCAGGCTTTGCTTCCACTGAAAGCAGCTTCCTGACCACCTCAAGCCTGCTGCTTGCTGCTGAGTTTAGTGTTTATGGATCAGCACTTAAAAAGAAAACCAACACGTCCTCATCCTTCCCAGCTAGCAAAAAGCTAACACCAAAGTAAACCCCCCCCAAAAAAAAGCAACCACCAAAGAAACCCCTCCAAAAAGAAAG
>WAAF01010903.1:7595-91119 GCA_013400475.1 Tricholaema leucomelas
AGAGGGGAGATTTAGACTGGATGTTAGGAGGAAGTTCTTTACAGTGAGGGTGGTAAGACACTGGCACAGGTTGCCCAGGGAGGTTGTGGATGCTTCCTCCCTGGAGGTGTTTAAAGCCAGGCTGGATGAGGCCTTGAGCAGCCTGCTCTAGTGGGAGGTGTCCCTGCCTATGGCAGGAGGTTGGAGCTGGATGATCCTTGAGGTCCCTTCCAACCTAAACCATTCTATCATTCTATGATTCTATGAATTGTCATCTTATTTAAGATGCCCATTAGTCTTCTTCTTCCACATTTGAGTTCTCTGGTCATCCAGAAATTAAAACTTCTGTCTGAGTAGAGGGTCTCCAAGGTTACTAAACTTCTCGGATAGACAGCATCCCAGAGTCAGCAAAACTGGCTGGTAGGAGGAGGACATTTTTGTAAGAGTTCTTGAGATCATATTGTCACATCATCAGTCTGGCTAGAAACCCAGCCTCTGAGGATGGAACCTGTATTAAAAATAGCACTTGGGATTCACAGCCTTGCAACTTGTGAGCAGTACTGCCTTTGCCATCATGACTCATTTGTTATCTCATTCTTTCCAACTCTGCCTCGAGAACATTGCGCTAGGTTCTGGCAGCGATATTGACAACTGGAGGATAATTGAAAGGAAAGCATGAGCAGTTGTGAAAGAGCTTTTTTTTAAGAGAGGTGTTAAAAAGCCTCACAGACTATTGCTGGTAAAAGGAATGCTTTACGTAATAAACATTTTTCTCATTACAAGGCCAGCAGGACAAGGGAGGTTCTTCTTCCCTTGTACTCAGCACGGGTCAGGCCACACCTCGAGTGCTGTGTCCAGTTCTGGGCTTCTCAATTCAAGAGAGATGTTGAGGTACTGGAGTGTGTCCAGAGAAGGGCAACAAAGCTGGTGAGGGGCCTGGAGCACAGCCCTGTGAGGAAAGGCTGAGGGAGCCAGAGATGTGCAGCCTGCAGAAGATGAGGCTCAGGGCAGAGCTCNTTGGACTGGATGATCTTGGAGGTCTCTTCCAACCTGGTTGATTCTATGACTCTATGTTATTTGGAGGTAATTTTCAACCTTCCACTACCTCATTGTTCTTCACCCTGAGCTTTAGATACAAACCATCCTATATCTCAGCTATCCTCCCACAGCTCCTTAAGTAACACAGGAACACAGGGCAGTGTTCCAGGCCTCTTACCAGCATCGTTGCCCTTCTCTGGAAACGTTGCAACATCTCTCTTGAATTGAGGAGCCCAGAACTGGACACAGCACTCAAGGTGTGGCCTGAGTAGTGCTGAGCACAGGTGCAGAAGAACCTCCCTTGTCCTGCTGGCCACACTACTCCTGATCCAGACCAGGATGCCATTGGCTCTGCTGCCCACCTGGGCACACTGCTGGCTCATCTTCAGCTACTGCTATCTACTGGTACCACAGACTAGCTCAGAAGGCTTGGAAGCAAATGAAACTAAGTATTTACAGCAAGCTAAAATCTAAAACCACATAATGCAATATCTACATACAAGAATATATTTACAAAGATCTACAATTAGTTACAATTTGGAAATAACACAAAAATCCCCCTGGACAAAGGCCAGAAGAGGCCAACTGCCACCTTCTTCTTCCCCTCAGAAAGGCCCCAACTGTTATCTACTCAGCAAAGGTTAGTGTAGAATTCAGGCAGCACAGAGGGGAGAAGAGCAGGAGCAAAGCAGGAGGCAGAAAGCGAGGGGCAGGAAATTGTTTATAGTGGAGCTTTATGCTAGTCTAGCAAACTGATGGAACAGTCTGCCTTTATCTTGCTGTTGTTCTTCTGCATCCAGTACAGTTCTGTATTTAAATATTCAAACGAAACCAGAGTGTCAGCTCTGAAAACACTACAGAGGTGAATGGTTGTTACCTGCCCAGTGGTCCTACTTGTGCCATCTAAGAGTGAAGAATTGTTGTACTCACTAATGCCAGGTTACTGCACCATTTTCAACCACGGCCAACTGGAACGTGCTAAGGAAAAGTATATGAGAGAGCTGTTAAGGTATCATCCTGCTTTGGCCTAGCTTGCTGGATGCCACTGGTGCTGTTTCAGAGCATTCTAGATGAAACAAAGGAGGAATGGTTTCTTAGCTGCTAGTGTGCCTGCTCATGGTGGGTTCTAATTACAGGTGCAATTTTCAGATGTGCTCAAGGTTCTTCACTTGGGAGGATTATTTCATAACTAGTTGAAATGACCTTCCAAACTACATATTTGGCGCACACTACCTCTGACACGTGCGGGGACAAGCGTGCACACACACTTTTCACCCTTCCTTACAACAAGACAAACTGTTGATTTTTGCCAATGCCAGTCTTCATTTCTTCTGATCACTTTGTTGCTACTGGTCTTGGTTCCTCCTGCTGTACTCATGCTTCTGATGCTTACCTTCTGGTTTCCTCTGCAATTTACTGCAATTCTCTTTTTAGCCGTGACTATTTAGACAAAAGAGAAGAACTCAGACACGCAAGAGAAGAGAGGTTTGTATATACTGTGCCTATCCTTCCCTGTGGTTGTTTGTGCTTCTTCACTGTGTTTTCACTCTGCATGCGGGAAACGCTTTCAGCCCGAACGGTTTGTGTAAGAAGTGTTGCTTTGGTAAAGAGGAGAAAGAAGTCCAGCTGTGAGCCCAGCAATACATGAAGAGCAGTCGAATGCATAGCAGTGATTGGTGAACTATCTTTTTATCTGCTTGTGTGGGAAATAAGCTTATTGCATTTGCTTCAGACATTTGTCCAAATTTAGTGTAGTTATAAATTGCATAAGCCTGGGTCCCAAGCTTTCTTGAGGGTTCTGGTGATTTGATCCAGGTCCCTTTAAGAAGGCCATAGACTTCTCCAGGAGGACCAGAGAGGTCTAGGAAGTGGACTCCAGAAATCATTATTTTCGCCATTCAATTCCATAATCCTGCTATCACTTTATACGTGGGCAGCAAAGTCAAAGCCTTCTCTTTTCTCTGCCTTCCTTTGGCTCTCTGGAGGGAGCCTTACCTGGGTAACTATGCCTGCTGCACAATAAGGCCTGCTTGGGCCTAATGGGAGCCAATGTGATGGGGAGTGAAAATAGGCACTGGGGTTTCTGTGGTTTAGCTTGGTTGGGGGGAAGGATTTTGGGAATTTCCTGGTTTCCTGTATTTGTGTTAGGGGTTAAGGAGTCATCTACTCAGTATTGTTCTTCCTGTACATCTTTAACTACACTTCTCTGTATTCCTCTCCAGTTCAGTAAGAGTGTCATTATTTTACTGCCTTTTAAAAGTGAAATAATCTGAAGTCTGTCCCCTCTTCAAGGATCAGAAAAGGCAATTGAGGATAAAGGAAATTGGGATCACAAGCATTGCAAAACTACAGTCACAGGCAGAAGGAAACAGTTCTGATCCACTCCCAGCATATTTTATCTTTCAGGGTCAAGTTTCCTTTACCAATCTCTCTACATATTGGCAAGCAAATTGCAGTGTTTATTGTTAGGGCATTGTTTTATTTAAAGGACCTGAGGGCTTGGGTGTTTTGGGGTTGGGTTTGTGGTTTGTTTTTTTTCCATTTTAAAATTCAATTAGATTGTTTACAAACTCTGTACTGGGTTGGAAGCATTGTGCTTAAGAATCATAGAGTCATCCAGGTTGGAAGACACCTCCAAGCTCATCCAGCCCAACCTAGCACCCAGCCCTATCCAGTCAACCAGACTGTAGCACAGAGTGCCCCATCCAGGCTTTGCTTCAACACCTCCAGAGACAGCGACTCCATGACCTCCCTGGGCAGCCCATTCCAATGCCAATCACTCTCTCTGGCAACAACTTCCTCCTAACATCCAGCCTAGACCTGCCCTGGCACAGCTTGAGGCTGTGTCCCCTTGTTTTGTTGCTGGTTGCCTGGCAGAAGAGACCAATCCCACCTGGCTACAACCTCCCTTCGGGGAGCTGCAGACAGCAATGAGCTCTGCCCTGAGCATCCTCTTCTGCAGGCTGCACACCCCCAGCTCCCTCAGCCTCTCCTCACAGGGCTGTGCTCCAGGCCCCTCACCAGCTTCATTGCCCTTCTCCGGATGCCTTCCAGCACCTCAACATCTATCTTGAATGGAGGAGCCCAGAACTGGACACAGCACTCAAGGTGTGTCCTGAGCAGTGCTGAGCACAGGGGCAGAAGAACCTCCCTTGTACTACTGGTCACACTCTTCCTCACACAAAAAGCACATTTTTCAAGCATTTACTCAACTGAAGACTTTAGACTTCTGGTAGCTTCACCTCTGCCTCCACTAGCAATTACACCCTGAAAGGAGCACTTGTTTGTACCTGAAAGTTGTCAACATTACTGAACAAACACTGAACATTGCTGAACTGGATGAAGACTTCTGCAGATTGGCTCAGTTCCACTTTTACAGGCCTGCAGAGGTTACTCTCTAGAGATACTTCTGGGTTGTCAAGAACTGAAATTAGTTCATTTCAAAGCATGAAAGCAGCCACCTCTGAAATCATTGTGTGGCTGCATTTTTGGTTTGGCTGGGCTTTGCTGTTTGGTTTTTTTGCAATAGAATCACCATATAGGAGGCAATCAACTCTGCAGACTGAAGTCTGAACTGTTGTGCCTGGGGCAGCTAATACTAAAACAAATTATTTTGACATCTCAAAGTAAGAAAATGTGGATGGGCTTTCCTTTGTCCTTCCAGCCAACACAATTAGAAACAGTTTGAAGCAGTTTCTGAAATGAAACCCATCTGAGCACAGACATATCACACACTGATTGCAGCTAAGTAAAGCCTTGCACAGAAAGTGTGCTCAGCACAAAGGTTTTAAGCAAATGAGAAGAGAACTCTGTAGCATTTTGGAGTTGTAGAGAAACAGGCCAAATAAACTGGGGTATTGTCGTGGAGGCAGGGAATTAACATGGCCCAGGCAGGAGATACACAAAATAGAATTATTTTATTTTCCTGGAAGCTCACCCCCAGACTAGGCACAAAATTAGTTCAGTGTATTAGCAGACTCAGTGAGATCAGGAATATCTGACAAAGGGTATTATAGATAAGTTTGGCTACGTAGGAAGTCAGGCAATGGCAAAGGCTAAGCTATAAGCACAGCTCTACCCCACTATCGATCAGGCTGAGCAGAAGAATGAGGGAAAAGCTACTCAGGGAGGTGAGATAGGCACTCGGCAGTGATCCCTTCCTGGATTCCTCTGCAGGAGCAGCCTTCTGACGCTGCAGGCAGTACCCAATAATAGAGATCCACGCTGCAGAAGCCCTTAGGTGAATGGCAGAGCCACCAAACTCAGCAATGTCTCGAGCGCCACAGTCGCGGGAGGCCAGCGGAGGCGGGATAGGGGTACCGACAGGACGGCTCAGTCTGAGCTAGCTGCAAGCAGGACACTATGCTTTGCTGAGGCAATACAGTGGCTTATATGCTGCTTGGAAGAGGCGTGCATAACTTAGTCTGAGATTGGTACCTGTGGAAAGTACAGATTGGCCCAGGGCTATGTGCATGGTACAGATAGCTTAACATTACAATAACAACCTGTAGAGACTGTCCCCTGCAGCTGGCAGAACCTGCCCCTTTCAGTTGCATGTGGGGAGCCGGCACCTGCTGCCAGGCTTTCTGCCTCCGAGATGGATTCAAGGACACTCTGCACAAGGTTGCTTATCTTATCAGTTCATGTCCTGTTAGCAAGGAATCCTTCCTCAGAGCACTTCTTCCTGAGTGGGATGGTCGCAGGATGATGCTGCCCTCACAACGGCAGGGGAGAGCCAAAACTGCTACGGTCCCTAGTCCAGGAGACAGCCAGGAAGTTGGCCACTGATGGAGTCTGAGAGAGGGCGGTCCAGATGCTGCCAGCTCTCTCTCAAAGGACCCCAGGCTTCACAAGCCTGCAGGCTTGCACAAAGGGTGCACAAGTGGGGAGAACTATCTAAAAGCAGGGATGGGATAAAACCAAGGGCCACACAAAAGGTGGAAGCCACTCAAAAGTGGGGATGGTCCAGTCACGATGGGAACTTGTCCTTTGCAGTGGCAGGGGGCTCTCAAAGCAGGAACTGTCAAGGTGGGAACCCCTGCTCTATCCTCTTTCTAGGCAAGGTGTCCATTTGCCATTTATACTTGGTGTGAAAACAGCCAATCACCAGCCTGATTTCAGCACAGGCTACTACACGAGTCAGCCCACGTGCAGTAAGGACCTTTTGCTGCCCCACTTCAAGCCTGGGGTGGGGGGGGGGAGGGGAAGGAGGTTTTTGCACCTTTCTTCTCCCATGGAGTGAGAGGGAGAAGAGAGGAATTTGGGGTACCCCAGGACAGGTATTTTTGGAGAATTGTTCACCAGCAGAGCATCAGTGCTTTGCCCTCTAAGACAATTCCACTGGATATTAGGAATGTGTCTTTTTTGGGGTCTTTTTAGGCTGAAATACTAAACTATCAGTCCTTCCTCGTTGTGAGGAAACACAGTACAGTGCTTTGATAGTACATAAATAGCAGAGGAAACTTCTGCAATGAAGTTTGCATCAGTAGTCCATTCTACTGGCCTTCTGTTTTAAAGAACTCTCCTCTGCACAAATGGAGTTCCATTTCCTACAGCAAGCTGCCTGTTGACTTGTTTTAAGCAAGAGACTGCAGCATCTGTAAGAAAATCATAGACCCATAGAATATCAGGGGCTGGAAGGCACCACAAAGGAGCACCTGATCCAGCCCTCCTGCCAGAGCAGGGTCACCTGGAATGCTATAGCTAAGGTGGTATAATCCTAGTTAAAACCTGGTTTGTACATTTCCTCCCTATCAGTTTGAAGCAGTAGAAAGGTAATGCTGATCCCATAGGTACAGCACTGGTTTGTCTAAAGTCAACTCTTCGAGCATTCTGTGCACCACCCTGTCACTTGTAGTCCCAGGATGCAGGCAGAGGCTCAGCCAGTGGCTCTGGGGTGGCCTCAGTAAGAGGAAGAAGGATTCCTGCAGTTTTAAGGGATGTGAGTGCAACTCAGGACCATCCATTTCATGTATTCTTGCTGCTCCATGACTTGAGTCCTGGTTTCTGTCACTCAGTTGGGTATTTTCCAGTGGTAACTTAAAAATAAACAAAAGAAAGGTGAGCTCCTGACCCCTCTCTGTTGAGATTTGCAGGTCCAATTTTCTCTACCTTGTGACTTTGTTGGGGTACAAATATTTCAGATTGCCCTCAGGGCATTGCTTAGAGGTAATGTGCAGTGATCCTTTCATGTCCAGGAAGATGGTAAGTGGAAGGCAGTGTTTATAAGGTCTGCCCAACACCTACAGACTTCTGGCTCTTTCTACTAAAGAGTCGGCATAGAGATGATGATGTCTGCAAGTTGCCATGATTTAAAGCAATATGGCAGTATATGAAGAGTGTGATGGTTTGGGAGTTACCCCCCTCCCCCCTTAAGAAAATCACCCAGGCTCGGCTCAGTCGATCTGGAAATTGAGGAATGAGGCTTCATATTTACAGCTTAGCAGAAGATCCAAGCAGGTATTTACAATCTATACAGAAATAGACAAGGTAAAAAGTAACACAGAAACACAGCAGCCCTCCCAGAAACCAATCCCCAGGAGGGGCTCCCAACCACCCTTCCACCTTCTCCCCACCCCTCTACCTTACCCCAGACTTTGCCTTATGTTCAAGGTGAGTTTGGAGGGTTGGCCAGGGGGGTTAGGAAGCAGAAGGATTAGTTAGCAAGTTAGGGAGAGAAGTGCCTGCAGCTAGAGCCAGAGCCAGAGCCAGAGAGCAACTCTGTTATCTGTGTTTGTGTTCTTGTTCTTATCCGTCTCAGCAAGCCTATGAGTGCATCAGCCATCACCATTAGTTTCTTTTCACAGCCTATAGTCTAGTTCTTCTCACCAAAATATCCCATCTAGGCTCAAACCAGCACACAGAGTCAATGTGTCAATCCTGTAGAGCAAGAACTTACAGCAGCAGAGGGATGACAACTCATCCTTTCAATTCCTTCAGATTTTGGTCTTCATGAGAACGTCTGTAGTTAACTGCTGCCATTCACCCATCGTTAAGACACTGGACAGAAACCAGAAATAACCTCCTTGAATGCCATGTATCAAGTGTGAAGTGCTAATAACGGATTCCTGAATGATCTTAATTTCTTGGTTAAATTGCTGTATCTGTTAATTAGGCTTCCCATTTGATAACTAGCTATGCTGATGTGCTGCCACGAGAGCAGCTCTTCTGCTTCCCTTTCTTTTTCACTGTATAATGAACACAGACATTTTGAGATAGTCCTTGATGATAGCTCTTGATGATAGTCCCCTGCTTTTCTGGGTTGCTATGTGGCACTCATTTAAGGAAGTTAAAATGAAGGAACTGGAGAAGAACTGAGGACAATAAAGCATTGTGGCTTACTCCCCTATTAGAGGAATATCCATCTTTGCTGTGGCCTGTTGGCAAACTGCAAACCCTCATCCACAGCAGCCAGCTGGGCTGTACCTGCTAAATGTTCACTTTGAATAGCTCTTTCTGCATCTGAACCCCACCTGCTCTGCTTGTGGGGAGGTGTAGACCTCAATACATAGGTGAGCAACATTTAAAGAAAGACTGCCTTTGTGAGCAAAACACTGTGCTAATGCCAGCAAAAGACCTTCTCCTCTAATGAAAAGGCAAAGAATCATTCTTGAGAATTGGCTTCATGTTAGAACTGTAAACAGTTCCTATTCTATAAACATAAAAGTCTGTGGCTTGTTGGATTTTCATCCAGAGGCTGTAGGGGTTCTATGTCTTAGAATCATAGAATCAGTCAGGATTGAAATAGATCACAAGAATCAGCCAGCTCCAACCCCCCTGCCATGCCCAGGGACACCCTAGCCTAGAGCAGGCTGCCCACAGCCTCATCCAGCCTGGCCTTAAACACCTCCAGCCATGGGGCCTCAACCACCTCCCTGGGCAACCTCTTCCAGCCTCTCACCACTCTCATGCTCAACAACTTCATCCTCACCTCCATCCTGAACCAACCCACCTCCAGCTTTGCTCCATTCTCCCCAGTCCCGACACTCCCTGAGAGCCTAAAAAGTCCCTCCCCAGCTTTTTTGTAGCCCCCTTCAGATCCTGGAAGGCCACAAGAAGGTCATCTAGGAGCCTCCTCTTCTCCAGACTCAACAGTTCCAACTCCTTCAGTCTGTGCTCACAGCAGAGCTGCTGCAGCCCTCTGAGCATCCTCCTGGCCCTGCTCTGGACACACTCCAGCATCCCCACATCCCTTTTGTAATGGGGGCTCCAGAACTGGATGCAGTACTCCAGGTGGAGTCTCTGCAGAATGGAGCAGAGGGGGAGAATCATCTCTCTGGCCCTGCTGGCCACACTTCTGCTGCAGCCCAGGCTCTGGCTGCTCGCTGGGCTGCAAGTGCACACTGCTGGCCCCTGTTGAGCTTCTCATCCACCAGCACCCCCAAGTCCCTCTCCTCAGGGCTGCTCTCCAGCCACTCACTGCCCAACCTGGATTTGTGCTTGGCATTGCCTCCACCCAGATGCAGGACCTTGCATTTGGTCTTGTTGAACCTCTTGAGGTTGGCTTGTGCCCACCTCTTCATCCTGTCCAGGTCCCTCTGGATGGCATCCCTGCCCTCCAGCCTGTCTGCTGCACCACACAGCTTGGTGTTACTTGCAGTACTTGTTTAAACCTGTGCATCTCTCTGGAGCAATAAAGGAAAAGGAATGTGCTCTTCATTATTGCTGTTTGCAGCAAAGCAGATTACCTCTGGCAGTAGGACTGCTCTAAAACGACATCTTTCTATGCTCTGTGTGGTTGTTTGTGAATGTGCATGTGTGTGTGGCTGCCGTAAGTACTAAGCATGTTTGTTACCACACAGCTGACTTGTTTACCCTTCCTGCTTTGGATGCACGCTCATGTACTAATTTAGGCTGTGAGTGGGGCAGAAGCGGGCAGGAGAGGTGTTCCTCTTCCTAAGTGGTTACAACAGTGGAGTTATGGGAGCAGAACCAAACTTCTTTTCAGAACCATAAGTAGTAGTCTTGATTAACCTGTTTAACAGTTCACTTGTGGGTAAGGCAGCCTAAGATCCGGCCCAGCTGTATTCACGACTGTATTGCGTAGCGAATAACGATGGATAAAATTAGCAGACATCTGGAAGGGGCACACATTTCAAAGGTATTTTAGTTGTCATGTATAAAGCACACTATGAAGAATGCGATTGGTAGCTGGTCTTAATAAACAGTTACTGAGTTCTGGCTGCCTAAAATGCAAACCAGATGTATCTTTGTTCTTTTAAAGTGACTTTGATGAATAAACTCCATGTGACGTCAGGGCCAAGATATGGGATGTCTGAGTCCAGCAAAGGCATTTTTTAGTATATAAAAAAAAGAAAATCCCAGGAACTTTCCATTGGAGACTGTGGAGAGAACAAAGTGAATTCCAGTGCGTTGCTCTCAGAGCCAATAGAAGCAGGTTCAGAGACTTGAGATAGTCAGTCCAAACATTTCTTATTGGTATTGTTTTCAGGGAGCTCTGTTTTTCTCTGCTGCATTAAACCATTTTCCTCTCCTTGCAGCAAGTCTCAGGATTTAGCTATTTGCATCAGCATTCAGAGACTCTGGCTTTGGATGCTTGCTGGGCTGGGGGGGAGGCGGGATTTGTCTGGACTTTTTTTCCCCTCCTGTTTTAGTTTTGTGGGAGGGAAGGCTGGGAGGAGGAGAAGGAAGAGAGTGAAAAAGAGGACAGACAAATGCTTCCAAAAGGAGAAGGACTGCGCAGGCACAGTGCTGCGTCTGAAGACTCTAATGCCGCTGGGTTTTGCCTTTGCTTTGTCATGAGCAATTTAACTCTTTCAGGACAATAGTCTTGGCTTTGGTGTGCGTTTTGGGGCAGATCGAGCGGGCAGGTAGTTTGGTGCTATACCCTGTGTGTCACGAAGGCAGCTCATTCTCTGCAGGTGAATCAGCCAAAGACTTCTTTTTCTTTACGGAAACCCTCTGGAATTTAACTTTCAGATACAAGTACTTGGAGAGGTTGGCAGCAGAGGAATATGAGAAGGAGCTAAAAAGTCGAAGCGTAAGCCGAGGCAGAAGCGATCTGTCCCTGAACCTGCTATCTGCTTCAGCCCCATCCTCACCTGTACCCAAGTGCATCAGTCTAGCATCCACAGAGTCCCAGGAAGAGCTGAAGACCCCTTCCACTCCTTTTGGGACTCAGCCCTCAGAAGGTAAGTAAGAATGAGGGCAGGGGAAAGAAGAGTGGTTTTAGCAGTTTCTCTTAGGCTAGAAGTGAGTTTTGATGCATGAGTGCAGGAATATAAACTCTGAGCTGCCAGATGTCTTTTTTATATTGTTTCATGCCGTCTTCCTAAATTTCCTCTTCTGTTTCTGCGTAGATTTGGAAGTCTTCTAGTCTACTCAAGCAAAAACTATATTGCTGCTTGTTGCTGTGATTTGTATTATCATTATTTGTTGCTATTAGAATGGAGTAATTGGAAAACGCAGCACACAGAGAATCTTAACTTTAGCATCATGTTCCTTGCATATTAGAAGTCACTGAACACTAAACCAACAGTATTCCTGCCAACAGATTTTGCTTCAGTGGATTCTCTGAAAGAGGTGCAATAGGTCAATGCCAAGTTTATAACAATCTTCCAACAGAGCACAGCCTGAATGGGACAAACAGAAAAGGTCTTGAACCGAAGGCAGGGAAGGCGTGTTGGTTATTTTTAACACCAACAAAAACTCTCAAAATTGTACCACAAGTAGTAAATAACTTAAAAGAGATCACAGACATCTAATAAAATGGAAGGTACAATTAGCACTTGCATGGTTAGTTTGCTGTCATGTAAGTTATTGGCCTGCAGAGCAGTAGTTTTTGTGTGTGCACATCACTCTGCTGCTTGCATCATGCATCCCTCTTTCAGTCCCAAATAAATCACCCACCACAGAGATTTATGTTTGTGCCACACGATGTATTAACATTGTGGACTAGAATGCATGTGGAGGATGAACTCTTGCCAGAGTTTCGTTTCTCTTTTCTTTTCTTTTCTTTTCTTTTCTTTTCTTTTCTTTTCTTTTCTTTTCTTTTCTTTTCTTTTCTTTTCTTTTCTTTTCCTTTTCTCTTTTCTTTTCTTTTCTTTTCTTTTTTCTTTTCTTTTCTTTTCTTTTCTTTTCTTTTCTTTTCTTTTCTTTTCTTTTCTTTTCTTTTTTCCTCCTAGAGGCTGTTGGTAATTAATGCATTTGTAACTTGCACTGCTTGGTTTCACTGAGTGCTACGGCTTGTAGCATGCTATAAATCAAGGAAATGTAAGAAAGAAGTTACAAATACTGAATGTTCCATACATTCATCCTTACAATACTAAGTAGGTGAAGTGTATTTCATTTAGGTTTATCTACCTATGACAAGAGGGATGTGGAGATGCTGGAGCGTGTCCAGAGAAGGGCCAGGAGGATGCTCAGAGGGCTGCAGCAGCTCTGCTGTGAGCACAGACTGAAAGAGTTGGGACTGTTGAGTCTGGAGAAGAGGAGGCTCCCAGGTGACCTTCTTGTGGCCTTCCAGTATCAGAAGGGGGCCTACAAAAAAGCTCAGGGAGTGACAGGAGCAAAGCTGGATGTGGGGAGATTCAGGCTGGACATGAGGAGGAAGTTGTGGAGCATGAGAGTGGTGAGAGGCTGGAAGGGGTTGCCCAGGGAGGTGGTTGAGGCCCCATGGCTGGAGGTGTTTAAGGCCAGGCTGGATGAGGCTGTGGGCAGCCTGCTCTAGGCTAGGGTGTCCCTGGGCATGGCAGGGGGGTTGGAACTGGCTGATCCTTGTGGTCCCTTCTAAACCTGTCTGATTCTATGATTCTGCTGTGTTCATATCGTGCTGCAGTTATAGAATCATAGAATCAAGCAGGTTGGAGGAGACCTCCAAGCTCATCCAGTCCAACCTAGCACCCAGCCCTATCCAGTCAACCAGACCATGGCACTAAGTGCCTCATCCAGGCTTTGCTTGAACACCTCCAGGGACAGTGACTCCACCACCTCCCTGGGCAGCCCATCTTTTTGATTATTCTTGTAAAATCTCTTTTCCCAATTATATTCCCAATTGTTTTTTCTGGCACTGTAAAAAAGTCTCAGTGGAATCATTTAGATGTTAAAAAAAATATCTATTTTCTTGTACCACTGATATCCAGAAGCATCCAGATGCAATATTGCTTTGAGAGCAAATAATCTGGATTTTTCCACCATCCAGGGAGCAAGCATCTCTTTTATGATTATTTTAACATATTTCTCCTGGAAGCATAAAAAAAAAACCCAAAACCAAAAAAAAAAAACCCAAAACCCCACGAAAAAAAAATGCTGCCTGCAGTGCATCAGCAGAGGCCATTTGGAGAATCCATTTAGAGCAAGTGTACAGGGCAGCTTCAGGCAGCCGGAGTGCGGCAAAGCTATCAACACAGCGGTAAGGGCATCCAACTCCTGACCATAGCAGTAGGTAGCAGATGGCAGCATCTGCAAGGCTGACAAATTGAATGCAAGAAAGAAGGTATGCATGGGGCGGTGTAATCTTCCAGCCAAGGGCAGCTGCAGGACAGCACAGCACCAGCACAGGGGTCTGAATTATTGATTTTTATGACAGAGCGACTGCATCAGTGGACAAGGGGCGACCTGTGGATGGGAGCTAGCTGAACTTCTGCAAGGCCTTTGACGCTGTGTCCCACAACATCTTACTGACCAAGATGGAGAGATAAGGGTTTGCTGGGTGGACTGCTCAGTGGATAAGGAATTGGCTGGATCGTTGCATCCAGAGGGTAGCAGCTGATGGCTCTAAGGCCAGATGGAGAGCAGTGACGAGTTGGTGTCCCTCAGAGGTCCGTACTGGGACTTGTACCGTTTAATATTTTTATCAATGCTATAAACAGTGAGATTGAGTGCACCATCAGCAGGTTTGCAGATGATACCAAGCTGAATAATGCTGTTGATAAGCTGGAGAGACAGGATTGCATCCAGAAAGACCTGAACAAGCTGGAGAGGTGGGCACAGGTGAACTTCATGAGATTCAACAAGAGCAAATGCAAGGTCCTGCACCTAGGTCAGATCAACCCTCACTATAAATACAGTCTGAGGGAGGAGATGATAGAAAGCAGCCCTGAGGAAGAGGGCTTGGGGGTGTGTGCTTGCAGACCAGAAGGCAAATCACCTCCTTGGCTGTGTCAATACAAGCATGGCCAGCAGATTGGAGAGGTGATTCTGCCACTCTGTTCTGATACCACCACACTTGGAATACTGTGTCCAGCTCTGGAACCCTCAATGCAGGAGGGACATGGATCTGATGGAGGTCCAGAGAGTGTCACGAAAATCATCAGGGGGCTGGAGCAGCCCTGCTATGAGGGCAAGCTGAGGGAGCTGGGACCGTTCAGCCTGGAGAAGAGAAGGCTCTGGGGAGACCTTATTGCCGCCTTCCAGTACCTGATGAGGACCTGGGAGAAGGCTGGAGAGGGACTGTTTATGAAGGTCTGCAGTGATAGGACAAGGGTCAATGGCTTCAAACTAGAGAACAGCAGATTTAGATTGGATGTTAGGAACAGGTTCTGCACCATGAAGGTGCTGGAACACTGCAACAGGTTGCCCAGGGAGGTGGCTGAGCCCTCATTCCTGGACATACTCAAGGTGCGACTCGACAGGGCTCTGGGCAACCTGATGTAGTTGAGCAGGTCCCTACTCACTGCAGGGCTTTGGGCTGGATGACCTTCAGAGGTCCCTTCCAATCCATGTGATTCTACAATTCTACTTCATTGGGAGCTGTGCATGAAGAAGGACCTACTGCTTTAGGCCTACCAAAAGCACTGGCAAGGTCACATGAAGTAATGAAGCTGTGGGCAGGGCAGGCTGTCTCATCGGGAAGTGGCCAGACTATTGGATAGCAGCTAACTGCTCGAAGGCTTAGTTAGAATCTTTTGTACCATGCTCTCTAAACTGCTTTCTGAGTTCCTTATTCTCCAGAATGAGCAATAACTTCAAGTTTTACCATCCTTAGGAAATGTTATAGATCCCACTTAACAGGTAAACTGAGGCACTCACTTGCTTAAGCCAGTTTTAGGAAAGCTGAAGTAGAGCCACAGGTAAAACCCAGCTTACTTGCACCCCCAGACAGTTACTTTGAACATGTATTTCCAATAACACATTGAACTGCAGAAGGACAACACTTCCATGGTTCCGTGCCTAGGACTCTCAGGAATGTTGTTAATAGATAGTTGATATTTGTCTTCAGAACTCAGACACAAACAGCAGGTATGCTCTTTACTGGCAAAACAGTAAGTGGTTTGCAGAGGCAGATCTGGTTTGTGCCCTTTGTTCTGAGGTATACTTTGCTCATCTAGTGTCTACCAGGCTTAAGAAGGAAATGGCTTTTGTCTGTGGAACTTTGTCCCACGATGTGCAATGTCTCAGTGTCGTTACCTAATATATTGAGTGAAGTGTTTTCTCATCCAAAACAATTGGTTCCACCAAAGCAATCAAGTCTTGTAGGAGGTACTCTTGTAAAACTTGAGATCTGACAGTCGGAGGAAATTAAAGCAGTCCCATGACTACAGTAGAGCAAACACTTCCTCTGTTGTCATTTCGTTGGAGAATATTTTATGAAGGGCACATGTACAGTAAAGAAAGGCAGCAACAACCAAGACTTCTCTGAAGTCAATCCACCACAGAACTGGAGATGAGTCGTCCTTGGAAAGGAGCAGTGTTGTAGCACTTCAGAAAGTAAGCAGGCCAACCCAAATGCAGGCTGTGGGCAGCGGGAAACCTGAACGTACTAGCAGCTGAGCAAGTTCAAATAGTGCCTGAAGGATGACTGGTGAAAGCATCTTTGAAGAAGGAGAAGCACCAGAGCTTGAGGACACGGTGAGGCCACTGCAGCCTCATTTGTAGATACAAAGGAACCATGGTACCAAAAGTTAGAGAAGCAGGTGGGGGGTGTCAAAGAAAGGTCATATCTGACCTGATGAAGAAAGAACCAGTTCCATACTGGTGATCACTGTGCTGGTCTTTACCATCACAAGGAATGGGAAGAAAAGATTGGGATGAAGGTGAAGAAAGAGAGATAGTCCTTGCATAATTCACAGCAAGAGGAGTTCCGTGGTGAAGGGAGGCAACAAATTGATGCCTGAACAATCGAATTGGGTACGTATAGACTTACCCTATGCGTCCTCAAGAGATACTTAGTGTATCTATCTCCTAGCTCCAAGTAGAGACCAGACAAAGTAGATGAGCTGCTTATTCTGTTTCCCGGTTAGGGGATTAGATGTAGGTCTGAAGGGTTGTTTATTCTCTCCAAGGCTTATAGGACTGGAGGGTTGAGGAATTACTAGCAGGTACTAAGGATATAACACCTTGTATCCATTTCAGAGCTTGTTTGTCGTTGAGTATCAAAAGAAAAGTTTTGTTCCCTCCACGTCCATGTAGAGCATCATAAGCTTGTAGCTACGTTTACTCAGGAGGGAGCAGCTTGGTATCTTCTCTACCCTGCACTCAAAAGAGGGTCAGATCATAGCAGTTCAGATTGCTGTGAAGACACAGATCACACCCTCTCTCCAAATTACAAAATCCTTACACACTCATTGAGAGGTTCTACTCCTATTTCTTTTAGTGGTGAGATTATAAATGTTGAGGGGGGAGATTCCATTCTTTTTTATAGCAGTACATTTTTAGGGATTAAGTTCTGGCAGAAAAAGAAGTGAGCAATGACTAAAAAATGAGTCCTTAAGCCACATTCCACTTTCTTTCCCTTGATTAACCCAATGACAAGTAAAGCTCCTGCTCACCCTGATTTTAATTCCCTCATAGATGGTGCCCTGGCTACTGTCATGTGTGTAAGGCACCTTTAGAGCTGACAAGATGCTCTCTATGTAGAAGAGGGTGAAAGTTGCCTTTATAATTGGAAGTGGTTTAAAACATCTTAGAAGGATGTGAAAGAGCATGAACTACCTATTAGGTGTACATTTCTTTCATGTAAAAGTATTATGACATCCTGATCTCCAAGCTGGTAAAATATGAGTTCGATGGATGGACCACTCAGAGGATAAAAAATTTGCCTTATGGCCACACCCAAAGAGTGGCTGTCTATGGGTCCATGTCCAAGTGGAGGCCAGTGACAAGTGGAGTCCCTCAAGGATCAGTGCTGGGACCAGTCTTGTTTAACATCTTCATTGGCAACACGAAGAGTGGCATTGAGTGTATGCTCAGCAATTTCGCTGACGGCACTAAGCTGTGTAGTGTGGCTGGCATGCTGAAGGGAAAGGATCCATCCAGAGGGACCTTGACAAGCTGGAGAGATGGGCCCATGCTAACCTCATGAGGTTCAACAAGACAAAGTGTAGGGTCCTGCATTTGGGTTGGCAATCCCAGGCACTGACACAGGCTGGGCAGTGACTGGCTTGAGAGCAGCCCTCAAGAAAAGGACTTTCAGGGTGCTGGTGGCTGAGAAGGTCTATTTGAGCTTCCAGTGTGCACTTGCAGCCCAGAAAGTCAACTGTATCCTGGGTTGCATCAAGAGAAGTGTAGCCAGAAGGTCAAGAGAGATGATTCTCCCCCTCTACACCACTCTTGTGAGACCACACCTGCAGTACTGTGTCCATTTCTGGAGCCTCTGTTACAAGAAAGATACAGATGTGCTGGAATGTGTCCAGAGAAGGGCAAATGAGGATGATCAGAGGGCTGGAGCTCCTCTCCTACGAGGACAGGCTGAGAGAGTTGGGGTTGTTCAGTCTGGAGACTAGAATAGAATCAACCAGGTTGGAAGTGGCCTCCAAGATCATCCAGTCCAACCTGTCACCAAGCCCTATCCAGTCAACCAGACCATAGCACTAAGTGCCTCATCCAGGCTTTTCTTGAACACCTCCAGGGATGGTGACTCCACCACCTCCCCGGGCAGCCCATTCCAATGCCAATCACTCTCTCTGCCAACAACTTCCTCCTAACATCCAGCCTAGACCTCCCCCGGCACAACTTGAGACTGTGTCCCCTTGTCCTGTTGCTGGTTGTCTGGGAGAAGAGACCAACCCCACCTGGCTACAGCCTCCCTTCAGGTAGACAGCAATGAGGTCACCCCTGAGCCTCCTCTTCTGCAGGCTAAACAAGCCCAGCTCCTTCAGCCTCCCCTCATAGGGTTTGAGAGACCTTATTGTGGCCTTCCAGCATCTGAAGGGGGCCTACAAGAAAGCTGCTGAGGTGTCAAGTAGTGATAGGACTAGGGGGAATGGATACAGGCTGGAGGAGGGCAGATTTAGATTAGATGTTAGGAAGAAGTTCTGCACCATAAGGGTGGTGAGACACTGGAACAGGTTACCCAGGGAGGTGGTGGAAGCCCCATCCCTGGATGTTTTTAAGGCCAGGCTGGATGTGGCTCTGGACAACCTGACCTAGTGCAAAGCGTCCTTGCCCATGGCATAGAGGTTGGAACTAAGATGATCTTTGAGGTCCTTTCCAGCCCTGACAATTGATTCTGTGATAATATATATATATATATGCACATCTGGTTATTGAACTGGCAGCACATTAAAAATCAGTTGTGAACGTGAAGAAGCTTAAGTCCAATGATACTGTGACAGAAAAGCAATTTGCAGTTTTCTACGGTTAAATGATGAACTAAAGTGGAACAGATGCACCACTGAAGGCTGGTTTAAAACATGTAAAGATAGGCAGAAGAACTGGTCAAAGTCCCTAGTGCTAGCGGAGGTGTCTCGGTGAGCAGGATAGGCACTCAACAGCAAGCAGCCTTAGGAAGATGTTATCACCTTCACTGCTTCGGTGTATGGTGTCTCAGGACAGATGTCTACCTGCTCCCTGGAGTACTGAAATATTTTGATTGCTTTCCAGTGCAATCTGCATTTTTTCCCTCAAAGGTTCATGCAGTTCTTGAAGAAGCTTTCCTGTATCATGTGGTCCAAAGACCGTGACAAGAAGCCTCTTTTGCAATATCGTAATGAAAAACAGTTAAGAGAGGGGAAAAAAACAAGTGTGGTTTGGTCATTGTAGTCCAGCCACTTGACACATGCTGTAGTACAGAGGGAGCCTGGGAAGCGTGCAAAGCTAACCTGCATGCCCATTTTCATTGCTCTTGCATGGCCAGGCCAGTTTGTGGGAAATCTTGAGCTGCTTGATGTGAATGTGTGTGGATGCTCTTCAGTTTCTTTGCAGCATGCAGAGAGTATTTGCATGTGAAAAATCTGCAGTTATAGGCAAAAGTCCTCAAGGTGAACGCATTAATTTTGCTGCCAGTGCTAAAGCAAGGAGGAAGAAACCAAGTGTAATATCAATAGTGTTTGCTTGTGCCAGCCAATAAAAATGCTTATAGTGTGCCATGTGCCAACCGACTGGAAATTACACTTGTGCCGTGTGCCAAGCAACTGGACACTTGGTTCGGTTTTAAGGTGGCCATTCTGAAGAAGATATGCGTGAACAAACCGTGTCTTTGTCAGCCAAGTGTGTGACAGGGCCATTTCCAGGCTGTGCCCTTCGGCTGTGTGAATGTATCTAATACCTGTGTTTCTTTGTTGAAGTGTTCCTCATCAGGTGAAAAAGAGTTCTTCCAGAACCCAAAGAAAACTCAGCCAAACGCCTCCATCTCCCTACTTTTTGCTTTTTAAAAGATCTCTGCCTCCCTGGGTCTGCCTAAGGCACTGAGTTGTCAGTGCCACACCGAGGTGGGATGCCCATTTTCTGCCGGTTGGTTCAAATCCAGGGCCAACATTGTAGCCGTGGAAGTATGTATAAAACGAACGGGCTGGCTGCAGACATCAAGCAAGGGGCTGTGCCAGGCCACTCTCACATGCCACGCTGTTGTTGCACAACATCCATCAGTCTGTTACTCCTAATGTTCATGCTGCCATAGACTTGCTTTTATTCTCTTTCCGGAAGGCACTTGTACAATTTTCGTATTGTTCTTGTTCAGAGGATGAAGCCTGAGATTGCTCTGTTGTTCAGTGAATGTCTTTCTCCCATTGTTCTCTCCACCAGCGAGTGCCAGTGAACCCGAACCAGAGACAGAGACAGAACCAGAACCAGAGCAGGAGGCTGGGGCTGAGGCCGAGCAGGGAACGGAGACAACCAAGGAAATAGAGGCTACAGAGGTGGGACCAGAGAGTGAGGTGAAACAAGGACCAGAGAGAGAGCCAGAAGAAAGTGCAATACTCAGTGAAAAAGAGAGGCAGAATGAGGAAGTGAATGAAAAAGACAACTGCTCTGCATCCAGCATATCATCAGCAAGCAGCACTTTAGAGAGGGAAGAGAGAGAGGACAAGTTAACCAGTGACAATGAGACTGGTAAAGTGAAGCTTTTTCAATAATGAAGAGTTTCTGGTGAGGAAAAAAAGGAAAAGTTCTATTAGCAGCTCTCTTGCTGTGTTAACTAACAAACCCTTTAGCCTGTCTAAGACTTTCTTTACCATGGTCCAGTCTAATCTACTCTCTCCTTGGAAGTCCACAGGCTTTGATAAGTTTTGAGGGGTAGCAAAGCCTTGACCAAATGAGGTTTCCTTTGATCTGTGACCATTTTCTTCCCCTAGGATGAGTATATTAAGTAGTGAATCGCTGTGTTGCAGCGACTTGCACCTCTAGCTCACAGGTGATTTATTTGGGCTTTCTGCACAGAAAACGAGGTTAGGGACCTCGTTGGCATGATCTGTCATGAGGCTCCAGATAACTTCTCCTCATCCTTTTAGAGGAAGAGCAATGTTGGCTGGAATGTTTGCTCCTTTTCTCCGCTTCTCCTGTCTTAGCAAGGCTTCCACAAAGCATTGAGAGATACATAGTTGCTGCTAAAAATAGGTCTAGACTGTGGCCATGTTTAGCTCATGTAGAGGAGGCACATGAAATAAACCTTGTCTGGAAAACACGCCTTCTGTGGTGACGGGTGGTTCGCAGCGGCTATGCTGCCAGGCACCTGCAAAGGCCCAGCCTGGAAAACGCCTTCGGAATCTCTTCTTCCCGGAGAGACACTGACAATCAAATTGTGTCAGGCAGCCTAAGCAGATAGGGAGTGAACGACAGATTTTGGCTGTTGTTGGCTGATTACTCTCTCCCCCTTCTGTAATAGGGAAGTGAAGGAACATAATGTTGCTATGGCATTTGGTCCCCAGGTTTTCTTAGGGCTGGACAGTGGAATGTCTTATCCCAGATTTTCCAAATTCTAGCTAAGACAACAAGAAGTGCTTCACAGCATGAAACAGTCTTGCTCTTTCCTGAAGGATGAGGGATATTTCTGAGTAACAAGGCCTGCTTCACAAAGATCAGCTCTTGGATTGTACTGTTTATGTTCAAGCCCCATCACTTTTTTTCCCCTGTGAAGTATTTTGTTAATTTTTTCCTAAATTTAAGATCTATCTTGTTTCTAACCAGCACCAAGTTTGAGTTACTGAAAATGCTGTTCTCTTCTTAAGGAGTTTTCCTGATTTGGGAATGTAGATACCCATGTAGATGGATACATATGTAGGGAAGGGAGATGCACTTAGTGCCATGGTTTAGTTGATTGGACGGGGCTGGGTGATAGGTTATAGAGTCATAGAATCAGTAAGGGTTGGAAGGGACCACAAAGATCAGCCAGTTCCAACCCCCTTGCCATGCCCAGGGACACCCTACCCTAGAGCAGGCTGCCCACAGCCTCATCCAGCCTGGCCTTAAACACCTCCAGGGATGGACCCTCAACCACCTCCCTGGGCAACCCTTCAAACCCATGTGTCACCAGCTTGGAGACCAGGATGTGGTGCAGGACAGTGTCAAATGCCTTGCTCAGGTCCAGGTGAATGCCATCAGTTGCTTGCCCCTCATCTTTGAATATTGTGACCTGTTCATAGAAGGCCACCAGGTTTGTCAGGCAGGATTTGCCCTTGGCGAAGCCATGATGATTGTACCAAATGACCTCTTCACTATTCTTCAGGCTGGACTGGATGATCTTGGAGCTCTCTCCCAACCTGGTTGATTCTATGATTCTATGACAGACGAGGGATGTTGCTACGCTGTAGCATAGTCCAAGGCAGTCCAAGTGTGAGTAAAGGAGAACAGGTTGCAGTTTTTTTCCCCCTTATCTGGTCTGTTGCTGACCAGTTCCTGCTCTAATTAAAGCCCTTTTTGTTAAAACTAAGAAATTAACCCTGTCATCAAAGAATCAACATCTTAACCTTGGCCCACATTGCCAGCAGACTAAACATGGGCTAGGTTGTGCTATGTGGGAAGTCTCCTGCAGGTGATTTATATAGTGAATGAGGGCATTGCCTCCAGCAGTTGTCGTATTCCCAACAAGCACTGTGCCATTTGTGAAGTGGCCCATTGGTTCTGCCTGGATGCACTTAGGACAAAGGAATAAAGCTCTGGGTCTTGGTTCCTCCTTCATTAGCCATCCTACTGAATGTGGTACCAAGCAAGGCTTGTTTCTTCAATGATACTGCCTATGAAAAGGAAGGCAGATGAAGCCACCAAGGTAGCAAGAGTCTTCACAGCAATCATCATTTATTGGGACAGGTGGAGGCAGACTTGGGGAGCTCAGATTAGATATTGTGTCTGCAGGAATTTTGATGAGCAGTTTTGCAAAGGGATTAAACTCTGGGGGATCCCAGCTGGGGAAACTGGAAGTGGGAAAGTTGTGAGGGATTTGCCAGAAGAATCCTGGGAGCAGCTTTGAAAACCTTTGAAGGAAAGGCTGGGAGTAGGGGAAAATCCCCTGTAAGGTCTCAGCTGGGTACATTCCATGAAAGGAATTGTCTAGTCACGTTGTCTAGGGAAGCCACCTCAGAGAGACATCTAAGCACTTATCTCAGGTAACAGGTTGTGGTGAGAAAGCAGTCTCAGGGATAAAATCTGAGGAAAAGTGAAGAGGACTCAAGCTTTCTGTAGGAAAGCAAAAGGAGACAGTACTGGAGATTGTATCCATTGCTGGGAAGAAAGTCTTTTGCCTGAGGCTAAACCTCTGGACTCATTTAATGATGTGGTTTAGAGGTTGCTCTGAATAGAGGCTAGAGACATTGCTGTCTGTACAGTCTGTGCTGTGGGAACCATTCTATATTCTAATCTAGTGTTGCTTTAAGGGGATGGGAGAGTTGTGGGGTCCTGGATGTGCTTCTCACTGAGGCAACATCTTCTCAGAGCACAGGGCTAGATGTTGTACCAAGCAAACTCCACTGACGAAGGAAGCTGTAAAAGATGTTAAAAGCATTGAAAAAGGTGGAAGCATAAATGAAGAAACTAAGATTAAATGGTAGTGAAGAGACAAGTTACAAATACGGAAGAAAATCCCTACCCACAAAAGGCCAAAGAGACGACACATTAGCAAAACAAAATAAATGGTGCTTGAGAAATAGATTTATTGAAAAGGTATTGATAACATTTCTAAGGATTGTGAGGATCAGAAGCAGTCCCAGCCAGGAAATCCCACGCCTGCTGTCTATGTGCAATCGCTTTATCTGATGCCCACTGGAAGAAGAATTGCCATCGTTTTAAACCCCTTTGGTTGCATTTGTTAGCAGTCAGGGAAATGTAGTCAGAGACACTTAGATCACTTATTCTTGTAATCTGGCTACTGCAGGCTGTGATTTATGGTGCTGCCTCAAACATGGGAGTTTATAGATTTTTGTTGAGGAAAGCAGTACTCAGAAAGAAGAACTTCCCTGTGATGGTTTGGGTGTTCCCTGCCCCCCAACTGGTGAAAATCACCCAGACCAGGCTCAGCCGAGCTGGAAATTAAAGAATGAAGCTTTATATTCACGGCTTAGCACAAGGTCCAAGCAGGTATTTACAATCTGTACAGCTACAGACAGACATAGACCAGGTAAAAAGTAATACAGAAACACAACAGCCCTCCCAGAAACCAGAGTCCCCAGCAGGGGATTCCAGCCACACTTCCAACTCCTTTCCACCCCTCTACCTTACCCCAGACTTTGCCTTATTGCAAGGTGAGTTTGGAGGGTTGGCCAGGGGGGTTAGGAAGCAAAAGGATTAGTCGCATAGACGGTAGGTTAGAGGGCAGGTTAGAGAGAGAGAAGTGCAGCCCAAAGCCAGAGAGCAAACTCTGTTACTTATGTTTATGTTCTTGTTCTTACACATCTCAGCAAGCCTGTGAGTGCAGCAGCCCTCACCACTGTTTCTTTTTCACAGCCTAGCATCTCATTCTTCTCACCAAAATATCCCAGCTGGGCTCGAACCAGCACATTCCCTTAGACGCACATGTTAGGTGATCATAAAGGGGAAAGAAAGGCATTAGGCTTTTGGTGTCATCCCATAGTACAGGGAAGGTAACAGTGGTTAATGAGCAGCATATTCAAGAACATTTTATTAAAAGGTGATTATATTCCTAGGGAAAAAAGAATTTTCAAAGCTTGAGTGAGTTCCCCTGGGTATGCAGCCTGCTCTGGGGTTTAGATAATCTGTTATGAAGATGGCCCAGATACCCATCCAGGAGCTCTGCAGAACAGCCAGAGGTGAAAGTTTTCCTCCACTAGCCAGCAGGGAGAGAGGAGGAGGAAGCATTTACGAATTGACAGGGAATATCTACTTTATAAAGAAGTTTTCCTGGCATGGTTCTAATTTATGGCCAGGTGAAAAATACAACAGTAACCTATTTTGTGCCATTGCCATGACATTTAAGCCACATTCCAGATTACTGAAGATAATGAGCATTTATGCACTGTATAAAATGAGCTGCAGTAGTAAGTACCATTTGAAGACTGACAGACTTCATGAGAAACCTGAACCTTGAAATCTTGACACTGAAATAGTCCTTCCCATGCTTATGCTGGTTGTTTTCTGCTCCCTTTTTACCTGAGAATTGCTCCCAGCCCATCAAGATTGTGCCTATGTCAGCACTGTTACTTATGTCAAAGCTTTCAAAGCTACCCTCTGCCCATTTTCAAACTAATCATGCATGTGTCCTCCAAGCTTTATTTCTGGTGGAGTGAAGAGTGTTCTTGCTGCTCTGGCTCCCTCCCCTTGACTCTTGCCACCTGTGTGTGTGTGATTGCAGGTCCGTGGTTGCAGACCGTTCAGGATGCTGGTGTGAATGAGCAGTGCAGCAACATCCTCAACAACAAACGGTTTATGCTGGACATGTTGTATGCACATAACAAAAAGCCCAAGGATGAAGAGGAGAAGGAGCTGGAGGCGAGTGAAGAAAAGAAGGAGACGGAAGAAAGTGAAGAGTCACTCACTAGTCTAGCCAGTAGAATATCTATCCTTCAGGCCACAAAGCAGGCCAAAGGTGAGAGCGTCAAAAAGATGGAGATTGGAAATTTAGATAACCAAGGCAGTGTAAAAGCATTTGCAGAAAAATTCAACAATGGGGAGCTGGCCAAGGGAACCATGCCTGAAGAGGACATCAGTGAACAGGCCCTGGAGAAAACACCAACGCAGCCAAAGAAGGAATCTGACTACATCTGGGATCAGCTCATGGCTAATCCTAGAGAACTTAGAATCAAAGACATGGATTTCACGGACTTGGGGGAGGAGGATGATGTAGATGTACTGGACATGGATATGGGTCTTGGGGACTCCCTTGTTCCACCTCCTCCACCTCCACCTTCCCTTCTGGGTTTGCCTCCACCACCACCTCCTCCACTGTTTGGATGTCTCCCTCCACCTCCACCCTCTGCTAATTTATTGGCTCCTCCTCCAGTGTTGAGCACTCCTCAGGGTTTAGGGTCACCCCAGGTTTCTAGGGGTCAGCCAGCGTTTCTAAAGAAGAAGAAAACCATTCGTCTGTTTTGGAATGAGGTACGGCCCTGTGAATGGCAGTGCAGGAACAACAAACACTGCCGAGAATTCTTGTGGTCAAAACTGGAACCCATTAAGGTGGACACTTCCAAACTGGAGCATCTTTTTGAGTCTAAATCCAAGGAACTGCCTGTCACAAAGGTACAGCTCATATTCATCTCGCTATTTTATCGCTATTGTATTGGTATTCGTTCTGACTTAGAGCTAGGTGATTTATGTTGTTTATCTGAAAACAGTGGAAGTGACTGGATGTGTCCTAGCTTGACCTATGACAGAAGATATTCCATGGCCTGAAACCAGCAGATAAGCGTAGAGTGGTGCACATGCTGAGTTTCACTCCTGTCTCACACCTACGGGTTTTGGTGTGTCACTTCACCTGGGGAGTACCAGCAAACTTTACCTTAGCCACTCTGGGCACTGAGATCTGCAGTGCCTTCTGTTGATGGTTGTGCAGTGGTCTCAGGCTGATGGCTTAGGTCTGTGCATTTGGCAGATCCCCACTTGCTAACATTCTCCTGACTGCTGAATTAGGCTTTAGACTGTCAGACAGGGTCTCTTGCAAAGAGCCCCCATGTGTGCTTTGCTTTATTCTGAAGGAGCAATTTATTAGCTGGACCAAGTTTGCAGCTAAATTCTGCAGGGCTGTTGGGGTTTTGTTTGATGTCAGCAGTCAGACCTGTTTTAAGTTCTTGCTTTGTACAATGTGATTGTCCAAAGCTTAGGATAAAAGCTGACATGGGGAATAGCTTCTGTAGCTAGGATCCCCTCTTCCTTAGTATGGCTGTAAAATAAATTGATAAGGGATGGTGACATGGCTGGTTAACATTAGACTCAACAACAAAAGGAAGGCTTTTATAGTCATGTTTAGGTAGGAATTTGAAGTAGCACTAAAAAATGTATTATCTCAAACATTCGTTGCACATGGCCACATAAACTCTTCCACCCAAGCAGAATTATTAGTATTGCAGAAACTGGGGGATTTTTCCAGTTACAATTCCAGCAAAAGTTGCCCATCTCTCTTATTTGAAACAAATCACTTCTGTGTTTTGGTGGTTTAGATCATCCAGCCCAACCTAGCACCCAGCCCTAGACAATCAACCAGACCATGGCACTAAGTGCCCCACCCAGGCTTTGCTTCAACACCTCCAGGGACGATGACTCCACCACCTCCCTGGGCAGCCCATTCCAATGCCAGTCACTCTCTCTGCCAACAACTTCCTCCTAACATCCAGCCTAGACCTGCCCTGGCACAGCTTGAGGTTGTGTCCCCTTGTTCTGTTGCTGTTTGCCTGGCAGCAGAGCCCAACCCCACCTGGCTACAGCCTCCCTTCAGGTAGTTGTAGACAGCAATGAGGTCTGCCCTGATCCTCCTCTTCTGCAGGCTGCACACCCCCAGCTCCCTCAGCCTCTCCTCACAGGGCTGTGCTCCAGGCCCCTCACCAGCTTTGTTACCCTTCTCTGGACACCTTCCAGTATCTCAACATCTCTTCTGAATTGAGGAGCCCAGAACTGGACACAGCATAGATCCTTCCCATCACTGTTCAGAGCTGAATATTTTGGTGCATGTAGGTATGAAACAAATTGTGTAGCAGCGCTCAAAACACATTCAGCTCACCCTTTCTTTGGCTAATGCTGAGATTACTTTCTGTAGTTCCTTTTCTGCTGAGGAAGCAGTGGTGATAATGTCACAGTGTGTTACTCCTTGTCTCTCTCCCTGTAAACACGAATCTGCCACAGATGATTCACAGATGAAAGGAATGAGAGCCTTCTCTTAGTTCCATATAAAGCTTAGCTCTTTGAATTGAATGTAGGCTGATGACATACTTGCCATTTCCAAACTTCAGCTTTGTGCTAAATTCAAGTACGTAGTAGACCAGTCTGGCTGATTCTTAATCTTTTATTATGACCCAAAATGCTCCAAAAATATTAAAATCTTGGAATTTTGCCTTATTTACTTTCCAGTCATTCATCCAATCATTCACCATTGCATATTTCCAATCCTCCTTTGGATCCTTTCCCTCCTTCACACTTGTTTCCCAAACCTGCCTAATGCTTTAGCACAGCTTTTGGCTTCTAACCGAAAGATGAGTGAGCAGATTTCTTTGAAATTAAGGCAAGTCTGCGGAATGATTTAAGTGACTGCTTTCCTCCTGAAGCCTGATAACTGCTCTCTGCATGAGACCTTATATTTTGGCACTCTTTCCACTGCCTTGCATAACACAGACATAGAAGTCTCGTTGTCTTTGTAGAGGAGACAGCGGTGGCTGAGGAGTACCATAGTGGAAGTCTACCCATACTCCTGCCTGCTTCTAGTGAATACCAGCAAGTCTCCCAGGGTAGGTTGCGATGCTTAGATCAAGTGGGGCTGGGAGTAATTAAGCAGACCACAGAATCCCTAAAAGATTTGAGATTTGGTACAAAGATCGTTCTGGAGTGAGTATAGCGCTCAGATTTTCCAGACTGCTTGGTCTGTTCCCAGGGAGTGGATTCCCCGTTGTGTCTAGTTTCTCCTGTCCAGTGGCTGCAATCCAAAACAGGTTTATTCTGTAAGATCATAAAGTCTGATTCACAGCACAGTTGCTTCAGCTGTAAGAAGCACAAAGCAACTAATCAAGAGTCCAATCTCTAGATTTTGTAGCAATAGATGGAGCAGGTGCATGGAAAATGAACAATGCAGAAAGATGAGAGGAAAAGCAGTGGGGGAGGTGGAGGGAGGGCTTGGCTCTGTCTTTTGCATATGCTTTTTCATACAGCTGTAACCAATTTTACTCCAGTTTCTAATCCTTCACTATGCTTTCCACAAAACACAGCTATAAACAGCTACTTCCTGACTCATGAGAAGTTTTTAATTAAATACAATAGACTCCAAAAAAAAAAAAAAAAAGCTCAAAGTGGATTTTAAATTGTAGGATACAGGATGGGAGTTTGGGAGGAGGATGGAGCTGGGAGGCAAGACTCTTGATTTTAGGATACATATGCCATACTGGACAGCTTGCACATTGATTAGAGTTAGTGGAGTACCTTTCTTTGGGGAATTATTATTGTCTATAATAGAAACCCACAACATTGTGTTTGGCAATTGGATCAAAGTGATCAGGTATCCCCTCAAAGCCAGCTAGAAGTTCTCCTCTTCTCAGTCCACCAAACTGAGCAGGTATTCTGGCAAAGTGCTCCGAAGTGTTTACTTTTCAGCAAAGAGAAATGAAAACATGCAGACACTACTGAGTCAAACACTTTCACCCCTTTGCTATCCAGTTTGTTCTGTGTCTCATTTGAAAGTATTATTTTACCAGTTCATCTATCATATATGGGATGTAGTCATCCATCATGTGCCCACAGACTGGCAAGAGGGAATGCACATGTGTATATTTACATGCCTAGACACATACTACTTCTGAAAATGTTTGTTTCCGTTTGAACAAATACCAAGACAAGTCATATCTCATGTTGAGGTACTGGAAGGTGTCCAGAGAAGGGCAGCAAGGCTGGTGAGGGGCCTGGAACACAGACCCTATGAGGAGAGGCTGAGGGAGCTGGGGGTGTGCAGCCTGGAGGAGAGGAGGCTCAGGGCAGACCTCATTGCTGTCTACAGCTACCTGCAGGGAGGCTGTAGCCAGGTGGGGTTGGGCTCTGCTGCCAGGCAACCAGCAACAGAACAAGGGGACACAGCCTCAAGTTGTGTCAGGGGAGGTTTAGGCTGGATGTTAGGAGGAAGTTGTTGGCAGAAAGAGTGATTGGCATTGGAATGGGCTGCCCAGGGAGATGGTGGAGTGGCCATGGCTGGAGGTGTTGAAGCAAAGCCTGGCTGGGGCACTTAGTGCCATGGTCTGTTGATTGGCCAGGGCTGGGTGCTAGGTTGGGCTGGATGAGCTTGGAGGTCTCTTCCGACCTAGTTGATTCTGTGATTCTGTGATTCTAAGATAAATGCGAACCAGAATTTCTGGAAAAGATTACCTATGTGTATCCCAGACCATCAGTGGCAGCTGAGTGCTTCATTTTAAATCCCCAGCACCAAATCCTTGCAAATTGAGGGAGAAAAAAGTGTGGTGTTTTTTTTAATTGCCTTCTCTGTTTTAAGGGGTTGCCTGTTTTATTCTGTGCTACTGATGCACATTGTTCTGGAGGTTTGAACAGGAGACATTTCTGATTTGATGCTTATGTATGGTTACTTATATGACCACTGGAAAAGTGACATAAATTTTTCTGCTTCCCACAGTAATTAATGCAAAGAGTCACGTTTCAGGCTGTGTGTTCATCAGACCGCACAGCAGCTTCTGTGGGATGTTAAATGCTTTTCATGTCTGAACTACCCAGCCTTCAGTAGAGGCAACAGGATCTGTCCAGTTAGGTCTTTTAAAGATCTGCATTCACTGCGACTTTTAAGACATCGCAGAAACATTTGTTTCCCACAAATTACACCACCTGGTACATTTGCATTTTGTATTTCCATTTAATAGCTCAGTATAGAGAAGTTCAGAGCTAACGTTAAAATACAGAACCCAGTGCACTGCTGCATCCTTCCCTCAAGCACTCAAAGTCATTTGCTGCTAATGAACTTACAGAGCAGAGTCTGAAGTTAGCTAATATTGTAACAGAAATTAATAGTTGTAGCTTATTTTAACAGCCAGGCACTTACACACATGCAATTTCACTGCAGGCAAAAGGCAGGTTTTTTTTCCTGTGGGAGGGTGATAAAGTTGATAGGGATAAAATCTTTCCCTTCTCTTCATCCTTTCATTTATTTGCAAAGGCTTTCTTTGTAACTCAGCCATTGTACCCAGAATAGATAGAAAAATCTCTTCTACCAATTTTTCAGAGGAGTTACTTTCCCCAGAATTTTACACCCCATATGCAGTTATAGCTCTGGAAAATACCTCTGTGCATACATACCCTGTATTTCTCATCTGGCTCTCATAACTCATTGCTAAGGAGCAATCACACTGCTGCAATCACAATCATCCCAGTGGTTAGCATCGTATGTCTCTCTTGTCTAACAGAAGCCTAAAAACAGAGTTGCAGATCTGAGGCTTATTGACTCATACCACATGTGGGAAGCCTAAATTTAACTCTCTTTCTCCATTTCCCCCCCTTCTCCATACATTCTTTGGAACTGTGTAATTCTGTGCTATGAAGAACAAGGTAAAAAGTGATGGTTTAAAAAAAGGCTTAATGCAAGACAGACTCAAGAGGAAGCAGTCTCTGGTGAACTCCACTTGTCTTCATGTGGTCTTGAAAATACATGTAATGGCCCTGAAAACAAAAATAACTGCTTTAAAGGAGAAACTGCATCTCAGACCCCTCAGGTAGCTCCCTAAGAAAAGGAGGGCTCTCAAAGAAGGGGAAGATTTCAGGGATGCTCTTAAGAAGAGAGTAGTTCCAAAAGAACAAACATTAGAAGCAAATATTATCTTTGCTTTCCTAAAACTTGTTCTGCCTGCTGAAAAGGTGTTGTTTCTTCCCAAGTTTCAAGAAGACAGGCCTCTTACTGCTTTCACCTGTTTGCCTCTAACCCCTGTAAACTGTACTTGCCTTCAGTCTCCTCTGCCTGCAGAAGCTGCATGGTACCTTGTTAACCATGCTGGTACGATGGTGTGATGGTTTGGGTGTCCCCCGCCCCCCCCCCACTTTTAGAAATCACCCAGACTAGACTCAGTCAGCTCTGGAAATTTGAATGAAGCTTATATTTACAGCTGGCACAATTTACAAGCAGATAGTTACAGTATATACAGTTATAGACAGAAATAGACAAGGTAAAAAAGGTAATACAAACACAATTCCCCTCCCAGAAACCTGAGTCCCCAGGAGGGGCTCTCAACCACCCCTCACCTTCCCCCCTATCCCTCTCAACCTTACCCCAGTCCCAAGGAAGAATGGAGGTTCGGCCAAGAGGGTTAAAAAGCAAGGTGAAGCAGCCAAGCAAAGGAGGGTGAGGTTAGAAAGCAAGATGGAGTCCAGCCAGCAGCCTCAGCTTCTCCCCAGCAGGCAAAGCTCCCCAGCGAAGAGAAGAAGCAAGTGAAGTAATCTTTGTTTTGCCTTTCTTCTTTACACATCCCAGCAAGACTGTGAGGGAAGTAGACCTCACCATTGTTTTCATTTTACAGCCTATCATCTAGTTCTTCTCACCAAAACATGCTAGCTAGGCTCAAACTAGCACAGATGGAAAGACTAAGGTGCTACACACGTGCTGTGCAGGCGTCTGGGGCCAGTGGGCATGCCTCTTCTGTGCAGGCAAGAAGCTGAGCTTTGGCAGAAAAAGGCACAACACAACTGCATCCTCTTGTGGGCTCGACCACAGCAAGAGGAGATGCTTCGATGAAATCAGAGTTAGTGACTGAAACACTCTTCCAACACAGAAGCAGCGTGCAGACCTAGCAGTAGTGTAGTTTTTGACTTGGTGGCTGCAGGACAGACCCAAAGGAAGTGGAGAAAAGAAGCCTTATGGTCTAAAAAGCAATCCTGAGTGCAGATTAAGAGGATTAATATACTCCTCCTGGGCTTCCTGAGATATACAAGAGAGGCAAGAGATACTACTCTTGTGGACAACTTAGATGATTCCTCTCTCTGAACACTTGTACAGACTGCCAGATTGCAGCCTGTAAAGAGGGACAGTTTAGTTTCTTTGCCCCTCTGGGGTGCATTTGTGCTAAGGCTGCTTCTGCCAGAGCTACTAGCGACAGTCCAGGTAACAGGCTCTACGTGACAGTGCCATCTATGCAGCTTGCACACAGCTTGTATACAGCAAAACTTCTCAGCACGTGCTTGGATCAATGTGCTTGTCTCTTCCCAGCAGTCCTGTTTTCAGCTCATCTGTGATAGGGCAAAAGAAGGGGAAACAGAAAACATGTTTCCACAATTCATGCGTATGAAGAGGGAAGAAAAACTCCTGTGAATGAGGAGCAGAATTTTCTGCTCTTGCAGCTGCCTGATACACAACATATGGAGCTCTAGCATGGGATAATGAGAAAAAGAGAGGCGTTTTTTAAAGACTACATTCAACACTTCCTTATGTCATATAAACGGTTTGTGAGTCATCTTGTCTGCTTGGTTCACATTTTGCCACTGTGAGGATGGGCAGAGAGAGGAAGAAATTTCTTGAGTCCTCTCCTGAAAGGAATTTAAAGCATATCTTGTTAGTTCTTTGTGCTCCCATTACTATTCCTGCTGTAGCTTCTACTGAGCACATGATCTAACTATTGTGTCTAGTCTCAAATGACAATTTGAGAAAAAGAAAGGTTGAAATTGTTTCATATCTGGGAAGGGCTTCACAGATAATCTTGGAGGTCTCTTCCAACCTGGTTGATTCTGTATATCATGAGCAGCAAGACAGAGTAAGTTCAGAATGCACTCAGCTCTCTGTTTTAAATACTGGCAGGTCATGCTGGTACCTGCAAGGATGTAGTAGAAGAATTCAGCTGGTTTGGACAACTCTAAATTAATTAGATTTGTATTCAGTGTCATCACTCTTGAGTAAAAGAAGTTGTTAGTGAAAGGAGTGACTTTTCCTTTATGACATAAAGAGGCTGGAGGGATAATATTCATGTTTTCTTCTTTACCAAGAAAACTGCTGCAGATGGGAAGCGACAGGAGATCATTGTATTGGATTCAAAACGAAGCAACACTATTAATATTGGCTTGACTGTCTTGCCCCCTCCCCGCACTATCAAGACTGCTATTTTGAACTTCGACGAATATGCCTTAAACAAAGAAGGGATAGAGGTAAGAAAGAAGAATCAATGTCTTTAAGTTGGTGTTTCCAATGCTTCCTTCTTTTTGCTCTGTGGTGTTGCGCACAGCGCAGGCCAGACTTGTCACAGAAAAGGGGAAAGGAAATGTATTGGCTCTCGACTGAGAATTGAAAGTCGTTAAATGAGTGCAGTGTGCTCAGAAGCCTGAGGCTGAGCGTGCTCGGTCAATGTGGATTCTCTGCTTTGCATCTGACTTTGAGTAGCAACCTTAATTCCTGTCCATATTTCCAGAGTGTCTTCTCTTCTTCTGAAGCTTGACTGCAATATTGTGGGCAGCAGGCAGCATGGGGTTTAATACAGTTCATGCCCAGTTAGCTGTTGGAGTCATTCTAGATTGTGTATCTAATGGAAAGCAAACTGAGAGGCTGGTTCTGCTCAAAATAGCGCTTCTGTGTCACTGCTGCTGGAGGGAAAGTGCAGAAAGATGATGTCATTTCTGCTACTCCATGTTTGACTTACAGATAGAATAAGATACCTGCTTGTGGCCTTCCAGGATCTGAAGGAGGCTTACAAAAAAGCTGGGGAGGGACTTCTTAGGCTCTCAGGGAGTGACAGGACTAGGGGAAATGGAGCAAGGCTGGAGGTAAGTTCAGCCTGGCCATGAGGAGGAAGTTGTTGAGCATGAGAGTGATGAGAGGCTGGAATGAGTTGCCCAGGGAGGTGGTTGAGGCCCCATGGCTGGAGGTGTTTAAGGCCAGGCTGGCTGAGGCTGTGGGCAACCTGCTCTAGGGTAGGGTGTCCCTGGGCACAGCAGGGGGGTTGGAACTGGCTGATCCTTGTGGTCCCTTCCCACCCTGGCTGATTCTATGATTCTATATTCTTACTGAGATCCAAGATGAACTGTTCATTATTTTCTTTATCAAAACATTTTTCTTCTATTAGGTGTAGAAGATGGCTACTCCCAGGTGTGGTTGTTTGCATTGTGGTTGTATCCACTGCAAATTTTATTAATTTTTTTAAATAAACAAGCCTGTGTCATCCAAGTAAGGTAAACCTCTACAACTGAAACTGACAACCACTGACTGAGCTGCAGAGGTCAGGTACCGATTCACAGTGGCCTTACAGTGGTTTGGTGCTCTGTTTCATGATTTTCCCTCTTCTCACCTGCAGTCTGCTGACTACAGAAGAAGCTGAGAACAGCTGGCTGGTGTGGGAGCGGAGTTGCCAGCTCTAAAATTCAAAAGAAGTGCGTAAGGCAAAAGATGACTCTAGCTATGAGAGAAGGCCCAGCTCATTCCTGCTGGAATATAGTTTCTTCTCAGAGCTGTACTATTTATTTGCTATATCCCTACCTTTAGCATATTGTGAAGGTGACAAATCAGGCTGACAAAGTGTCGCGGAGGGGGATTCTGCCACCTACACCAATTTGTGGCGAAGGGGAGAAATTAATTGGTGCGAGATAATTATGTATAAAAATATATATTTATTAAATCCAATATTCTGAACTCTTGTCACCCCCAACCACTGCATTTAATATAAAATGGATCTTACTCGGTTATGGATGGACCTCATGGGAATAATAACACAATATGGCTTATTAATAACTATATTACAATAGCTATAAACAGAGAGAGGAGTTTTCCCTGTGGCTCAATGCTGTTTGGGGCCAATATACCATTTGCCCAGCAGGGTGCTCTGAAACCCTTTCTGCCCTATGGCAGGAGGCTAAAGATATTACAGATAGTACAGAGGCATTAAAGCTTTTACTCACAATTCTGATTAATCATCAATAATCATTAATCACCCTCCAGGGCTACGTCAACAGCCTATTTACCTAGTGTCCAAACCTCGGGAACTTTGCCCGTGGACTGTGAGGCTTCTGAGGAGATGAATAATCCTCCTGGCTTCTGGGCAGAGGATGCAGTCTTCCCAGCTGTCTGGGGAAATGATTGACCTTGTTCTCCTGGCAAGGATGCTTTGTCTGCCTTTGTCTCCTGGCTCCTTCTGGATGCTTTGTCCAGGGACTGGTCCAGGGACTGTTGGCAGGACCTCAGGTGCAGGAGTAGGATGCCGTGCAGTCTGAGCACGGTTCTTACGTTGGCTGGCAGGCTGATCGTGTGCAGGGTCTGCATCCTGGTATCTCAGCAGCAATGGTGTTCACCAGGAAATGGTAGCAGGCATACACGGCTGCACAGGAGTCTGTGCTCCTTGTAACTCACCACAGCTGGCTGGGAGATTCTGCCTCCATAACAGCAGCATAAGCAGGTAGGCCGGTGAGTCTAAACCTAATAATAAGCAGATGTGCCTGAGTGTAAGCGACCGTGAGCGGGAGGGGCGGAGCACGGGGCCTGAGCGTGAGCGTGAGCACGCTGGTGAAGCGAGAGTGCAAGCAAGTGAAGCTGCAGGTGAAGTCAGAGCTAGTGAGAGCATGCAGAAGCTAGAGCATGCAGAAGCAGAAGCACATAGAAGCACCTTGTTTACCTGTGTGCTCCCATTTATAAACTGTGGGCTGAGATTAATTGCCCTTTGGCCATTAGAATAACCAATCTAGAGTTTGGCATTCAGCCAAACAATACCATAATAGGCAAAATCACTTGCCTGGTACCTCCAAATATGGGGAGAGCATGAGTGGGCCACATGCTGACAGCATGGGCTTATGCAACATGTTTACAACAAGCTTATATAACTTGTTTACAACCTGGACCTTAGGCAGGCCAGACTTTGGGGCACCTGGGCCTATTGTACCTTTTTGTGCCTTTAATGTGTTTACACCTGGTTTGGGCTTGTTTACCCCTGGTTTGGGGAGGAAAGCATGTTTGGGCAGGCAAAGCAAAGTAAGGCATAAAATAAGCCCGTTTTCAAGGCTCTCCACTCTCTCTAAAGGCCCTCCACTACACAAAGTAATTTTCCACGATCTGGCCTAGGTATCCACCTCTGCAGTTTGCAACATGGAGCTTTAATATGTTGGAGAGAAGTCAAGCCCAGCTCAGTTGACTGAGTCAGATCTGCCAGTTATATCTCAGCGCTGTGGGCAGTGTTTCCATACATAAAGTGGCTGATAAAGGCCAAATCTTCGTTACCTTCCATGTATAAGACCATATGAATTGTTTCCCTCTCTTGCTCATTTAACAGAAGTTTAGCTGCTCTACACAGTTCTCCCCTTCCAGTGCAAACAATTCTACCTGGGCCGTCTATTTGCTAACCACTTGTGGTGTCCACACTTGTCAGTGTCTTGTACCACCACGCTCTCCTTTGGGTGGCCTTTCTATTAGCTGCCAGAAACCCATAATTTCATTAAAAAATATAGATGCAGGTAGGCTTCCAGTTGAAGAATTGAGAAACAGGAACTTATACAGTGCTGATGCACTTGCCCAGAACTAAAGACAATGAAATGTCAAAGTTCTGTGTTCACAGCTTGCAGCTGAGGATGTGAGTAATCCCAATAGGGTCATTCAGATGTTTTAAACCAAGAGAAAGGGTAAGTGCATAAGTACATATCCCAGTTAATTTGCAGCTTGAGGAATGAAGTCTTCATTGTTTTGGACTTTTCAGGGGAAATGGATTGGTATCATCCAAATACAGTACTGACACTCAGTGTGATGTGACAAAACTGGTGAGAGGCCTGAAACATAAGGCCTATGAGGAGAGGCTGAGGGAGCTGGGGGTGTGCAGCCTGAAAAAGAGGAGGCTCAGGGCAGACCTCATTGCTGTTTACAGCTACCTGAAGGGAGGCTGTAGCCAGGTGGGGTTGGGCTCTTCTGCCAGGCAAGCAGCAACAGAAGAAGGGGACACAGTATCAAGTTGTGGTGGGGGAGGTCTAGGCTGGATGTTAAGAGGAAGTTGTTGGCAGAGAGAGTGATTGGCATTGGAATGGGCTGTCCAGGGAGGTGGTGGAGTCACCATCCGTGGAGGTGTTCAGGAAAAGTCTGGATGAGGCACTTAGTGCCATGGTCTGGTTGATTGGCCAGGGCTGGGTGCTAGGTTGGACTGGATGATCTTGGAGTTACAAGGTGTAATTCAATTTGTAATTCAATGCACGTTCATTGAGGAGTTTTCTTCAGAGTGAAATTTGGGAAGCCACCACTTTGGAAGCTGCAATGGTTGCTACGTTTCACAAAAGCCAAAACAGACTGGACAAAGGAATCATAAACTCTGAGAACAGCAAGGAGCAGGAGCCCTCAAGTTGTCTCTGTGTATGACAAGCTGTCAGATTCACACATATTGATGCTCAGGGGGACCTCAATAGCCAGTCTGAGTGGCTGTGGATCAGAGGCCACGGAGCTTCACTCCTTCTGCACTGCTCTTCAGAGAGGAGGCCACTTTGACTTGAGCTGATGAAAGCTGAGGAAAGCCATCCCAGCCGGCCCCCCTGCATCCCACTTGGTGATCCATCCCATGATTAGCCTGATCTACTGTGTACAACTTCTTTCTTTATAGAAAGACATTTCAGCACAGATGATTTTGCAGCAATCTGCAGAAGGCAGAGTTAGCAGGGCCTTGTTTTCCTCTCTCGTGCAGGGAATTAGCTCTGGGTTAGTACAGTGCTGATTTAACTTACCAGACTTCCACAATTGCTGTGAAGTAACCCAGCATCCAGCCCTTGCCCAACTCTTACCCCACTGGTGATGAATGCCTTTTGTCTCCCTTCACAGAAAATCCTGACCATGATCCCAACTGAGGAGGAGAAGCAAAAGATCCAGGAAGCACAGCTGGCAAACCCCGACGTCCCACTGGGCAGCGCTGAGCAGTTCCTGCTCACCCTCTCCTCCATCAGTGAACTCTCTGCCAGGCTCCAGCTCTGGGCTTTCAAGATGGACTACGAGATAGTGGAAAAGGTGAGGAGAAAACAGGGACTCAGGGATGGAGACTCTTCCAAAGCTAGGACTAGGGTGAATGGAGCGAAGCTGGAGATGGGTAGATTTGGAGGGGACGTGAGGAGGAAGTTGTTGAGTACGAGAGTGGTGAGAGCCTGGACTGGGTTGCCCATGGAGGTGATTGAGGCCTCATTGCTGGAGGTGTTTAAGGCCAGGCTGGATGAGGCTGTGGGCAGCCTGCTCTAGGCTAGGGTTTCCCAGGGCATGGCAGGGGGGTTGGAACTGGCTGATCCTTGTGGTCCCTTCCAGCCCTGACTGATTCTGTATGTCTGGTTCTATGACTACAGTATCCAGCCTTACACCACCAAATGAAACCATTCATCTTACATCCATCTGAGCTAAGAAAACACCATCCATTAATGTTTTTTTTTCTGTTTACAACTCCCCTGTCCCGTTATAAACAAAAGATAAGCCATACTGCAGGGGTGTTCTGTTCAGTTCAGTCACAGACAGCTGCTGCTACTTTCCCTAGGAGTGGCAATGTATTCAGAGAATGTTGTAATGAGGTCTCCTGTCACGAGCGATGCCTCGCAGACAGAAGTTTCAAAGTTGCAGTGTGTAATTTCGGTGTAGAGGTGAACAGGAATGAACCTCTGTAGGCCACTTAATCTACTTGCTGGCCCTCAGGAATCTCAGCACAGAAACCATCTTCTGTCTGCATTCCTCTTGTGTACCCAAGGGATTGCTCTCCAAGCAGCTCCATGCTGCCTGTGTTGAATGCGTGCTCGTATGTGTCTGCAGGCAGAGGTGCACATCAGTGGCTAGGTGTAACTTTGTGTGGTATGGGTTCTGAGAACTGGGCATGCTTCTGGAAATGCCACGGTTCTTTAACGAGGGGGCAGCAGTGGGCTGCTCTGAAGATGGTCCTGTCAAGATGACGCCGCCTCTGTTTCATTTTCTTCACGCAATCCCACTAACATTCAGCATTTACAGACAGTTACATTTATGAGTTGCAAAACACAAAAAACTTGCACTTGGCCTCTGTACATTTCACCATTTTATTTTTTTTTCACTCTGGTACAACTTTTTTTTTCTATTCTGAGGTTGCCACAAAGCTAAATTGTTACTTTCAAGTCATCTGAGTTAGCTGTAGCTGTTAATCTGTGTGTATACCCTGAATTTCTAGCTTCCTTTCCATAAAATTAACATCTCACAGGCTCACAGGATGTCAGAGGTTGGAAGGGACCCAAGGAGATCATCGAGTCCAACGCCCCTGCCACATTAGGACAATCCTATCTAACACAGATCATAGAGGAACACATCCAGACAGGCCTTGAAAAGCTCCAGAGAAGGAGACTCCACCGCCTCTCTGTGGAGCCCGTTCCAGTGCTCTGGGACCCTTACAGTAAAGAAGTTCCCCCTTGTGTTGAGGTGGAACCTCCTGTGCTGCAGCTTACACAATCATTGCTCTTTGTCCTATACTAGGGAGCAGTGAGCAGAGCCTGTCCCCCTTTCCTGGCAGCCCTCACATAATGGAGGCAGAGAATCTCTGGCCCTGTCTCCTGGCTCCTCTGGACAATATGTGTAGGACTTCCAACCTTAGCAGACTTTCAGGTGTCTTGCAGTGTGCAGTCTCAGCACGATGTCACGCTGGCCACGCAGGCTGATCGCGTGCAGGTATTTCGAGCCTGTTCCTGGTAAACTCCTGACAGTGGAGTTTCCAGGCAAACAATAAGGCAGTAAGCAAAGGCAGCAGGCAGTGGTAGAACACACCGGAGCACGGCAGAGCACAGCAGAGAGCAGGTTGTTTACCTGCATATCTCTTTTTATCAATGTGGGCTGAGGTTAATTGCCCTTTGGACACAGAATAGCCAATCAGAATGGCAGTTAGCCAAACCTTACCATAATAGGCAAAGATGTAAGCTTGCTTTGCCCAAATTTAGGAAAAGCACAGGCCTTGCACAAGGCAGGCACAAGCTAAGTCTGTGTACCTTGTTTACCACAGGACCCTGGACAGGCCAGAGTCCTTAGACTTAGTGGCTCCAAGTTCTTTTGTGTTCTTTTATCACGCTGGATTCTCTGGTGGAGCAGAAAAACATGTCTGGCCAAGCCAGGATATGTATTAAGCCTATTTTGGGCCTATCAGGCCTATCACAACACTATGATACAATATCATTAAAGTTGTTGAGTGACCCATTGTATTTCTCCAAGAAAGTGAAGTTCTCAACTGTTTTGCTGCTTGGTCTAAAATAACTGCTCTATTCAACTACTTGGCTCAAAAAAAAGTGTAATCATTTGGAAAAAGAAATGTGGATACTTAGGATGGCATTTGGAGACAGAAAGATGTGAACTGTTACTGTGCATACCAAATAAATAACCCTAGGCCTCACACAGTGATTTAGAAATAAGCTCTGTTGACTCACACTTCCTTTGAACTTTCTGCTTTAGTTTACTTCTTGAGATAGTGGAATAGAATTTATGTTTTCAGACCTTACCAGTTTACATCCCTATCCTCAGATAACAGTGTGAAGGAAGGATGTGTTAAGTTAAAAGATTAAAAAAGAGAACACTTCCAAAGCTTGATGTTCAGAGTGATTTTTGTTTTCAGTCTTAAAGTCACACAAGCACAAGGCCACATCTAAAACTCAGAGGTGATCATTATAGGCCTGGAGCACAGGCCTGTGAGGAGAGGCTGAGGGAGCTGGGGGTGTGCAGCCTGCAGAAGAGGAGGCTCAGGGCAGACCTCATTACTGTCTACAGCTACCTGAAGGGAGGCTGTAGCCAGGTGGGGTTGGTCTCTTCTGCCAGGCAACCAGCAACAGAACAAGGGGACACAGCCTCAAGCTGTGCCAGGGGAGGTCTAGGCTGGATGTTAGGAGGAAGTTGTTGGCAGAGAGAGTGATTGGCATTGGAATGGGCTGCCCAGGGAGGTGGTGGAGTGGCTGTCCCTGGAGATGTTGAAGCAAAGCCTGGCTGGGACACTTAGTGCCATGGTCTGGTTGATTGGCTGGGGCTGGGTGCTAGGTTGGGCTGGATGATCTTGGAGGTCTCTTCCGACCTGGTTGATTCTATGATTCAGTGATACTGGTTAAGCAGTGAGAAATGCTCTGAAACCACCAGTTCTAGGTCTAGTTTGCTCTTAGGTACAAACTAAGTTGCAGATTTGTGGGTGGGTGGATGAATGGATGGGTAGATAGTACATCTCAAAACCAACATATTAAGGCTATGAATCAGAACAGGTACACATCAGAACATTTTCCAGTCGTTTACATGTGAAGAAAAGCACTGGAGCCATTTGAAGAAAGCTCTAGGGTCAGTCTAGAAATGTCAAGGCAGACAGAGTTGTTAACATGGTTTTGTTTTTCTTAACCAAAAGTAGTTATAAGAAGTTTTCTTATCAGCTGGGGCAGGTGGATGTTCATGCATCTACTTTACATGCAGCATGCTGCTGCTTCTCAGATTCTCTCTGTGCTGTTTGGAGTCACAGAAGAATGCCCAGCACAAGTAAGGCAGTTGCATACATAAACAAGCAGGAATAGGGAAGTATTTTATGCCTTTTTTTGCTGTCTTTGAATGTAATTTATTAGCTGGAAAATTGAAGGAAGCCAGCACACATGGCCAGTTTGAGCTCTGCAAGACACCAGTTCAGGAACATTTTTGCAGTAATTAATCCAAACCAGAGAATTAAAAACTTAAATCACCTATAGCCAACCTCAGCCTTCGCTTTCTTGTTTCTGTTCTTGTGGCAGGAAGTTGCAGAACCACTTCTAGATCTGAAGGAAGGAATGGACCAACTGGAGCACAATAAAACTTTGGGATTTATCCTTTCTACTCTGCTAGCCATTGGGAATTTTCTGAATGGAACCAACGTAAGCCCTGTGTCCCAGCACTTACCCCTTCCCCTGCAGCTTTGTCCTTCAAAAGAACAGAAGTCCAAACGTGACGACCGTTGCAGTCCAGTGCTTATGTTGCACCAGAAAAATAATTATATACCAGAATGTATTTTTTGTTTCATGTCAAGGTGGTTATTGTCTCTTTCATCATAACCTGAAGGAAACATGGACCCAGTCACTCTTGCAGTATAACTCCCTTGAGTTTAGTGTTGATGCTCCCCATTCGTGTTCTGAGAGCTGTGTCACTACAGAGGGACTGATTCTATATCTACTCTTCAACAAACTGAAAACAAATAAAAGCACTAAGTGTCTTCTCCTGTAGGATTCTTCTTCTTTTCCCTCTGCCCCTAACTGGTGATAATTTTTATTTACTAATCTGCATGGGAAGATGTAAGCATTTTAATGTCTTCCCCTTTCCCCCATATAGGCCAAAGCTTTTGAATTGAGCTACCTTGAGAAGGTTCCAGAAGTCAAGGACACGGTACACAAGCAGTCTCTCCTGCACCATGTCTGCACTATGGTGGTGGAAAAGTTCCCAGACAGCACTGATCTTTATTCAGAGATTGGGGCCATCACTAGGTCAGCCAAGGTATGTCTAGTGGGTAAATACATCTACCTTTTCTCAAAGCTCCTTTAAAGCACAAAAGCATTCATTTGAATTGTATGGATTTGTTGTGTCACTCATATTGAATTTCAGAGATGCCAGTACACACTCTCTGCACTTGATCTCTGTCAGGTGGTTTCCTTATCAATGTAATCGTGGGCAGCCATGCTATGGCAGCCATTGTAATGTTACTTACATTGTTACTGTATATAACTATTGGGAACTATTTTCAGGTTCAAACTTCATCTCCCCCTTATTTTCAAACACATTTATGCTGTGGTTTGCAGAATGGCAGTGTTTTCTTCCGGGAAATGATTGCAGCATGGATGGCATGAAGTGATTCTGGGGTGCAAATCAGGCCTTGTTCCAGCAGTCTGGGACCAAACCAGGTGACACAGATAGCTACTCTGTCACCCTGCATAGCCTAAGTCACAGGAGTGTGGAACATCTGCATAGATTTTACTGCCTTTGTCACCTTCCCTGTGGCACATGCCTGATTATATTTTAAGGGCAATGGAAGGAATTAGTTTTTTTGGCAATAAAATTGTTTCTAGAATGAAAGTTCCCTTGAAATATCTTAACTCCATTTTTGGTACTCCTCTTTGACAACGGTTTTGGTGAGTAGGAGTCAGATAAGATAAGTGGAAATAAAGGAAACTCGTGGCAGCACTTCTTAGAAATTGACAGTCCCTTGGCTAATGCATAGGTCTGGTCAGTGGCACAGCTCAGGGTGCTGATTATTTTTTGCTGCATCTAGCAAGCATGATAGAAATGCTGTACCCTCTGTCTTGGAAGTCCGTGAGCGTGAGATTCCACGGATGACCCTGCAAAAGAGCAGTACTTCATGTATACAGTAAACATGACAGAACATCGTCAGGAGATAACCAGCATGAAAATTCTGGTTTGGAGTGATGTCTCATGTGAAAATGGAAGTAACTACTAGTAGCCATAAAGCAGGTAATACTAGTAGCCATAAAGCCTAGTGCCTTGATTCAGACACTGGCCAATAGCAGCTGCTGGAGAGGAGAGCATGAGAAAGGAGGAGGAAGATCTCTGCTAGCAAATGTTTTTTGAATGAGCCATAATACTCATATGCATCAAATGAACAATTCTTTCTTTCCCCAAAGCCACTTTGTTTGGCTATTTGAGGGGGAGGAGGGGAACTCTGTATAAAACAAATCTGTTTAAACTGCAAAAATCAACTCTTACTTTGGCTCCGATCACAGTTCTTGTGACAATGAATTCATAATCTAGTTTTGTCTGCTGTTGAATTAGCCCATTTTGGGATTTACTGTCTGTGAATATTGAACAGTCAAAACTTGTTTTACCTCTCTTTCATAGAATAACTTAGGTTGGAAGGGAGCTCATAAGGTCATCTGGTTTGTCTATTCTGCTTGTGCTATCTTATGTTACATGTCCTGAGGCTTTCTTTTCATTTTTGACTGTTGCTGTCCTTGCAACATCTGTGGGCAGTTCACAAGGACATCCAGGCAGTCTCCTGAGCTGGTCAGGCAATTCAGAACCAATACTGTCTGCAGTGTGCACTTCCTTGCAAGCTACACTAATGACCATGTGTGCTGGTTTGAGGCTAACTGAGATATTTTACTGAGAGAAATGAAATCCTTAGTTGTGAGAAGAAACGGAAGAAACCAACCTGTGCCCTGTATCACCCATTCTTCTGCTGAGAAACACCACTGGTCAAAATAGAGATAAGACACTCACTGCTCACACACTGCTCAGCTCTCACTTCTGGCCGTGCCTTCTTTCTGGCAGTCTGGTCTCTGTCGCTGCCTCTGCCTTAACTCTAATCTGATCTAATCTTTTCTCTTCTGACCTCCTTGTCATCTTTTGTTTGACATCTCACCTCAGATCTCCAGATTTATCATGTGAGTCTGGTATGTTGGTCTGGTTATTTCTGAAGGGAGGGAAAGAGAGAGGGGGAAGGGGGGATTGGGTCGAGAGCCCTCCCGGGGACTCTGTTTCTGGGAGGGGTATTGTGTTTCTGTTTTACCTTAAACTCATATGTATTTGTGTATATCTGCTTGTATATTGTGCTAAGCTGTAAATATAGCTTTGGGTGATTTTCTTAAGTGTGAGGGGCAGGTAACTCCCAAACCATCACACCATTGTCTGCTGAAGCTGGTTTACTGCTTATCTCTCAGTCTCCTAATAGTCTTGAGTAATCTGAGTATTTGGGTGTCATGTTTTAGATTTTACCCTCTCAGTTACACTTCCTTGTTTCCAGACAGTTGTGAAATACTAAGTGAAAATACCTGCTGCTAACCTTGGCATCAAATGAAAATCAATTTGTATTCCTTTTTTCTTTCTTCTTCTCTTAACCTCATACTTCATAGGTGGCCTCCCATGAGGCTCTTGTAAAGATTTTACAAGTCGGATTTGCTTTACTTGCTCTTAGCTGTCTACTATTTTATAACTATAAAGAGAATCTAGTGATTATTTCAATGCATTTAACTTCCTGTTATTCATCCTTTCATTTAGGTTACCAGGTATAAAGGTCTCCTGAATCAACTTTGCAGGTTGTGTAAAATTAGGTGAAACTTTTGCTATCTTCTGATTCTTCAGGTTACTGAATCTAGCAAAAGCATACTCATTTTAGACAGTGCCTCGATTATTTGCTGCCAGAATCTTGTCTTCCTCTTGTTTACTGCTTTGTAAGGTGTTGTCCCCCAACATACTTGTTTCTGCTAACAAGTGTTCAAGCCTTGATATTAGCTCACGTCTAACTAAAATACAGGAAAACTAAAATACAGGAAAACAAAAGCAGGCACCAGAATAGGTTTCTAAACCCCAACATCCTCTCTGCTGAAATTCAATTAAGTCATTTTATTTGCCTTCTCTGACTTTTGCCTTCCTCAGTATCTTCCATCATGAGTGATCCAGAACCTCATACATATTTTTTAGGGTTTTTTGATACTATAAAGGAATTTGTGGGGTTTGGTTTATATCCTTGAAATTTGACCTCTGTTCTCCTGCTTTTCCTCTTGTACAGCCTGTATCTAGGTTCTGTTCTGTTGTCTTCATTGAGGTTAGGCTCTCATGTTTAAAAGGTTTTTTTCCTTTGGGTGTTTCTTCATCTCTCATTGGTTTCTCATTTCCTGCTACTTTTTGTTTTCTTAAGAATTTATTTCCCTTTTTTTTTTTTTAACTGGCATTAAGTAAATCAGTTGAATGAAAATCTCCATGAAGGAGAAGAGCCCTTCTTTTCCAAACTCCACATCACTGTGTCTGGCGTGCTCTCGAGTGCAGCTCTTACTTCTGGTTGTTCTGTCTCAGAAGGCGGCAGTAAAGCTTAGATGAATGCTGCCACTTCTCTTAAAAAATCACAGCTGAGAGCACACGCAATTGAGCACAGTCTTTCAGTCTGTGGTTTGCTGATCTAGCAGCCCTGCCCAGAGCAGACTGAATTTTGCAAAGGCCAACAGAAATCACATTAAGAGAAATTATAGCCTTAACCTTCCCCATGGTGCCCAAGGTCTCCCTCTTTGGCATATTCCTGCACGTGTTCCATCACTGATGGATTACTGCAACAAGTGCTATTCCCACTTGATCTGAGCTGCTACAAATCAAGCAGTTAGGACATGGAAGCCATCCAAGCTGCCCTCTAAAGCAGTAAGGATATGGAAGCCATCCAAGCTGCCCTCTTGACAGTTAGGATATGGAAGCCATCCAGGCTGCCCTCTAAGACAGTTAGGACACAGAAGCCATCCAAGCTGCCCTCTCTATAAGGGAATATTCACGAATGAGGCAAAAATCTTGGTCTTGGAAAGCTGACAGGAAAGGAGAGCTAACATTTCACTGTAGATTAAACTGTACTTTGAGGTGTTTTGTCTACAAACATCTTTCAGAAACCACAAAGGCTAAACAATTTCCATCCTCTAGATTTCCAGAGGTGCCCCTGCCCCTGAGATGCACACCAGATGAGAATTTTCTCAGCCTCACTTCATTTAAAGAAAATATGAAAAGCAGACTGCTTCACCAGAAAGGAGTTAGAAAGATCAGAAACAAAATATTACAGGTATGGCAAAATGTTTGGCTTTTTGTTGAAGGACTGAAGTCATGGAATCATAGACTCAGTCAGGGCTGGAAGGCACCACAAGGATCATCTAGTTCCAACCCCCTAGAGCAGGCTGGCCACAGCCTCATCCAGCCTGGCCTTAAACATCTCCAGCAATGGGACCTCAACCACCTCCCTGGGCAACCCATTCCAGGCTCTCACCACTCTCACGCTCAACAACTTCCTCCTCACCTCCAGTCTGAACCTACCCACCTCCAGCTTTGCTCCACGCTAAGTCATAAATGAGGAAAAAAAAGGAGACACAAGTGAAAAAAATGCTAAAAAACATAATTTGGATTCTAACATGAGAGGCTGCCTGTTTCTAGCTGCTGCTTCCAGTTTATGGTTTTGGGGTGTTGGTCTTTTCCACCGGGCTGGCTGCAGCCTTGGGGGTGCAGTGTGGTTGTTTTAGAACTGGTTTCTGCTGCTGCTGCTGCTGCTTTTTGCTGTGCTCTTCTGTGGAACAGGCTAAGGTAATTGTACATTGAATCATCTCATTAAACACTCCTAATCTCAACCCAGAGCTCTTTGTGTGCTTTGTCTCTGTGTGGGGGGTGTGTGAGAGTGGGCTGTGTTAAATTAGCATGGTCTGTTTTGGTACCCTGATGTGCAGTGAGAGGGCTGGGATAATGAGAAGCAAGATAAGGATAGGATTCAATTAAAGCTTGTTAAAACACCTTTGTCTAACTTTTTTTTCCCCATGGTGCCTTCACCATGCCAATGTATTTGCTCTCCTGAGGCAGCTGGGGCCCAGACCTAGCTACATTACAGTGACAGAAAACCTTCTGTACTTGTACTTGATGTGCTCTTTCTGCTGATGCTTATCACGTCAAGGAAACGGCTTGAAGCTATGGTCTTGCTGTGCTGATTGCTGTCATGTTATGATATGGTTACTTCAGTAGCCACTTGGTGTAGATATAATCTCACCCACTTGATGGGACAGGTCTTGTCCAGAGTGATACAGGTCTTTCCCAGGAATACCACCTGGAGACTTGCCCCAAGGCTTTTCAATTGTGAGTGGCAGGGTGCGTGGCAGAGTGTCAACAAGTGGAATTTCACCACCAAACAAGTGCAAAATTGTAACAGATTGGTAAAATATTGCAAAAAGTCGATTGCCAGCTTGGACATGCCTGAGAGACAGAAACTGCCATGTTGGGGCCTGGCCCATGCCTAGCAACCCTTCTCTTCACTATTCAGCACAGTCACAGGCAAGAAAAGGTCTCTGAACCTCCAGGAAGACCAGCAGGCGCTGCAGCTGCACTAGAGAACCAGCCTGTGCCCGTACCAGTCACCCCTGCACAAGAGAGGAAACACAGAAGGAAAGCAGTTCATCTCACACAGGATGAGGATTAAGCAGGGTCATCATGGGAACAAGACAAAGAGCCAGAAGTAGTCACTTGTCTTTACCCCAGGCTTGAAAGATGGCCAAGGACAAACAGTGGATGAAATGGCTGGCAGGCTCCAGCAATATGCGGGAAGTCTCTCTTCCACTGCACAGGTCTGTGTTTCAGCTGTGATGGAACTGGCCCAGGAGGTCCATCAACTTGAAAGAGAGTGATCTGCCATTGGAATGGGCTGCCCAGGGAGATGGTGGAGTTGCTGTCCCTGGAGGTGTTCAAGAAAAGACTGGATGAGGCACTTAGTGCCATGGTCTGGGTGATTGGCTAGGGCTGGGTGCTAGGGTGGACTGGATGATCTCGGAGGTCTCTTCCAACCTGCTTGATTCTATGATTCTATGAAAGAACATGTCCTATTCGCCACCTGTATGATCCTGTGTTTCAGCTGTGAGAGGCAGGCACTCCCAGTCCAGAGGACAGAATCTGGAAGGTGCACACCATGGCATATCCTGTGTTCACTGATGTGACCATGGGGAGGACATGAATAAGTGGGATGGAAAAAACCACTTTAGTCGTAGCTGCACAAGTCTGTGAGGTACAAGAAAATTCTCCCCAGAAGAACCCTGCCTCAGTCTCCAGTAGGAAGCTGCTCAAAAAGAGCAGAAGAACTGATAGTGTTTCTGATACTCCTGAAGGGACTCCCAAAGTGTTTTCACTGCATGCAATTGATTCCAGGCAGAACTAGAAGGGGGCTGCCTCCATCCAAAGGGAGGAGAAGGACAGCTGGGTTTATTGGACTGTATGGATCCAGTGGTTTGGCAAGTTGGACCCACAGGAGTGTAAAGCTCTAGCAGTGCACACAGTGTAATCTGATGCCATCACAACTACGAGAGCCAGAGCCCTGGTGAGACAGGGGTATCCCAGCAGCTGGGAAGGGTTGCAACAGAGCACTGGAATGCAAGCCAGTTTCCTCTCACTTGGACAGGTGGAAGGAGTCACTGGAATCAACTGCCCCAGGAGTGGGAACAGCCCCACCATTTGGACTGATCATGGATTGATCCAGACTGTACCAGAAGAGGGTGGAACTCCCGAACATCTGCAGTAAGAAGCCTGTTGTGTACCACAAGGTGATCTCATTTTGAGTGTGAATAGACAGTGAATGATGTATGATGCTAATTGCTGCTGAACATGACATAGACAGTATTGGAGCCTTCAATACACAAAGGGTGTGGACCTGATGGAGCAGGTCCAGAGGAGGGCCATAAAAATGATCGGGGGCTGGAGCACTTCTGCTACAGGGACAGAAGGGAGCTGGGGGTGTTCAACCTGGAGAAGAGGAGACTCTGGGGAGATCTAATTGCCACTTGCCAGTATCTGAAGGGAGCCTACAAGAAGGATGGATAGAGACTGTTTACAAAGGCCTGTAGTGATAGGGCAAAGGGCAATGGCATCAAACCAGAGAAGATGAGATTTGGATTAGATGTTGGGGACAGGTTCTTTACCGTGAGTGTAGTGGAACACTGGAACGGGTTGTCCAGGGAGGTAGTTCAAGCCCCATGCCTAAAGATATTCAAGATGAGGCTTGACAGGGCTCTGGGCAACCTGGTCTAGTTGAGCAGGTGCCCGCTCACTGCAGGCAGTTGGACTGGATGAGCTTTAGAGGTCCCTTCCAACCTGGGTGATTCTATGATTCTATGGTACAGAATAAAGGGTGGACAATGCAATGAGTCCAGCCAGCTGAATTTGATGATGAGCATTCAATAACATGATGATATCATGCCAGCTTTAAAACGAAGTTGCTGGCTGGGCAAAGTATCATGGGGCTTGTAGTTCAGATTGTAATGTGAGAGGCTTCCAGTTTCTGGTTTTAGAGTGTTGGCCTTTGCCACTGGATGGGCTGAAGGCTTGGGACTGGGGGATAGTTTTACCTCTGGCTTCTGCTGCTGCTTCTGCTTTTGCTGTGCTCTTCTGCAAAATAGGCTGCAGCAATTGTACATCATATAATCTTAGTAAGCACTCCTTGTCTCCACCCAGGCTGGGGGGTGTTACTTTCCCTCCCATTTCTGGGGCAGGGGGCTTGCTCGTGAGAGCAGGCTGGCTTAAACCAGGAGAGATGCTAACAACACAGGGGACAGGGCAAGAGTTGCTGGCAGGAGAGAACTCAGGATGGAACAAAGGTGTACACAGGGGAGAAGGAAGCCTGCAGCTGCCCGGGAAGGTGTGGAGGGCAAGGAGGTGGTTGAAGCAGAAGTGGTGTTCCAGCATGCTGTAGTGTCTGCTTGATACAGTGGCAAGTAGAGAAAGGAGGAAAGCAATAAAACTATGGAAGATCATGTTGTCTCCTGTGCTACCTCATCTCACTTGACAGGAGGCTGTTGTGTGCAATTACTGTTCTAATATACTCTCCCTAAGTTATTGCAAACAAAACCAAATGCCACAAGTCAGATTATTTTGTGTAGAAAAAAGAGGTTTCTTATGGTTGTGTCACTCCTTGTGGTGCCAGCGGCAAGAACTGCGGCAGCTGCCTCCGTCCCTGGCACAGGCTAGCAGGAACAAGGGTGAAGACAGCAGAATAAGGCAGATCCTGCTGCTTTCAGAACAGGCTGGGGCAATGGGGAGAGAGCTTCTGTGGCAAATGAGACTTGGAGGCTCTGTCTGGAAGTGATCAAATGACTCCTTGAAAGCACTGTGGTGTGTCAGTTACGTCTCAGGTGAAATGGCTGCAAGCAGTGGTGTAGGTGACCATCTGAAGGGACCTACTTACTGGGACAACTGATAACCCTACTCTACAAGATTCACCTTAAAGCCCAAGTGCCAAATCCAAACAACTTTTAAACACATCCAGGGTTGGTGACTCAAGCACCTCTCTGGGCAGCTCATTCCAAGGCCTGACTACTCTTTCTGTGAAATTTCATGTCCTATTATCTAGTCTAAACCTACCCAGTCGCAGCCTGAGGCCATTCCTTCTTGTTCTATCACTATTTACCTGTGAGAAGAGACCAGCACCGACCTCTCCACCATGTCCTCTCAGGTAGCTGTAGACAGCAATGAGGTCTCCCCTCAGCCTCCTCTTTTTCAAACTAAACAGTCTCAGCTCCTTCTGTTACTCCTCATTGGATTTATTCTCCAGGCCCTTCACCAGCTTTGTTGCCCTCCTCTGGACCTGCTGCAGCATCTCAATATCCTTCTTGTGATGAGGTACCCAAAACTGAACACAGTACTCGAGGTGTGACCTCACCAAAGCCAAGAATAAGGGGACAATCACCTCCCTGCTCCTGCTGGACACAGCATTTGTAAGCCAAGCCAGGATGCCTTTGGCTTTCTTTGCCACCTGGGCACATTGCCTGCTCATGTTCAGTTGCTTGTCAATTATAACCCCCAGGTCCCTTTCAGCCAGACAGCTTTTCAGCCACACTGCCCCATGCCTGTAGTGTTGCTTGAGGTTGTTGTGGCCCAAGCGCAGGACCTGTTGGCCTTGTTGAAGCTCATAGCGTTAACAATGGCCCATTGATCCAGTTTATCCAAGTCCCTCTCTAAAGCCTCCCTACCCTCATGAAGATCAACACTGCCACATAACCTGTGTCATCCATGAACTTCCTGATGACATCTCTATGCCTGAATCAAGGTCATCAATAAAGATGCTAAACAGAAGTGGTCCCAACACTGAGCCCTGGGGGAAACCACTTGCGATGCGCTGCCAGCTGGATCTAACTCCACTGACCACCACCACCCTTTGGGCCCTTTCATCCAGCAGTGCTTTATCCAGCAGAGCTGTGCTCATCCAAGCCATGAGCAGCCAGTTTGGCCACGAGAATTCTGTGGGGAACAGTGCCACAGGCATTTCGAAAGTCTAGGGAGACAATATCTTCATCCAAGGGTTGGGGCATCTTGTCATAAAAGGAGATCAGTTTCATCAGGCAGGACCTCCCCTTCAGTAACCCCTGCTGACTGGGCCTCATCCCCTAATTGTTCTCTATATGATGTGTAATGGTGCCTGAGATGCCCTGCTCCATGACCTTCCTGGCACCGAGGTCAGACTGACAGGTCTGCAGTTTCCCAGATCCTCCTTTCTTCCTTCCCTGTAGGCAGGTGTCACACTTGCTACCCTCCAGTCCATTGGCACCTCCCCAGTCAGCCAAGACTTTAGGTAAACAATGGAGAATGGCTTGGCAAGCACATCTGCCAGCTCCTGCAGCACCCTTGGATGTAACCCATCCAGCCACACAGATCATGTGAGTCTAAGTCACATAGCAGATCCCTGACCCCTTCCTCATTTATTGTGATGATCTCGGTCTGATTCTCCTCCCTACATCCTAGTTCCTGAGGCTGGGACTCCAGGTTATTGCTGGAAGCAGTGCTAAAGAGTGAGGCAAAGTAGGCATTAAGCACCTCAGCCTTTTCATCATTCTTAGTCACTGTGTCTCCCGGAGCCTCAACTCCTCTGAATTCCTTCTTAGTTTCCGCATGAGCTTCCAGTGGCAGGCAGGAATTGGTAAACTCTTGCAAGAGAGAAAGAATGGAGGGGGAAAGGAATCACATCTTTCTGCCATTGCTAGAATTAATTGTTCTAGTGAAGTGCTGGAAGTAAATCTATGCACATGCTCCCTTGGAAGTGCAATGTGAGCTAGCTGGGAGGTAGCACAGTGTTATGTGTGCCTTTGCATGCTTCCTTTGTGCGCCACAGAACACAGAATCACAGAATCTGTCAGGGTTGGAAGGGACCACAAGGATCAGCCAGTTTCAACCCCCCTGCCATGCCCAGGGACACCCTACCCTAGAGCAGGTTGCCTACAGCCTCAGCCAGCCTGGCCTTAAACACCTCCAGCCATGGGGCCTCAACCACCTCCCTGGGCAACCCATTCCAGCCTCTCACCACTCTCATGCTCAACAACTTCCTCCTCACGGCCAGCCTGACTCTCCCCACCTCCAGCTCTGCTCCATTCCCCCCAGTCCTGTCACTCTCTGAGAGTCTAAAAAGTCCCTCCCCAGCTTTTTTGTAGCCCACTTCAGATTCTGGAAGGCCACAAGAAGGTCACCTGGGAGCCTCCTCTTCTCCAGACTGCACAACCCCAACTCTTTCAGTCTGTGCTCACAGCAGAGCTGCTGCAGCCCTCTGAGCATCCTCATGGCCCTGCTCTGGACATGCTTCAGCATCTCCACATCCCTCTTGTAATCGGGGCTCCAGAACTGGATGCAGTACTCCAGGTGGGGTCTCAGCAGAGCAGAGCAAAGGGAGAGAATCACCTCCCTCGATCTGCTGGCTACACATGCAGTTAGATGATCATTTATCTACTATCATATGTGAATATAACACTTCCAGTGTTAGAAGACATCCTAAACAGAGCAACAGCATCACCAACAATTACTAAGAAATAAAAGTGGGGATGAGAATCACAAGGATCTCTCTGAGCAATGGGACTATTGTCAAACATTTGTTCACTAATCATAGAACGTAGTGTCTTGGAAGGAACCTCCAGAGGTCATCTAGTCCAATCCCCTGTGGTAGGATCCCCAAGTAGGATCCCCAAGTAGATCAGGTTGCTCAGAGCCGCATAAAGCCTGACCTTCACTGTCTTCAGGGCTGAGGCCTACACTACCTCCCTGGGCAACCTGTTTCAGTATTCCACAACCCTCATAGTAAAGACCTTCTTCCTAATGTCCAATCTAAATCTACCTTTCTGTAGAATCATAGAATCAGCCAGGTTGGAAGAGACCTTCAAGCTCAGCCAGCCCAACCTAGCACCCAGCCCTGCCCAATCAACCAGACCATGGCACTAAGTGCCCCAGCCAGGCTTTGCTTCAACACCTCCAGGGACGGTGACTCCACCACCTCTCTGGGCAGCCCATTCCAATGCCAATCACTCTCTCTGGCAACTTCCTCCTAACACCCAGCCTAGACCTCCCCTGGCACAACTTGAGGCTGTGTCCCCTTGTTCTGTTGCTGAGTGCCTGGCAGCAGAGCCCAACCCCACCTGGCTACAACCTGCCTTCAGGTAGTTGTAGACAGCAATGAGGTCTGCCTTGAGCCTCCTCTTCTCCAGGCTGCACACCCCCAGCTCCCTTTTTCAACCTGATTGATTCTATGATTCTATGATAAAACCAGAGGTAGGAGGAGAACCACCCCAGGTTCCCACAGTGTCTCCCATGATTGATGTCTTGGTGGGGCGTGCACAGCAGCTGTTCATGGTGATGCCTTTCATTCCTTCATTCCCCTTTCCACAACAGGGTGGATCAAGTGCCACTTGTGTGACTGGTACTCTAGTTTAGCTGAGTCATTCTTGGGTCACCAGCACTCACTGTATCCCATGTGACTACTGCTTCACCTCTGTGCAGGCTCAGTTTTGAGGTAGCAGCAACTGCCTTGAGTTTGCACAGGTGCAGGCACTCAAACAGTGTCTGAACCACAACATCCTGTTCCAGGAGCAGTCTGTCACAGTTGCTTGAACACCATGAAAGGGGAGCAGAGAAGCAGTCTGAGACAAACTTCTATGCCAACATAGCTTCTGAATTGAAAAAGATCCGGAGCAGTATATTTTGCATGGCGATGGAATCTATGATGTTCTGCATCTCCTGGTGAGCCAAAAAGAAGGAACTCTTCCTCACTTAGAAGCCTCATTTGGGGACAGAAGTTTAAGTCTCTCCTTTCTTACCTCAATAAAAGCTTGATCAAATGGGAATTATTCAGAGAAAGCCTTGTGGGCACAGGACAGGCAAATTCTTATATTGAATTTCCTGCTTTATGCTTTCCAGAAGTTCACAACTTCAGCTTGAGCAGAGCCACTGTGTGCCACATAGAGACTTCAGTTGGTGTTCTCCTTGCTGCCATCTGCTTAGGACCTTCCCAGAGATCTTATTTGGTTGTGCTCAGAAAATTCCTGTGCTTCCCTTGGCTTGAGCTGCCATCACCAGTCCTTGCTGTGAATGCCTACTCTTGTGAATACACAGGGTCTTATCTGCTTTCAGGGGGCAGGGAATTTGCCACACATTTTTGGTTCTGTAGACATGCTGTTCACCAAAGTAACCTCTTGAACCTCTGAGCTTTCTGATACAATAAAACTTACAATGTTTTCAGTGAAAACTGCCATAAAATGTCACTAAATTAAGTTTGTCTGCTGCAGACACTGAGAGACTTCCTCACCAGGTTGAATAATTCCTACCAGTATGACCTAGTCTCTCTGAAGATGAGAAAACAGGGACTCTCAGGTGACCTAGGGTTCATGCTCGTGTACCATAGATTCCTCATGGTTCTTCCTTTGGATGTCACATTGCTCCTGAAATACAAACTCCTAACAGCTTGTATTATACACGCTACATTTTAAGCTCTGTCAGCAAAAGTTGGATTTGTTTGTGGAATACACTGAACTTCATCATCCTCCCACATTACCCAGTATGTTTGAGCAGAAACCACCACTCAGGCTGCTGTTCCCTTGCCCAAAGGAGAAAATACCCAAACAGCTTCTCCTAAGAGATTCAACAGGAAGTTTACCACTTTCTACTGTTTGTAACAGATCCGATTGTGGAGGTCCAGCTTGATTTACAGAACCTCTACTATGTACCACCCAGGTTGCTTGTGCTGTATGTTTGTCCCAGTTTTTCAAAGTTCCTCCTGGCCATGGCTTTTAGGGTGGTTTTCAGCAAACCATATAGTAAGAGTTCAATCATTCCTGCAGCTGGAGCACTGTAGGGTATGTGGTAGATCCACTCAATGCAATGCTCTTTGGCCCAGTTTTTCACGAGATTGTTGTTGAAATGAGTGCCATTGTCTGACTCGATTCTCTCTGGAGTTCCATGTCTCCACATGATTTGTCTTTCCAGATCAAGAATGGTGTTAGGTGCATGAGGAACCAGATAGATTTCTAACCCTCCAGTGCTTCCCTCTACCATAGTTAGCACATATTGCTTACCAGAATGAGAACGACGTAAAGTGATGCAGTCAATCTGCCACACATCACCATGTTTGTATTTTGACCATTGCTCACCATACCATAAGGGCTTGATTCACTTAGCCTGCTTAATAGCAGCACAAATGTCACAGTCATGGATGACTTGGGTGATAGCATCCACAGATATGTCAATTGATCTGTTGTGTGCTGACCAGTAGGTTGCCTTGATTTTCTGATGGGTCATGAGTTCACTGAGCTAAGAACAGCTCACCTTAGTGTTTCCAGTCACAGTCAAAACCACAGTTTGCATCTACTTGGGAAACTCTAGCAGCTAAATCTGCCCGATGGGTGTGTTGGTGTTCCTCCGTAGCTTTGCTCTCAGGCATACGTGCATCTATGTGCCACACTGTTCCAGTGGGCTCTCTGGGATCCAGGAAGCAGCCACACAACACATGGGTACCACCTTGGGTACAGTTTCAACTCTTTATTTTAACTAAAAGGTTAATGTAATATAAAGAGAGACATAGCAAAACCATAATGCTGAATAAGGTATGACAAAGAATGCCAAATAACTCAGTCAAAGAGCAGGTTATACTTACCCCAGCCAACTGACCAGCAACACTCCCAAGATGCATAGATTGCAGGGCTGGTCAGCACTCATTAGCAGGCATCCCCACTGGAGGCAACATTGTCCTGCTGGTGAGATCAGTGCATCTCAGCCCAGCCACCCAGGGGCTGGGTATAAATGGGCTCAGCATTCTGTGATGCGTGGCCAGAAGGCTGAACCAAGCAGCACGGCGCTGCTCCCTTATCGTGCAATGCCTTGCACAGTCTCTTTCTCTGCTGCTCATGTGCATAGTTGGCTTCGGAGGTTGCATAACCCTCTAGTGAGAGGAGCCTTCCTCATCTTCAGCTTCCTCTGCAGCTGTTTGTCCTCTACAGAATCTTTCAAAGTTGTTAGCAGCTTTATGTGGTATTGACCCACACTGCATCCCTGCCTTTATTTACAGGACTGGTACTTGCAGGCTCTGTTTTTCTTGGGTTTATCTCTTCGGAGCCTGCAGGCCCTGCTTTCCTCTGTTTTCTCTCTCTGTAAGCTAGCAGCTCTCAGCTTGTGGCAACATCTGATCAGACACATGCCAACTCTTCCCTCTTACACGCCCTTTGATTGGAATTTTCTCAAGACAAGTAGCAATGTCTTGCCACAGATCAGCAGTTCAAATAGGCATTCCTTTCCTCTGCCAGCCAGAGTTTTTCCATTCCTTTAGCCAACTCCATAAAGCATTGGCTGTGAATTAATATAGAGGTAAAGGACAGGCCAATTTTCACATTCAGCTATGTCAAGAGCAAGTTAGACAGCTTTCACCTCTGGCTGGATTCTCCTTCTCCATCTCTTGGTTGTGTAACTGTTCTTGTAGGACTCCAAACTGCAGACTTTCATCTTTGCTTATTTCCAACAAGATGACAGGAACCATCTGTGAACCAGGCATAGTTCTTCTCCTCATCAGAAGGATCACCGTAAGGAAGAGCTTTCTCAGCACAGGTTACTCTCTCCTCTGCAGGTTTTGTGCAGTTTGTGCCTTCTGGCCAATTAGTCCACAAGACCAGGTTGTTCAAGACCTCCCTTTAGCACTCATTGGGTTATCAAAGCCATCCATTCAGTCACATCACATAAAGGCTTGGCAATCTGACTGAATCCAGGAATAGGTAGTCTCCAAAATCCCCCTGCACCCGAGAAATACAGAGTGTTCTTTTCCAGTTGTGGGAATCACCATGGTTGAGACTTAGTTTCTCACATCCTGTGGAATGTGATGGTGAGCATCCTGCCATCAGACTCCCAGAAAATGAATTTCTTTGGCCTTCAAGGGAATGTCAATTATTCTGTTACCTTTCTCAGAGGCTTCCTCAGCAGTTCTATCCCGCACCATGATGACGTTGATGAATTGTGAATGTTCTGGAGCTCCACCTTTCCCCAGTGCATCGTGGATCACTGCATGAGAAACTGCTGAACTGTGATTCCACCCCTGGGATAAATGGTGGAATGTGTACTGGGCTCCTCTTCATGGGAAAGCAAACTGACACCTGCATTCCTCTGCTACTGGAATAGAAGAGGAGGTGTCAGCAATGAGTGTGGTAGCATACCATTTGGCCTCTGATTCCAGCACATACTGGACTTCCAACATATCTGGTACAACTCATATCTGGAGGCACCTCATTTAGGACACAGAAGTCAACTGTCAAATACCATTCTCCATTTGGCTTTCACACAGGCCAGACTGGACTGCTGAAAGGTGAATGAGTCTCATTGATGACATTCTGACCTTTCAATCGATGGAGCAGTTTACGAATGGGCACCGAAGAGTCACAGTTCTGTATTACCTGTGAAGCTCATTTGAGAACCACAGAAACATAGAACCATAGAATCAACCAGGTTGGAAGAGACCAGTCCAACCCAGCACCCAGCCAGTCAACTAGATCGTGGCACTAAGTGCCCCATTCAGGCTCTGTTTGAACNCCAGCCAGTCAACTAGATCGTGGCACTAAGTGCCCCATTCAGGCTCTGTTTGAACACCTCCAGGGATGGTGACTCCACCACCTCCCTGGGCAGCCCATTCCAATGCCAATCACTCTCTCTGCCAACAACTTCCTCCTAACATCCAGCCCAGACCTCCCCTGGCACAACTTGAGACTGGGTCCCCCTATTCTGATGCTGGTTGCCTGGCAGAAGAGATCAACCCCACCTGGCTAAAGCCTCTTTTCAGGTAGTTGTAGACAGAGGTCTGCCCTGAGCCTCCTCTTCTACAGGCTGCACACCCCCAGCTCCCTCAGCCTCTTCTCACAGGGCTGTGCTCCAGGCCCCTCATTAGCTTCGTTGCCCTTCTCTGGACACATTCCAGTACCTCAACATCTCTCTTGAATGGAGGAGCCCAGAACTGGACACAGCACTCAAGGTGTGGCCTGACCAATGTTGAATACAGGGGCAGAAGAACCTCCCTTGTCCTACCGACCACACTGCTCCTGAGCCAGGCCAGGATGCCATTGGCTTTCCTGCCCACCTGGGCACACTGCTGGCTCATGTTCAGCTACTCTCTACCAGCACCCCCAGGTCCCCCTCTGCCTGCCTTCTCTCCAGCAGCAGGAAGCAATTGGCAGTTTCACATCCTCTATGTCATGTTGTCCCACAACTACAGATTCATTTGAGAGTCCAGTCTTACAGATAACTTCAGTTTACCATCATCAGTTTCCACAGTTGCTATTCCAAAAGCCCATCTGTAACCCTGGGGATCTTTTAAACACCCTTGCCTCAAAAAGTCAGTTCCCAGAATGCAAGGTGCCTCTGGGCTGGTTACAATAGTATGTATCTTCCACTCAGTCCCACTCAGACTCATTTCAGCCTGCAGCTTAGTTAACTCTCAAGAGCCAGCAGTGATTCCTGATACAGTCACATACTCTGTCCCTGTGCAGTTTGATGGTAATAGAGTGCCCTGAGCACCTGTGTCAGCCAAGGCCATGTACTTCTGAGCTTTTGAACTGCCAGGCCATCTACTGGACACATTCCAACAGACTCTGTTTTCTGCATTATCCTTCTCCTCCCCCTGGCAGGAGACAGGGCCCCCTAATGCTGAGCACTGCATGTAGAGTGGGCACAGTACCTAGAGTTAGAACAACTGTAGCTGTTCTGGGAGAGTGAGGCAGCGACAGCTACGCTTTCGGCATCGTTGCCTCTGGTTCTGCCACTCTGCGCTCCTTGCACTCTTTTCAAAAGAGCTGAAGCAGGTTGACCATCTCACTACTTCGTGTTCTTAACTAATTGGTCAAGCAGGATCATCCAAAGAAACCCATGTGATGGCTGATGCCTGGGTGGAACTGGTCTCCTAGGCTGAAATGGCTTTCTGGGAGGTGGGCATGTGTCTGACGGCAGAGCGATGTATCCGTTCGGAAGCAGGAATGGTGTCTTTCTCATTTGCCAACCTGCATATGGAGGTTTTAAATTCATGCCGTTCTTCCACTCTGTAGCCAGAGATTTTATGGCTAAAAACTGAATTATGACAGGCTGTCCTCCAGCTGCCTGAGTTGGCCAGCAAATTCACCGGTAGTAGGAGGTGTTTCCCTGTTGATTTCCCCCACAATTCTGCTTGCAAAGATCCTGGCATAGGATGGGGGAGCCAGCTTAATAAGCTTATTGGACAGACCTGTTCCTACAGGAGTATCACCAGAGTTCTGTGTGCCATGGTTTCCATAAAGCATTTCTTTCACAGTGCACTCCCCCAAAAGCTTGGTTCCCTGCTCAAAGGACTCACAGCCGAGTTCATCGCTGCTGCCAGTGCAGGTGCTGCCAGTGCAGGTGCTGCCATGGGAGCTGCCGCCATGGGAGCTGCCACCATGGCCAGTGCCACAGCTGCCTCTGACTGCCCCCACCCGGGGCTTCCCCTGTGTTTTTTAGTAGTTTTACTGTCATCCTCCCGAACTATTTCCATAGGGAACTATTCCATGTCTCTATTCCAAATCTTTAGTTGCTTGGGCAGAAGGGCCTCATTCTATTCTCAGGGGCTCTGCAGCTTCCCATTGCTGAGCTTGGGAAGAAGCCCTCCAGCTCCAAGCCACCATCCTGCTGTTCTCCCACTTTGGCTCCCATAAACTCCTGCTTGCCTCCTACTGCCTGAAGAAGAGTTAATAACTTTTTAATAATCTTTTAAAAAGTTTTTTAAAAGTTAAGTTTTGTCTCTCTCTCCACAAAGGAACAATAAAGTCAGGCATAGAAGACAGACTCCTGTGAGACCCCCAAGGCTTAGCTCTGCAACCAAACTCTCAGTTATTGTGACAGTGAACTCAACAAACACATACAGGATAGTTAGAGTAGAATCATAGAATCAGTCAGGGTTGGAAGGCACCACGAGGATCAGCCAGTTCTAACCCCCCCTGCCATGCCCAGGGACACCCTACCCTAGAGCAGGCTGCACACAGCCTCAGCCAGCCTGGCCTTAAACACCTCCAGCCATGGGGCCTCAACCACCTCCCTGGGCAACCCATTCCAGCCTCTCACCACTCTCATGCTCAACAACTTCCTCCTCATGGCCAGGCTGAACCTATCTACCTCCAGCTTTGCTCCATTCTTCCCAGTCCTGTCACTCCCTGAGTGCCTAAAAAGTCCCTCCTCAGCGTTTTTGTAGGCCCCCTTCAGATCCTGGAAGGCCACAAGAAGGTGGTATTACTATATCCTAGATAATTGAGGCAGTGATTGCTAAACCTCGCAGGCATTGCCTTCACCCAGTTCCACAGCCTACCTACAACATACCAGCACTTTCAGTCACACAGTGAGGAAACAATCCATTTATAAAGCATCTCAGTTGCACCAGAGTACACAAAATGCCACGACATCTGCAATAGCTTCATCTTAGCTTCCTGTCTGATTGTTAATAAATCAACCCAGCTAGCGCCATGTTGGGCACCAAGAAAAATGTGATAGGTTGAAACTACCCCCCAGAATAAAAACACCAGACTCTCAGAAGGTTTAGAAGCAAAATGAAGCTAAAATCTAAAACCCTAAAACACAAGATATATATGTACAGAATATATTTTTATCTATTTACAATTATTTACAGTTCAGGGAAAATGCACACAAAGAAAGACCCTCAAATTGTTTCCCCTCTGGACAAGGGAACAAGAGAATAGGTCTTTCCCGGACAGAAATCAGGTCCCACTGCTGGCATCTACTTAGCCTGAACATACATAATGGTGAGGAAAGCTCAGCAAAGCCATGCATAGAGACTAGCCAGCAGACAGGGTGAAGAAGAGAAAAGGCAGGGAGGAATATGGCTACTGGAATGGGCTGCCCAGGGAGGTGGTGGAGTCGCTGTCCCTGGAGCTGTTCAAGGCAGGATTGGACGTGGCACTTGGTGCCATGGTCTAGCCTTGAGCTCTGTGGTAACAGCTTGGACTTGATGATCTGTGAGGTCTCTTCCAACCTTGGTGACACTGTGCGACTGTGATACTGTGAATATTTTGTGCAGCACACTTCATCCTAACCTGGAAGCCAGCTGAATGACACAGACTTATCTATTATTTTTCTTCCTTACCCAGTACCCTACTTTATTTCCTTTTTACTTTTTTGTTCTATTCAGCATCTCTGGAATTTTCTTATTTCTTCTTTATGGTTAAGGCACTAAGCTAAAGTGTTAGTTTTAAACTAACCACCACACCTAGAAATAGAATCATAGAATCAATCAGGTTGGATGAGACCTCCAAGCTCATCCAGTCCAACCTAGCACCCAGCCCTATGCAGTCAACCAGACCATGGCACTAAGTGCCCCATCCAGGCTTTGCTTGATGGCCTTCCTTTTAGCTTTTTTTCTTGCTAGGAATGCTACTGCTTCTCCCCATCTGTGTTTTAGATATACCATCTGTGTGCAGCAGCAATATGTTTATCATCAGCAATTGAAATACTGACCTGGAAAGCAGTTGTTATCAGCTTTTTTTTTAAACATTGTGATGGTTTGGGTGTTCCCTGCCCTCTTCCTAGCACCCCCCACTTTAAAACTCGACACTAGATGTAACGGGCNTACAGTTATAGACAGAAATAGACAAGGGAAAAGGTAATGCAGAAACATAGCAGCCCTCCCAGAAACCTGAGTCCCCAGGAGGGGCTCCCAACCACCCTTCCACCTTCCCCCTACCCCTCTCAACCTTACCCCAGTCCCAAGGAAGAATGGAGGTTTGGCCAGGGGGTTAGGAAGCAAAGTGGATTAGTCAGAAAAATGGCAGAGAAACGGAGAGTGAGGTTAGAGAGAGAGATGGAGCTCGAAGCTCCCCAGCAGGAGAAGTGAGTTATCTATGTTTTGATTTTTCTTCTTGTATCTCTCAGCAAGCCTATGAGTGAAGTAGACATCACCATTGTTTTCCTTTCACAGCCTGTAATCCAGCTCTTCTCACCAAAACATTCTAGCTAGCTTCAAACTAGCACAAACCTATGCATTGTAAGGAATACAAAAACTCCACAGCTGCTCAGCCTACAGGGCATTTCTGAGTACCAGAACGGATCACAGGATGGTTTTGTCATGCAGAGTACAAATTCTCCACTTTATAAATCATGGCAAAACTAAACCAAATCAATACCAAGAGCTTTTTAATCATAATTCATTTCTTATGGCTATCCTCAGCACACAGGTAAGAGTAGTCAACTGGTGTGTCTAACACTGGCTTTCATGTAGAAATTAGCTGGAGTACCAGACGGTAACATCCCAACACTGACAAGCCCTATGAGGAGAGGCTGAGTGAGCTGGGAGTGTGCAGCCTGCAGAAGAGGAGGCTCAGTGCAGACCTCATTGCTGTCTACAACTACATGAACGGAGGCTGTAGCCAGGTGGGGTTGGTCTCTTCTCCCAGACCACCAGCAACAGAAGAAGGGGACACAGTCTCAAGTTGTTCCAGGGGAGGTCTAGGCTGGATGTTAGGAGAAATTGTTGGCAGAGTGATTGGCATTGGAATGGGCTGCCCAGAGAGGTGGTGGAGTCACAGTCCCTGGGGCTGTTCAAGCAGAGCCTGGCTGGGGCATTTAGTGCCATGGTCTAGATGACTGGACAGGGTTGGGTGCTCGGTTGGACTGCATGATCTTGGAGGTCTCTTCCAACCTGGCTGATTCTATGATCTGTAATCTAAGTTGTACCAGGGAGGTCTAGGCTGGATGTTGGGAGGAAGTTGTTGCCAGAGAGATTGGCATTGGAATGGGCTGCCCAGGGAGTCACAATTCCAGGAGCTGTTGAAGCAGAGCCTGGCTGGGGCACTTAGTGCCATGGTCTAAGTTGATTGGCTAGGGCTAGGTGGTAGGTTGGACTGGATGATCTTGGAGTTGTCTTCCAACCTGGTTGCTTCTATGATTCTGTTTAGTATCTGAGAGTTAAATATGTATTTTATAGGTTGGATTCATCTGAACTGTGAAATGGTATTACAAAATAATTTTTTCCTTTCTCCAGAATTCCAGAACATGGTTGGTAGTCTCACTTTCTTCATCTGTTGTGTGCTGTGGCTGGGTTGTTAATGCACTTTGCACAATCGTCAGCAGTACATCCTGAATGCTCTCTGCAGACCACTGCAATTTCAACACCTTCTTTGGTTGATGAATAAGCAAAAGCTCTCTCTTACCTTCTGTGGAGTGTGTTGGCTTCTGTCTTGAATGCTACTGTATTATGTAGTCATATATTTTGACTGTGTTGTGAGACTTTCAAAGATGTTGTATAACCTTGCTACAAGCCAGCAAATTTCTACTGTATATCAAGGGAGGAAATCTTGCCGAGATCACTGCAAAACACTTTCAATTCCGTCTGTGAATTTTGTGATTAGATGTTTGTTGTCTATTAACAAGTGATGTTTGTTGTCTATTAACAACTGAAATAAGTTGAGCCAGGCAGGTACTTGTTGTAAGGGTGAATTTATTAGCATGGGGAAAAGAAGATCATAGTATTTTATTTTTCCTTCTTTACATGCTGAGTGACCAAGACTAAAACGAAATATCTATGGATATGGATTTTTCTTTAGTTTTCCTTGCTAACTTTTCATGTCATGACAAAGTGTCACAGTGAAAACTGCTAATTATTTTGTAGTAAATAGTAAGGAGATTAATGTTGTGTTGCCAGCATCCTTTCTTATACATGCAGTGCATTATTCAGATATCCTAAGATACTACTGCAAGTAGTTTTGTGACCAGCAAGAGAAGAAGGGGACACAGTCTCAAGTTGTGCCAGGGAGGTCTAGGCTGGATGTTAGGAGAAAGGTGTTGCCAGAGAGAGTGATTGGCATTGGAATGGGCTGCCCAGGGAGGTGGTGGAGTCACCGTCCCTGGAGGTGTTGAAGCAAAGCCTGGCTGGGGCACTTAGTGCCATGGTCTGGTTGGTTGGATAGGGCTGGGTGCTAGGTTGGACTGGATGAGCTTGGAGGTCTCTTCCAACCTGGCTGATTCTATGATTCTGTGATCTATGGTCTCTCGTGCTCCTCCGTGGTGAACTGAGGCACAGTTGAGTTCTGGGAAACAAGCTTGAAGCAACAAAGCTAGGTATTAAGCACCAGGGTTTAGGGTCCCCAGGGCAACAGGGCACAACAAAGCAAGGCAAGACAAGTTGTTTACAACTCTGGCCTACTTTTACCAATTGCCTGGAAATGAATTGGACCAATTGGCAACTGAGGTAACAGAACCCTTAACCAGTAAGGATGGCACTTTGCCAGAGCTCAGCGTGTTGGGCGAAGGCATGGGCCTCACATGAGGCCAGCATACACCAGGTGTGTGTACCTTGTTCGATGTGAACAGGAGCAAAACACGTCTGGACAAGTCAGGTGCTTATACTTCGTGTCTCCAGGTGCCTTCATCCTCTTTCCCACATCTCTCTCCACTCTGGAAGGTGGGGGTAGGGACATGCCAGGACTTGTATTTGGCCTCTTTTGGCCTACCACCACAAGGTGTTCAAAAGATGCGTGGACATGGCAGTTCAGGACATGGTTCCATGGCCATGGTGTGTCTGGTCAATGGTCCATTGTCTTAGAGGTCTTTTCTAACCGAAACAATTCTGTGATCCTGTGATGTTAATTTCTGTTCTTTTTCTCAGGTTGACTTTGAACAACTCCAGGAAAATTTGTGTCAGATGGAAAGACGTTGCAAAGCATCATGGGATCACCTTAAGGCTATAGCAAAGCATGAAATGAAGCCAACCTTGAAGCAAAAGATGTCAGAGTTCCTTAAAGACTGCGCAGAAAGAATCATAATCCTGAAGATTGTTCATAGGAGAATAATTAACAGGTACAGAATGAGATGATTGGTAGCAAAATCTTGATACTAAACCACTTGCTGAAATGATGAATGATGACACCATAAAGATGTTTTAATGCTTTTAATCCACATTCCAGCAAGTGATGTCACTAGGATTTGCATGGTGCATGCTTTGTTACAGCACTGCTTAAGAAAGATTCCTACTCCAAAAGGTTTCTGTAGTTCTGATGAAAAGAAGAAATGATCCAGGCAATCCTTTCTTCCCAAAGTGCAATCATTGGCTCTTTTCACTACCTGTCCCTAAAGGCTAGCATTAAGTTGCCATGTTTTCTGTCAGGGCATCACAGGATGTCAGGGGCTGGAAGGGACCCAAATTGATCATCCAGCCCAACTCCCCTGCCAGAGCAGGACCATACAATCTAGCACAGATCACAGAGAAACACATCCAGCAGACCTTGAAAGTCTCCAGAGAAGGAGGCTCCACAGCCTCTCTGGAGATCCTGTGCCAGTGCTCTGGGACCCTTACAGTAAAGAAGTTCCCCCTTGTGTTGAGCTGGAACCTCCTGTGCTGCAGCTTCCATCCATTGCTCCTTGTCCTGTCCCAGGGAGCAGTGAGCAGAGCCTGTCCCCCCACTCCTGACCCTCAGCCCTCAGATGTTTATAAACATTGATTAAATCTCCTCTCAGTCTTCTCTTCTCCAGACTAAACAGCCCCAGGTCCCTCAGCCTCTCCTCATCAGGCAGTGCTCCAGTCCCCTCATCATCCTCACAGCCTTCCCTTGAACTCTCTCCAGCAGATTCCTGTCCCTATTCAACTGGGGAGCCCAAAAACTGAAGGCAGTACTCAAGATGAGGTCTGACCAGGGCAGAGTAGAGAGGGAGAAGAACCTCCCTTGATCTGCTGGACACACTCTTCCCAATACACTCTAGGACCCCATTGGCCTTCTTGGCCACCAGGGCACATTGCTGTGCCATGGATGTTCTCCACCAGCACTTCCAGGTCCCTCTCCTTGGGGCTGCTCTCCAGCAGTTACCTCCCAGCCTGTACTGGTGCAGTTCATTACTCCATCCCAGGTGCAGGACTCTGCACTTATCCTTCTCTGAGTATTTTAAGGAGGGTTGCCTTACTCTCTGAGAAGCAACAACTGGCTGTAGCAAAAAAAAAAAAAAGTTTTAATGACAAATTCACCCTAGACAGAAGTCAAAACAAGCCTGGTACAATGATTTCCACTCCTATCTGCAGCATCGAGGACTATGTGTTTCTGCAGCAGAAGGTGAAATTAAGATTTTCCTCTGCATGCTGTTGCTGTTTGGTTTCATTCAGTGCCAGTAACAGCAGAGGCAGGGCTGAGATGTGTGTGTTCATCACAATTCTGCAGGGCACCTCAGCTGCTTTTTTTTCCAGAATCATGACCGTAGGTTAAGTCATCTGAGCAATGGATTGGTGCTCCTGCTTATTGGGATGGTTTGGGTGTTCCCTGCCCCCCCACTTAAGAAAAATCACCCAGACTAGACTCAGCTGAGCTGGAAATTGAATGAAGCTTTATATTTACAGCTCAGCACAAGATCCAAGCAGGTATTTTCAATCTATACAGCTATAGACAGATATAGACAAGGTAAAAAGTAATACAGAAACACAGCAGCCCTCCCAGAAACCAGAGTCCCCAGGAGGGGCTCCCAACCACCCTTCCACCTTTCTCCCACCCCTCTACCTTACCCCAGACTTTGCCTTATGTTCAAGGTGAGTTTGGAGAATCAGCCAGGAGCATTAGGAAGCAGAAGGATTAGTCAGGCAGCAAGTTAGAGAGAGAAGCACAGCCCAAAAAGCCAGAGAGAGACTCTGTTATCTATGTTTGTGCTATCCACCTCAGCAAGCCTATGAGTGCAGCAGCCATCACCACTGTTTCCTTTTCACAGCCTGTAGTCTAATTCTCCTCACCAGAATATCCCAGCTAGGCTCAAACCAGCACACCTATTAATGTTTCTTTGAGAGATTCCTCAGCTTCTGAATAATTCCCAATTTACTGTGATCAAAATCAGGATCTGGATTCTGAATTATTCCTAATTTGTGGATACACACTTAAGAAACTGCATTAGCTCTTGTTTTGTTTTCCTAATGCCTTGATTTTCATGCTGTAAGAAAGCAGGAATCCCAACTGCAGTGGAAGGGAAGTGAATTCACCACATTCCTCTTGTTTTGTCATATGCATTGGACAAGTAAGAAAAACACTCACTTTTTTGTATTATGCCTTGGAGTTACTGCTATAGTTCTGAAAAGAAATGTATCCATGTACTCTTGTCTTTCTAGAACTGGGAAGATGTTTTATGGTCTACATCAAGGATGTAGATGCATTTAAAAGGAATCTCTATCCATTTTTGAACATTCATAGAAACATAGAATCAGTCAGAGTTGGAAGGCACCACAAGGATCAGCTAGTTCCAACCCCCCTGCCATGCCCAGGGACACCCTACCCTAGAGCAGGCCGCACACAGCCTCATCCAGCCTGGCCTTAAACACCTCCAGCCATGGGGCCTCAACCACCTCCCTGGGCAACCCATTCCAGCCTCTCACCACTCTCATGCTCAACAACTTCCTTCTCACCTCCAGCCTGACTCTCCCCACCTCCAGCTTTGCTCCGTTCCCCCCAGTCCTGTCACTCCCTGAGAGCCTAAAACATCCGTCCTCAGCGTTTTTGTAGGCCCCCTTCAGATCCTGTGAGGCCACAAGAAGGTCACCTGGGAGCCTCCTCTTCTCCAGCCTGCACATTCATTGCACTGTAAATCATGTAATACAGGGACGGTAGAGCTGACAAATAGTGCAAGGGCTGTGAATGCTACAGCAGCAGGAAAACTCCAACACGAGAGTATCCCAACCTACACCAGTCGTTAGATAACGTAATTTTATGGTCATTTTTTCTGAAACACAAAACAGAAATGTTTCCTCCTTGTGTTCACAGGCCTGTAAATCTTCATTCCTCTCATCCAGACTTTGCCCAGCATCCTAATGGTGTCTTTGAAATTGCTCAGTAGAAACAAATAGAAATGAACCTCGATAAATAGAATCACAGAATCAGGCAGGGTTGAAAGGGACCACAAGGATCATCTAGTTCCAATACCCCTGCCGTGGGCAGGGACACCCTACCCTAGAGCAGGCTGGCCAGAGCCAAATATTTTTTCTACAACTGAAATTGTTCATTCATGTGCCAGGTTAGTCATACAGAGTAGATGGAGTTCCATAAACATCTTATCTCCTGCATCAGCCTGGGAAGGTCATCAGGGATGCAGCTGTAGACTAGATTTTCATGGGTTTAATTATAAAGCTTGCCATTGTTACACAAAGCATCCATGAAAGCTATGTAGCTGTCTGGGTTCTCATTTAAATTTCCCAGAGACCTGACTATAGTTGATAGAACCAATAACAATGTCTAGGATGCCTTTCCCTCTCCTCCCTTCTTTCCCAAAGAAAAGGCGTTAGATGTAGAGATAAAGGAAGGTAAACACTCCCAAATGAATGATCTCACTGCCATTTGGAAGTTAGAAGAAGAAAAGTTTAACAATGAATTTAAGGTATTTGAGGTAGGGGAGCTACAAAGGTGTAGGGAAGGGAAAAACAAGGTACAAAATATGTAAATACAACCAGATTGGTGGCAATGGTTTGTCTGCCTCGTGGGTGCTGGCCACGTGGTTAAATGAAGAGGAAGGTGATGCTGTCAGGCAGGCAGAAAGCGAGAGAAACAGGAAGTTCCTGGGTTTTATACAGAGCCTAGACAGGCAGTGGGAATGGGCTAACCACACACCTGGTAGTGTTCAGACCCACCCCCAGGGAGAGGTCAGGGCCACCTGGGGTCAGGGTCAAGTCATAGAATCATAGAATGGTTTAGGTTGGAAGGGACCTCAAGGATCATCCAGCTCCAACCCCCTGCCATAGGCAGGGACACCTCCCACTAGAGCAGGTTGCTCAAGGCCTCATCCAGCCTGGCCTTAAACACCTCCAGGGAGGAAGCATCCACAACCTCCCTGAGCAACCTGTTCCAGTGCCTTACCACCCTCACTGTAAAGAACTTCCTCCTAACATCCAGTCTAAATCTCCCCTCTTCCAGCTTAAACCCATTCCCCCTCGTCCTAACATTACTAGACCGTGTAAATAGTCCCTCCCCAGCTTTCCTGTAGGCTCCCTTCAGATACTGGAAAGCCACTATAAGGTCTCCTCGAAGCCTTCTCTTCTCCAGGCTGAAGAGCCCCAACTCTCTCAGCCTGTCCTCATAGCAGTGGTGCTCCAGCCCTCTGATCATCTTCGTGGCTCTCCTTTGGACCCGCTCCAGCAGTTCCATGTCCTTCTTGTATTGGGGGCTCCAGAACTGCCCCCACTGTCCACTCCACCAGGAGGGTTACCCCTTCACAGTAGCACAAAAGAAATGACGGAGAGTAAAGAAATTGAAGAATTGATTCACTGAAATGCGGTTTCCCCAGAAACCATCAGATCGATTTTCTGTTTGCCTTTATGACCTCCCTGTTTTTCCAGGTTCCACTCCTTTCTGTTATTTATGGGCCACCCTCCCTATGCAGTCCGTGAAGTCAACATCAATAAGTTCTGCAAAATTATTAGCGAGTTTGCTCTGGAATACCGCACCACCAGGGAGCGAGTCCTGCAGCAGAAACAGAAACGAGCCAACCACAGGGAAAGGAACAAGACCAGAGGGAAAATGATAACAGATGTAAGTGGCCAAATGTGTCTCCTGTAACTCCGATTTTTAAAGCTTCCTTCATTGAATATTGTCTATGAAGTGCTGTTACTGTTATTCTTAATAAGCAATTCTCCTGCAGGTTATGAACTCTGGTCTATTGGAAGACAAAATATCTAAGTTCTTTATTGTGTATAAATTTTGCTTTATACCAACTTATGGAATGAGAAGAAACTGAAATTAAGCATGCAGAAGAGCTTCTCTCTGTGTAGCACAGACAGTGCTCAAGAGATCTGAAAGACACCACAGAATCATAGAATCATAAGATCAACCAGGTTGGAAGAGACCTCCAAGCTCATCCAGTCCAACCTAGCACCCAGCCCTGGCCAATCAACCAGACCATGGCACTAAGTGCACCAGCCAGGCTTTGCTTGAACACCTCCAGGGACGGAGACTCCACCACCTCCCTGGGCAGCCCATTCCAGTGCCAATCACTCTGTCAGCAACTTCCTCCTAACATCCAGCCTATTCCTCTTCTGGCACAAGTTGAGACTTTGTCTCCTTGTCCTGTTGCTGGTTGCCTGGCAGAAGAGACCAACCCCACCTGGGTACAGCCTCCCTTCAGGTAGTTGTAGACAGCAATGAGGTTTGCCCTGAGTCTCCTCTTCTCCAGGCTAAACAACACCAACTCCCTCAGCCTCTCCTCACAGGGCTGGTTTCCAAGTCCCTCATCAGCTTTGTTGCCCTTCTCTGGACACATTCCAGCACCTCAACATCTCTCTTGAATTGAGGAGCCCAGAACTGGACACAGCACTCAAAGTGTGGTCTGACCAGTGCTGACCACAGGGGCAGAATAATCTCTCTTGTCCTGCTGGCCACACGGTTCCTGAGCCAGGCCAGGATGCCATTGGCTCTCCTGCTCACCTGGGCACACTGCTGCCTCATCTTCAGCCTACTCTCTACCAGCACCCCTAAGTCCCTTTCTCCCTGTCTGCTCTCAGCCACTCTGTCCCCAGCCTGTAGCGCTGCTTGGGGTTGTTGTGGCCAAAGTGCAGAACTTTGCACTTGGCCTTCTTAAATCACATCCCATTGGCCTCTGCCCACCTATCCAGCCTGTCACGGTCCCTCTGCAGGGCTCTCCTACCCTCCAACAGCTCCACACCTGCTCCTAGCTTGGTGTCATCTGCAAACTTACTGATGCTGGACTCAAGCCCCTGGTCCAGATCATCAATAAAGATATTGAACAGGACTGGGCCCAGCACTGATCCCTGGGGCACACCACTAGTGCCAGCTGCCAACTGGATGTGGCACCATTCACCTGCTTCTCCTGTGCACTGGCATATCTTTGGGTGTAGAAATGCACTGACTGTAGGTGTGAGCCCTTTTCACTCAGAGCAGGAGGAAAGGATGTTGCAACAGCCTGGGTATTGGCTGATCAAAACCAAACAGAGAGGCACATTTTAGCTGTAAGTCCACAGCAAAACACTTTTACATAGAATAATTGGGTGGAAAGGCCTTCCCTCTATAAATCCAGCTTAATCTGAAGCAATAATGTAACAGAATTTTTTGTAAGCTCTTCGTAATGTGTGCAGTTTGCTATTTCACCTTTCCCTGAGTGCATTTTGCCTTTCGCTCATTCTGCTTTCCTCCTGCTTTTTATCTCTTTGACAGGCATGCTCATGTGTTAGAATACAAGTAGTTTCTTGCCCCCCATTTTTCTTCTTTCTGTTTCTTACTCATGCCAAAATGTGAACAGTGGCCTTCAGAAGAATAGCTTTACACTGTGACTCCCTTCCCTCCAGGAGATGGAGAAAACAAAGCGGATGTTTCTAAGGGGGACATACCTGCTGAGGTCCCTCTGCAAAACATCTGCCTGTGTTTCCATCAGAGCCACTGTGGCAAAAGGAAAAGAAGCATCTCCCTCTGAGTAAAACATACCCTTAAAAAGTAATGTTACTGTGCTGCTCAGCGCTCCTACAGCTAATCTTCTTATGGAGACTGTGATGAAACGAAGCTGAAGGCCAAAGTAAATCAGGTTTTCATTTTTGGTGATGAATGTTTCTGGAACAGAATTTATCAGTTCCAGACAGAAATCATAGCTAAGATGTAGATAAGGTCAAAAGTATGTATTAGTAACACTAATGAAAAAACCCACTGAATTGCTGTGCCATCTTTGCACTTCATAAGTAATCAAAGAGAAACTCATGGAAACAAGGATCCCAGATAGCTGAGAAATTCTGGTTTGCTCTGGGACCCCTCCATGTGGGCTACTTTGCAACCTATGCAAGAATTTCTCAGGTATTTCATAGAATCATAGAATCAGTCAGGGTTGGAAGGGACCACAGGGCTCATCTAGTTCCAACCCCCCTGCCATGCCCAGGGACACCTTACCCTAGAGCAGGCTGCCCACAGCCTCATCCAGCCTGGCCTTAAACACCTCCAAGGATGGAGCTTCAACCACCTCCCTGGGCAACCCATTCCAGGCTCTCACCACTCTCATGCTGAACAACTTCCTCTTCACGTCCAGTCTGAACCTACCCACCTCCAGCTTTGCTCCATTCCTCCTAGTCCTGTCACATCCTGATAGCCAAAACATTTGGGAACACAGCTCTAGGAAGTTTGTGAATTCCCTGTGAACACCTAAGTTGAAGAACACTCCATGGGTCACAATATCTTGCTATGTCCATTGCATTTAGCGTAGTGCCAAGATAGTTTTAAGTGCTGGTCATCACAGAGGGTGAAAGCCTGGAATGACAAGGGCTCATTGTGTCTAATTTCCAGGATCTGATGCTGGGCAGCTACTGAAGAACTTTAAGCATCTATTCAAAGGCTACTCAGCATTTGATTTGAGTGCTCTATTAAATTTGAAGTTGAAAAGTCACAGTTTAAAGAAGGAATTAAAACAAGCACTTAAGTGTAGCGTTGAAGAAATGCTAAGAAGCTGACCTCTGCACTGGGAGAGCTGCAGCCAGGACCTCCCTCTGATCAACAGAGCTGAAAAAGAAGAGGGAGTCCTTCCAAGTGTTCTCAGCTGCCACAGGGCAAAAAGCAGGCCTGACTCAAGGGAGAGAAATAGGATGTGTTAGGGTTAGTTTCAGTTCATAATTTCTCTGAGAAAAATCAGGACGTTTTAATCTACCTTACTGACAGTGACAATCTGCAATGAATAAAACCTAAAGAATTCATTCCTTCTATGATTTGTATTTTAATGTCCTTCTATAACTGCATAAACAACACCATGCTTACTTCATGGTCTGACCATAGTGTCTCTTCCAACTCTTGCTCTTTGTCCTTCACCCTATCCTTTGTTTCCAGTGGCAGACCGATGAAGAGGAGGATGCTGAGGTATGGTTCTCTGAAAGAGCATGTTGTTCCCTTGTCCCCTGTGTGCTGTGACATCTAACTTCTAACTCTGATATTATGGACTGTTCAACTCCATCTGTTCAAGTGGAACTATGAATCATGACATTTTTTCTCATAGCTTTTTGACTCAGTGCAAGAATGCAGTTTTACAATCAACTCTAACCATAAGCATAGACGCTCTCTTGGATAAGGATACACTGGTCCTCACATATGATTCCTCATTCCTTTTCCTTGATGTCTGTCTACTAAACTGCAGAGTTTTCCCACTACCCAAAGCATCAGTAATCAGAATGTTATGGGGATCATGAGTTACTTTGGGCTATGTATTGGCATGATAATTTCATATTCATTACTAGGCTGTGTTAAGTCCAAAAGGTATTTGTGGTGGTTTGGGTGTTACCTGTTCCCCCACACTTAAGAAAATCACCCAGACTAGACTCAGCCAAGCTGGAAATTAAAGAGTGAAGCTTTATATTCACAGCTTAGCATAGGATCCAAGCAAGTATTTACAATACTTACAGCTATAGACAGAAATAGACAAGTTAAAGGTAATACAGAAACACAACAGCCCTTCCAGAAACCAGAGTCCCCAGGACGGGCTCCCAACCACCCTTCCACCTTCTTCCCACCCTCTACCTTACCCCAGACTTTGCCTCACGTTCAAGCTGAGTTTGGAGGGTCGGCCAAGGGCATTAGGAAGCAGAAGGATTAGTCAGGCAGACAGCAAGTTAGAGAGAGAGAGAAGTGCGTGCAGCCAGGGCCCAAGAGCAGCTCTGCTATCTATGTTTATGTTCTTGCTTTTATCCATCTCAGCAAGCCTATGAGTGCAGCAGCCATCACCATTGTTTCCTTTTCACAGCCTCTACTCTAATTCTGCTCACCAATACTCTAGCTAGCTTCAAACCAGCACAGTATTGTTTTATAAAGCATTTGAAACCATTGGGATCTATAAATGCAAAGCAAACGGTAGCGGCTCTACTTGCCACATGAATTATAAGACACTTCTGTCACCACAGAGGTGAGCCAAGGAGTCACTCACGTCTTTAGCACGGTCTGCTCCTGGAGGTGATGTTGAAAATGAATGAAGAATTGAAAAAATAATGTAAGAAGTGTAACATGCCAACAGTATTGGTTTGAGGAGCATCTATTGTGCTTTGCACTGCTTTGTTCAGCATTAGAGCTCTCTTCAATTCACTGGAATTAATGTTGCTTAATTCTCATGGTTCCATGATGGCAGTCAGTCGGTGAAGTGGCAGGGGTGTAGGCGTTATTCTACAGCCACATCTGAAGACCAAGGAAGTGAAAAAAACAATTCTAGCTAGAGAGATTCTCCCCTAGTTGCAATATGTGCTGTATAGCTTGGGGCACAGAAAGAAAATTATATGAATTAGCCTGCTTAGGCCAGGGTTTAACTAACCTGTATTAGTAACTAACAGTGATGTGAACCCTTGTGTTTTTTCTGAGATGGTTTTGGTTAGCTTTACAACCCATTGTGTGTACAAGAGCATTCTCAATGCAGAAATGGCATGCACTTGCATTGAAGCTTCTTTCTGGTTTCCTGTCCTTTAGTGTTACACGTGAAGCTTTCCCCAGCAAAACGCTGCAAGCTGATATTTTAACAATAAAACAGACTTCTCACTATCAAAAATAAATCTCACACGGGTATATTTAGCTCAGAGCCTTGTAGGGATTAGTGTTTTGCTACATAGTTAACTTGCTGTCCTACCCCAGAAAGTCATTACATTAAAATAGAATCATTCTGTCATTAATTGCCAGCACAAATATTTTCAATTGGCAGTCCTGACATCTCTCTCACAGCTCAGAAAGTAGGGCCCAATTCTTTCTTCTGGTTTACTGCACTCTGACACAAAGGCTCTGCAGGTTTGTGTCCTTTTCACACTGATTGCCTCAATTCATTTGAGGGAATAGTTAGTGCTGTTTATTACATAACTGAAGAGAATTCTTGCATGGATCTTTCCTCTGTCCTGAACTGATTGCAGTAAGAAAGAGCAAAGGAAAAAAGGAGATGTATTTCAGTTTCTAATGTTTGAGTGCTGTGGCTGAGAATACCAAGAGGCGTATATTTTCTGCTGATGCCTGTCTGCTGTTGACAGAGCTCCTGCTTTCTGCAGCTGGGACTGTGCATTTTAAATGTGCTTCAACCTTTCTGTAGGCAGGAGCATTGGAGTGAACACCAGCATCACAGCCCTTCGTAGACAGGCTGGTGTGGGGAGAGCAGCCCAGCGATGCAAGCTCTCCCTTAGGAAGTATCTGTTTAGGCTGTTCTAATTCATTCCTAAACAGTTACTTTCAGTAAGCGGTGGAGCTGCTGCATCCACACAGTGTGCATGCCAAACTAATATAGCCACTGTTGTTCCTGTAGTCATAGCCACAGGGAAATCACAGGACAGCTGGCGAAGCAGAGGCTACATTCATAAATCTCCTGTAAGGTTTTGTTTGTTCTTCTAACTGCTGGCTGCAGCTTTTGTGTTTTGATGATGAAATGATTTGGCTAGGTGTTTCAAAACCAGAGCTTCTTTGCAGGTGTTACTGGGAATTTATTTTAAGGTTACTTGTAGGTACCTGTGGTTTGGAGCTGTCAGAGTATTTTGTCCATCAGTGCAGAAAGGAGAGAGGGAAAGGTCTCTCTTCCTAGAGCTCTCTTCATTTTGCCTTGTTACTGAAAGTGATTGTACAGAAGAAAAAACAACTACTTTTCTTGGGTCTCATCCTGTTCCCCACGGTGTCATACCTGACCCCAGGTTGGGCCCAGGCTCAGACTAAGGATTCAAAGTCAGTCTTTGCTTCATCCCTTATACTCTAGGACAGAAGGTTAAAACGATAAAGCTTGATCTACGCATCTGATTTTCCTCTGATGGTGTCTGCTCCTTGCTGTTGCTCTGTTTACAGCTGATTTTATCCAGAGTGCATGCTCTGGTAGAGGAGCAACTGTTGCCTGGCTTCTTGGTTCTTTTAATAGCTACACTCCAAGCTAAGCCCAGGAGGACACTTTTCTCCTTGCAGTTCACAATTAAGACTCTCACCTATTCTCTGTGCTGTTTCTGTTAAAACAAAACAATCCATTTTCCTCCAATAGTCTGGCAAGTTCTCCAGCAGTTCACCCCACTGCCAGACCCAGTCCCAAGGGTTGCAGTATGCTGAGGATGCTGCGGAGCATGAGAACATGAAGGCTGTGCTGAAGACGACCTCTGTTGGTGGGGAGAGCACCACGGCACTTGGGGTTCGCACTCGAAGCCGGACCAGCCAAGGTTAGTGCCAGCAGCTTCCCTTTGGACCCCTTTCTTGTGGCGCAGCAGCCATACAGTGGCTCAGACACAGGTTGTGGCACCCTCATGTAGTGCTCACAGCAGGAAGGGTTGAAGGGAAAGGGGAAGACCCCAGTGCTGTTCCCACACTGAAAGTAGTGGTTTGAGGCATGAGGATTTAAAAGAATTTGCCTGAAGTTTTAAGGTATGAATTGCAGCCCAAATAGTTCCTGGGAGCAGTGGGAGTCCCAGCCTGCAGATACTCTCACCCCTCTCCTAATCAGGAGCATGGCTGCCCATTAACACCCCAGCTTTTATTCTTCTTGTTATCATGAAAGCAAAATAGGGCATCTGGGGATGTGGTTTTCATTTTGTTCTCAGTGGAAGCAAATAGAAAGTAGCAATACAAATTGAAGAGGAAGAGCCTTGAAGCATTTCAGGAATGACTGGGAGAGCAAAATAGGTAGGAAAAAGATAATGAATCTCTTAACCACTTCCCTACTAAACTGCAAAAGTAGTGGATGAAGTGGAGACTGGGAGCATAAAAAGCTGCTGTGCACAGTCCCACATCTTGCTGCCTTGCAGATACCTCTTTCTCAGAGGTCCCCAATACTCTGCTGTTTCCAAGCGCCAGCACAGAAGTTGCTGAAGGCTGACACGGAGGAAATGAAAACCTGACCCAATCTGCCAGTTCCAGCCCTTGATACTCTGACAGAAGAGCTAACTTGGCAATCAGATAGCCTTGGTTTTGTCCTGCATGGGATTCAGTGGTACACTTATTCATTTAAGCAGTCCCTAGACCACTGTCTTTGTGCTAAACTATTTTGCAGACATTAGGTTCACCAGTCTGTATGCTTTTGTCTTTCCCTCACCCCCTGCTGTTCATGTGATACCTAGAAGACATTTTCTGAGTAAAGGTGATGAACCAAGATTCAGGTCTCTACTTTTCTATCCCAGCATTTATTTTCCTTTACATTTGCATATCTTACACTTGCTTGATTTTTTTGTTTTTAAATACCACCGATAGCACATTCTGAGCATCCACCAGTACGTCTCAGCTCTTGTAGTTTATGAAGACCTGAAACCATCATCCTGTCTAATTTAGAGGTTTCATAGGCCCAATTTAAAAAGCAAGTCCTCTACCTAAAGTACAAAGATGAAGTTAAACAATTCAAGTGCACTGGAAGAAGCTCTACGGCTGAAGTAATCCAGTGAATGCTAACAAGCGGTGTGTCCTGATACTAATGTATTCACCTGGAAAGCAGCAGAGGCAGAGAATGGATCAGCCAGTCAGAAGCTTGTCAGGAGGGCTACTATAATACAGCTGCTCTTGACAACAGCCAGAAGGCAAGCAGCAGGAAAAGCACTAACCAAAGCTGTTGTTCATTGGCATTGGGGTTGTGATACAGAGTGACCTCATGGGTGAATTTTAGCTGCTTGCAATTCTATCACATCCACTGTCTTGCAAAGCCAAGAATAAGACTCTGAGGACGAAAGAAAGAGAAAATTATAATTACATTAGAGTCCTTGGTTGTCTGTTGATGCAGCAAAGATTCTAGGGTATTATTTAGAACTATTCTCCATTAGGCAGAGCCTTTCCCTTTGGCCAGTCTGAAGCAGCAATGACTGAGCTGCCTGCCATAGTTCCAACAAAACCCCTCAGTTGCAAACCAAAGTGACAGCAGAGACTTTCTGTCTTCTTTTCCCTCAATTCATTATGTGGACTTTACCAGGCCGTGTTGGTTCGTGGAATGCTGGCAACGACGACTCACCTAATGCAACAGACGATGCAGCAGATGAGATCATGGATCGCATTGTTAAGTCTGCCACCCAAATGCCAAGCCAGAGAGCCATGCCTAGAGAGCGGAAGCGGTCACGAGCAAATAGAAAGTCATGTGAGTATATGGCTGTTGAGCTTCTCAGAAGGAACATGTGGAAACATTTATGAATGTTGCTGCAGAGAGCAGGCCGTTAGCGGGCAGACAGGCATTGGTAGTTCACAGTAGTGTAAGTGGATACTTGCCGTTGGCGTGTACTCCTCTTACTGTTGTTTAAGCAATGTTGTATGAAGTGGGTGGCTCTTTTCTAAAGAACTTGAAATGTTCTTAGATATAAGGAAAGCACAATGGTTTATGGTGCTTTAGAGATGATGACAGCATTTATTCACATGTGGAGAATTCAGACCAGGAACTCAAATAGAGACTGCTTAAAATGCTGCTGGTAGTGTGAACTGTCATAAAGATTAATAGCTGCATCTGTAATAAAATTTAATCATATAGCAAAAAGTAGCTGGAGGTATTTTGCATTTTAAAGTCTCGAATGATATGTACTATCCTTCTGCAACCCTGAAAACAAAATGTCTACTGCTGCTTGGCTGCAAAGTGGCTATAGAGGAGATTAACTTTCACTGGGAAGAAAAGGTCTTCCAAGAGTGTAGTGTGGCCACAGGCTGAGTTGTGGCACCAAGGTTTGAGCAATTTAATTTCACGCTTTAGAAAATACAGTGTTTAGAGGCTCTGATATTTCTGGGTTCCTCCTAATATGCAGAGACTACTGCGATTCCTCTGAGAATGATAAGCATCCAAAGAAAATAAGTTTTTGTTATTTAATGCTGTTTGCTGTATGTGGCTTTTTGACCTACCTTTCCATCCCCTTAGCATTTCTGGGAAGTTAGGACAAAGAGGAGACAACAACAGTGAGTGAAAAATCGCCAAGGTTTGGCTTTCTGTGGAGTTGTTGTAACACAGTGGGGGATCAGCAGTATTTGGTATAAGCAGCGATTGCCACAAACCAGCATGTGCTGAAAGCATACTCACTTTTTTCAACATGCTAGGGAAGGAACTTGCGTGCATGTGGCAAGGGCAAAAGCGAAGTGGACACTCTGGTTAGATCAACCAGACTCTTAAGGGGAAAAAAGCCAAGAGCTGACACCGGATTGTCTGTCCTAATTTCCGTCATGCACTGTGCTGTACCTCTTTGTGGCATCGCCTTCTGCTGCCACCCACTTCACTACACGGTTCCAGTGTTCTGCATGTGCTGACTGCCCTTGCTGGCTTGTGCACAACAAATAAACCCCCTGTCTGCTTTGCCTGTTTCCACTATTTATCACAGAATCACAGAACTTCCAAGATAGGAAAAGCCCTTCAAGCTCATCGAGTCCAATCATTAGTTTCACACTGACAAGTCCTTGACTAAACCACGTCCCTCAGCACAACATCTCAGCACTAGGAATTGCTATGGTTGCAAAGGACCATCAGGATCATCCAGTCCAACCTTCATCCCAGCAGCCTTCATCACCAGACCACAGCCTCAAGCACCACATCCACTCTGGTTTTAAACACCTCCAGGGATGGCGACTCCACCACCTCCCTGGGCAGCCTATTCCAGTACCTGACCACCTGCTCAGTAGAGAACTTCCTCCCAACAGCCAACCTAAACCTCTCCTGATGCAACTTGAGGCCATTTCCTCTTCTCCTAGCATTAGTAATTTGGGGCAAGAGACCAGCTCCCATCCCACGCTAAAAACTTTCCTGCTAGCAATGCTGCCTTTGTGCACAAACCAAAAAGTTTCATTTTAACTTTTTACCAGGCACCTTTTTCCCAAGGAAGCTCTTGTTGCAGGGAAACAAATTCAAAACAAAACAAAAATCAGAAAAAATAATGATAATAAATTATATAATAAATCAGAAAAAAAACAATGATAATAAAAATACTGTATATTTTTCCATGGCTTTTATATTCAGTACAAATCTTAACAGGCATGAAACATTCAGCAAATGTCTATGATGGGACTTATTTCCACTGTAATTAATCATGATAGAATCCAGCTTGATTGCTCTTCAAGATCATAGAATCAGTCAGGGTTGGAAGGGACCACAAGGATCATCTAGTTCCAAACCAGATGTGACTTACATTTGACAGTGAACATTTGGCAGAATGGTGGTAGTATTGGATTGGAGGAGGGAAACATCACTCCAATTTTCAAGAAGGGCAAGGTAACTATAGACCTGTCAGCCTTGCCTCCACCCCCAGAACAATAATGGAGGGGCTTGGCCTCAGCACTCTGCTTAGCCATATCAAGGACAAGAAGTCCTCATGGTTTTACAAAGGAGAAGTCATGTTTGACCAACCTGATAACCTTCTGTGAACATGCAACCAGGTGGATAGGTGGTGGCAGAGCAGTGGATGTGCTTAACCTTGATTTCAGTAAAGCATTTGGCGCCGTCTCCCACAGCATCCTCATAGCTAAAGTGAGGAGGTGTGGTCTGGGTGATCAGGTAGTGAGGTGAATTGGGAACTGCTTAAAGGAAAGAAGTCAGAGAGCTGTGGTCAATGGGACAGAGCCTAACTGGAGGCCTGCAACCAGTGAAGTCCCTCAGGGGTTGGTACTGGAACCAGTATTGTTCAATATATTCATCAATGACCTGGAGGAGGGGACAGAGTGCACTGTCAGCAAGTTTGCTGTTGACATCAAACTGGGTGGAGTGGCTGCCACACCAGAGAGTTGTGCTGCCAGTCAGAGAGACTTAGGCAGGCTGAGAGCTGGGCAGGGAGAAATTGAATGAAGTTCAACAGGGGTAAGGGGAGAGTCTGGCACCTGGGAAAGAACAACCCCAGGAATCAGTATAGGCTGGGGACTGACCTGCTGGAGAGCAGTGAAGGGAAGAAGGACTTGGGAGTCCCCAGCAGTGTGCTCTTGTGGCCAGGAGGGGCAATGCCATTCTGGGGTGGATTAGAAGGGCTGTGGTTAGGAGATCGAGGGAGGTTCTCCTGCCCCTCTACTCTGCCCTGGTGCAGCCTCATCTGGAGTACTGTGTCTAGTTCAGGGCCCCCCAGCTCAAGAAGGACATGGAGCTGCTTGAGAGAGTCCAGCACAGAGCCACAAAGATGATTAAGGAAGTTGAAGATCTTCCTTATGAGGAGAGCCTGAGGGAGCTGGGGCTTCGAGCTTGGAGAGGAGACTAAGGGGTGACCTCATTCATGTTTATAAATACATAAGGGGTGAGTGCCAGGAGGCTGGAGCCAGACTCTTCTCAATGATGCCCAGTGCCAGGACAAGGAGCAATGGGTGGAAGTTGAGGCACAGGAGGTTCTATGTGACCCTGAGGAAGATCTTTTTTCCCTGTGAGGGTGACAGAACCCTGGCACAGGCTGTCCAGGGAGTTTGTGGAGTCTCCCTCTCTGAAGATATTCAAAACCCACCTGGATGTGTTCCAGTGTGATCTGCTCTGGGTGATCCTCCTCTGGCAGAGGGTCTGGGCCAGATGATCTTTCGAGGTCCCTTCCAGCCCCTGACATTCTATGATTCTATAACCTTGAAGAGAGAGGCTTGTTTCCCCCCACGTTGTTTTATCTCAGAGTGACTCTCTGTGTGTGGATATGTTTTTGAGTTAGAGAAATTGGTTTGGAGCAGAAAATAACTGAATCAGAGTTTACTTCAATGTTGAAGTGAGACAACTTGGTCAAAATTATTTGCAGTCTTTACAAAAGCGAGCAGAGAGACATGATAATGCTTTGTTCTTTTATTAGGCTCTGGCACCACATTAGCCTAATAATATACCCTGTGACTGATCCCTGAGAAATGGAAACATCTCATAAGAATTTATTGATTTGTTTGCTTAGTGACTTGAGAGGAGGACAAAATTCATGTAGTCATTATGCAGAAATGGATCTGAGGCATCAACCAAGTGATCTGTCAGACTCAAATGAGTAGACTGTGGAGAAGATAGGACTGAGATGAGATTGCCTGAATCTTAGGCAAATAAACTCAGGGCCAGTGGATTAAACTTAACTAGAGAACAATCTAGGTCAGGTATTTCATACTAAATTCCATCTTCAGTAAAAGTGAAGTAGGAATTAGTACACTGTTATCAGGCGCCAAAACATGAGCAAGAGCCCTGCCAAAGGACCAGGTGCAGAGACAAGCTTTATATGGGTTTTAGTAAAGCATTCAGTGCTACTTAGGAATAAACATGTTTGTAAGCAAAGAAAATACTAGAAGGGAAACTATTTGAATGCAGCAGTGTGTAAGTTTTTGTTTGGCAGTCATAGGGTGCTTTCACTTTTTCTTCTCTCCTTCATTTTTTTTTCACTATTTTTCATTTTCAGGTCTCTCCACTTACTTTTACTGGCTACGAAAAGGTACAGAAGTGCCAAAATACCAGGAGTTAGGCTGTTCTTCTGGTATTTAGAGCCGAACTAAAAGCAGGAGTTGATGGAAATTATAGTTCTTAAAAAAATTAAACCCTCACAAGAAGAAAGTCCTTATAAAATGCTTTAAAAGAAGGCAACCTCACTTAGAATTTGCAACTAATTCTTTAGGGTTTGAGTGACTGGAGCCTATCAGGAGTTAGAGACAGAGTCATCTAGTTAGTGATACAGTCAGAGCAACAGTTCTTTGCATTTAGAAAAACTGAATGTGTCCCCAATGCATTTCGGTATCAAATCCTCTTTGTTCTCACCTTAATATGAGCCAGCAGTGTGCCCAGGTG
>WAAF01010904.1:3081-20995 GCA_013400475.1 Tricholaema leucomelas
AGTACTTAAACTCTCTTATTCAAGCTGCAAAGGACCTTTACTGACTCCACCAGTGGCACTTTCTGCCACAAGACTCTCTAATTTGAGCAATTGGAGCTTCTCTAAAACCTATACCAAATTGTTTAATTCAACTGTAAATAGCCATCCTGTAGAGTGGTTTCACTAACCGTGTACAAAGGATTTGTGTGGGTTTATTGTATATAAGTTTGGGGAAATTTTTGTATGTATTAATAAATTATTTAATAACAATCAAATCGGCCTCGGATCTCCCCAAAATTCAAATTAAACCCCTTTACAACAGCAGGCTTGCAAGAGCTGCACCCGCTGAATGCAAATGCAGCTGAAGGAATCCTGGAATAGTGCAGAGCAATGGTACCATGGATACCAGGATGGATTTATGCAAGCAATTTAAATATCATTGGTTATACCTTGATCAAGGGATTCCTGAAGAGAGAGAGAGGGAAATGCCAATATACTAAAAGCAGAGAGATGGACAGACATCAAAATCTGGGGAGATTCGATCCTTCCAGAGGATTCTCTTAATTCTGAAAGCGAAAGCAAAGAGTTTTGATGCACAAAAATCAACTAAACTGCTCACATTTTTTATTAATGGCCATAAAAATTAAATAGGAAATACATATTTAAAGGATTTTTGCTTTGATGAATTATGCACAATGCCAAACACCTCACAGTTATAGCCAACCTAGTCACGTAGAGCCAGGAAAAATAGGGCCCTGGAAAACAAGAGCAGGAATTCTCCTACCAAGTGTGAACTGTGCTGTGGGGATTGCTTTCCAGACTTTAACCTCACTTTGTGACACTGGCCATGATGTTAGTAAAACCCAGAAGCACAGAGACCAAAGTCTCTTTCCTGCTATCAAGTGATAGAAAGTTGGATGAAATCTTGAGCAGCCAAGTGTAGCTAAGAGTCCCTGCCTGAAGAGATGGGGTTGGTCTCTCCTCCCAGGCAACCAGCAATAGAACAAAGGGACACAGTCTCAAGTTGTGACAGGGCAGGTCTAGGCTGGATGTTAGGAGGAAGTTGTTGGCAGAGAGAGTGATTGGCATTGGAATGGGCTGCCCAGGGAGGTGGTGGAGTCGCTGTCCCTGCAGGTGTTGAAGCAAAGCCTGGATGAGGCACTTAGTGCCATGGTGTAGTTGACTGGATAGGGCTGGGTGCTAGGTTGGACTGGATGAGCTTGGAGGTCTCTTCCAACCTGGTTGATTCTATGATTCTATAGTGGGGGAGGTTGCAGTGGATGACCTCTGAGGTCCCTTCCAACCTGAGACATTCTAGAATTCCATGAAAGGTCTTTTCCAATCAAAACAATTCTAAACAATTCAAACCAAAGCTTCTGTAATGTAATCTAGCAGTGTGATCCTTCATCGTAGCAGGGACCAAAGAGCGCAGCTGCCCTGCCCTGCTTTGGGCTCATGGCTAGCCTGGCCTTGTACCTGCTTGTAGAGAAGTCATCAATGTGGTGGCAGGTCCCTGTAGCTTTAAAAACAACAGAAACCAGGAAAGGTGCACTAAGTAGTTACCCTTTCAAATAATCCAGGACAGCTATGGGAGCACAATTCACCTACCACTATGAGTGTGCACTCGGTGGCAACAGGAAAATAACTGGAATCCCCTGGCTCTCCAAAGTGAGCACAAATCAGACAAACCAGAAAGCAGGTATGAAGCCTCACCTAAAATAGCACAGAACATTAGTGCCTGATTGCTCTCTTAATCACCCCTGTTCTGTACAGAGCTTCTTTCTTAGTCATTCTTTCCCCCTATCCGTAACAACCCCCAGCTAATTATGCTGCTCTACCATGAGACTATTTTGGATTAAGGAAGCTCCTCCTCCCCTCTTAGTGACAATTATTCTCCCCTCTACAAGAAATTGGTTACTTTTCCCCCCAACAACAGAGATGTCATCCATTATGCTAGCAAAGATGTTGTTTGATTAATTAAATGGTGGTACTCTAGATCAGCCTGGCCACAGCCTCATTCAGCCTGGCCTTAAACACCTCCAGGCATGGGGCTTCAACCACTTCCCTGGGCAGCCCATTCCAGGCTCTAATCACTCTCATGCTGAAGACCTACCTCCTCGCATCCAATCTGAATCTCCCCACCTCCAGCTTTGCTCCATTCCCCCTAGTCCTGTTACTACCTGATAGCCTAAAAAGTCCTTCCCCAGCTTTTTTGTAGCCCCCTTCAGATCCTGGAAGGCCACAAGAAGGTCACCTGGGAGCCTCCTCTTCTCCAGACTGAACAGCCCCAACTCTTCCACATCCAGGTGGGTTGTGAATTACTCCAAAGATGGAGACTCCACCACTTCTCTGGGCAGTCTGTTCCAGTGCTGCATCATCACATCCTTTTGTAACTCTTCGTGGCTAACTTTTGTGTTTATATACCAAATCAATCTCACATTTACTGCAGATGCTTCCTTTTCTTTCATCATTGCTTTTCCACGTTCTTTGTGATCTCTTCTCCTGGCATAAAAGTTTTAGACAAGTTTCAGAATGATACCCCTGTAATTCTGAGCTCTCCTCCACCTATTATCAAGATCTACAAGTAGCAGCATGGGCAATGTTTGAAATAGATTAAATAAAAGGGAAGGTTGTGAAGGCAAAGGCATGAACAGAACTGTTGTGCCTGGCACTGCTGGTACTCGAAATTATACCTGGGACTGGTTTCAAACCAAATGGATCTGATTTCTCTTCCCTCTTTGCAATTGGTGATCCCAAGTATCTCCACCAAAGACAAAATAAATGTGGGAACTGAGAGCAAAAGTACCTATCCAGTCATAGCAAACTCACTGTCACCACAGCGCCAGCCCAAGCCCATCCAAAATCTGTGACTAAAAAGAAGTGGAGAGAATCAGTGCAAATTGCTGCAGACAGCACTAAGTCATCAGAGGCATTGCTGGCCAGGAGCCCAACGACTCCCTTTGTTAGCATAAATGTTGCCAGAGAAGTTTGCAAGTCAGGTTAGAAAACTATTATCCTCTCTTATTTATAGCTGCAGGTACTTTGCCCAGCATGTGGCAACGCTCCTGTGAAAGCAGACTTTCTCCTGTTTCTCTGGGCTTTTGCCTTTTAAGTAGCACATTGCTCACTCTGCTATCTGAACTCCATCCCCTCTGGTGAATCCTTCCCATGCAGCACACTTTGTTTACCAGATGTGATAACATCTCCCTTCTCCTCTGGATACTTGCTTCGTGGAATCCAGAACCCCTTAACGTTCCAGCAAAGAACTGAGATTCACAGACATAGATTGCATTGGGTTGGGAGGGACCCTCAAAGACCTCACTGGGAGATGTCATTTTTTTCCCTGCATCTTTCCAAAGCAACTCTTCATTCTTTTCGGTCTCCCCCTCGCAGATATTTCTGCAGCACTGAGTGCCACGATCTGGGAGCATTCCACGAGCCATAATGAGTTACCCTAGCATCATCCAGGGAGATGCTGTAGACTTCAAACTGCCTCACCAACCAATCTCCTTTCGCCACTCCTAACAAAGTGAACATGACTGTGAAAAATCAGGCAATTAGGTAACAGCAGTTCAGGACTGTGCAGTATATTGCAAAATAAAAGGAAATAAAATCCATAATATTCAGCTCTTTGGTGCTCTGCAGCCAAGTGCACAGCATTTGCAATGCATGAGACAGCTACTGTCATGTTCTCGATACGCAGCTCTAGATATTCTCCAATCTTCACCAGTCAGAGCAGATATTCACATTAAAATCCATTCATTTAGTCCATTAAAAGCCATTAAAAACTCAGAGGAGAGTGGACCAACCATAACCTCGGCACTCAGACAGCTCTTGTTAATGGGAAATCCTCACATTTCAGTGAAAAGCTCAGTCCCTGCAGAGCAGCTTTCAGCTGCTGACAGGCCAGAGATAGCAGGAAATGTTCCTTTTATGGCTTAGCTTTATGCTTTTAAAAATTAACTCGACTGGGAGAACAAGTGCTTGGCTCCAGTGTGAGTTTACAAGTGAACTACATCAACTCGAGGGCAAGTCACTACAAATAACATCTTACTTGGCTCATTTCTGAGTAACTCTCTCCCTGTCCTATTTTGGCAGATTCATCAGCAGAGAAATCAGCTGGCACTGTACCTATTTGTGGAAGCAAGTCTGACAGGTCTAGATCATACAGATTTTCCAGGGTTTCAGTGCCTCTTTCCTGATTAAAACTGAGCAAGCAGACAAAACATCTTATTTCTTCGTGTTCTCTGCCTTTCAATACATATACCCTGCCTATTTCTTCTGGTGCTTCCCTGCCAGGTACCCTCATCTGTGAAATGAAGTTGTTTATTTTTTACAGCCATGCAGGTTTTTTACAGTGCCACAGTTAGAATCTGTAGATCTCACTCAAGACTATCCTGGGTTTGGCTAGGATAGAGTTAATTTTCTTCCCAGCAGCTGGTACAGGGCTGTGTTTCGGATTTAAGATGCTGCTGCTGCTAACACGTTGATGTTTTAGCTGCTGCCTAGCAGTGCTTTACACCACATCAAGGACTTTTCATCTTCTTCTACTGCCCTGCTAGAGAGGAGACTGGGGGTTGGCACAAGTAACTTGTCAAGGACTTTTCATCTTCTTATACTGCTCTGCTAGGGAGGAGATTGGAGGTTGGCAGAAGTAACTTGGAGGGGACACAGGCAGAACAGCTGACGTCAACTACCTAAAGGTGTATTCCATGCTGAATAAAAGTAGGGGGAGCTGCCGGGGGTGATGGGCTGCTGCTTGGGTATCACTGAGTTGGAGATGAGCAGCTGCATTGTGTATCATTCATTTCATCTGTACCTATCACTATTTTCCCTTCCTTTTCTGTCCTACCAAACTGTCTCTGCCTCAGCCCAGGAATTCTACTTGTTTTCTGATTCTCTGCCCCATCCCACGGTGGGACAGAGTGAGCAAGTGTCTCCCTGGGGTTTAGCTGCCTGTTGGGTTAAGCCACGACAAAGACTCAAACCAATGTTTATCTATCAAAGACAGACAGGAACATCTCATCCAAAAGAAAGCTTCTGCTTGTGCTGCCTTTGAAAGCATCAGGCTGCAGAGCAGTGCTAAGGCAAACAGCAGTGCAGTGTCAGTGCAGGTAACTACAAATACCAGCAGGCAGTTTGTAAAGGCTGTACAAAGGGTCTGTTCAAAGCCCTGAATCCACCTGAGCAGCATGCACTAAGTAATCAGTTTCTCTCTCTTCTCCTACTCCCTGTGTTAGCTCTTTTTAGCCATCAAAGAAATCACTTCACTCTCCCACTTATCAGCACTTCCAGGAGAGCTTGCTGCTTCTCTAAGAACTTTCCTGCCGAGAGGATTTGTCCAAGTAAGAGCTGTCCCCTGCTTCAGTCACACACAGATCTGGTTGTCCCTGGGAAGTTAAAAACCTTCCTGCCTATGGATGGAAGAAGGGAAGAAATACACAACCCCTTCTGCCCTGCCTCTGCAGTTGCAGCATCCCAGCAGTGCCCAGCTAGAGATTGCCTTAGCAACCCCATGGGACTGGAGAGAAAGCTGAAATCATCTGTGTAGTCTTTCTACAAACATCACTGCCATCCTGTGAAGCCTGTCAGTTGTGACTTGCTCTAGGTGATCCTACTTGATCGGGGAGAGTTGGACTCAATGATCTCCAGAGGTCCTTTCCAACTCCTACCACCCTAGCATGTGAACCTGTTCTTCTACGAAGCAAAAAGGGAGCTCTTTCCTCATACTTATTTTCTAAGGAGAGTGTTTGCTTTGCCCAGCAGTAGAGGACTCCAGGTGGAGTTTGGACAGTCACTACTTTGATATTATCACCTGAAAGATAGGTGTCACCTTTTAGGTGCCACCTCCAAAAAGGCTCTTCCTGCCAAACCAAGGAGGCTCCTTCCCTGCTGAATAAAGGACACTAAAGGAGGACAGCCTTTGAGGAGAGCAAGGGCAGAGACAGGTCTGCCAGTCACGTATGTGTCTGTGGTTAAGCACAACTCCACTGCAAACAAAAAAAGGTTGGCTTCTGGCAACACCTACAGAAGAGCTGATTCCATTTCTCTGTCTCTTTTCCCTGAGCAAAGACTTCTGTCTTGTGAGGTTTGCCTGCCTTTGCTGCAGACAAGACTGAGGCAAGCTGTGTGTAAGCCAAGAATTCCTGGGACAGTTTTAAAGTGTGATACTGCTTTCCTTGAACACTCAGAAGAAACTGAAGAGATAAAGATGAAGTCAGAAAGAAAGCAGCTGCTGGCTCACTGGCTGCTCAACATCTGCTGTCACCAACTCAACAGTACCCACATCTGATATGTGCGCAGGGACAGCCTGCTAACGTTCATCTGAATTCAGGGCTCTTATCTCACTCCTCTTCTCCTTTCCTATCTCTATCTAGCTCCACACTAAAAAGTATGAAGCCCTTTTGATTAATTATTTGCCAGGGTATAAAAAATTGTCCTAAGCATCATTTACAGAAATGGGGAGCTCACAGAGTACCTTCCAAATTAGACCCTTAAGCATTTGAAAAGGGTATCTTTAGGCTTTTGCTTTGGGGTTTTTGTCTTAACTACCTAGACAATGACATCAAACCCTGAAGGATGCTATTCATACATATTAATGAAGCACATTTTTTTTTCCAGCTTCTGAAAAGCCAAAGGTGTGAAACCCCTGAAATTACACAGAGGTTAAATTAGAGAAGCGAGGGGTCCTGATCCTCATGAACACTCCTCTGCAGGGAAGGTAGGAGAGCCCTGCAGAGGGACCTGGCCAGGCTGGATGGGTGGGCAGAGGCCAATGGGATGAGACTGAACAAGGCCAACTGCAGGGTTCTGCACTTTGGCCACAACAACCCCAAACAACGCTACAGGCTGGGGACAGAGTGCCTGGAGAGCAGCCAGGAAGAAAGGGACCTGGGGGTACTGGTGGATAGTAGCTGAAGATGAGCCAGCAGTGTGCCCAGGTGGTCAAGAGAGCCAATGGCATCCTGGCCTGCATCAGGAGCAGTGTGGCCAGTAGGATGAGAGAGGTTATTCTGCCCCTGTGCTCAGCACTGGTCAGGCCACACCTTGAGTACTGTGCCCAGTTCTGGGCTCCTCAATTCAAGAGAGATGTTGAGGTGCTGGAAGGTGTCCAGAGAAGGGCAACAAAGCTGGTGAGGGGCCTGGAACACAAACCCTATGAGGAGAGGCTGAGGGAGCTGGGGGTGTGCAGCCTAGAGAAGAGGAGGCTCAGGGCAGAGCTCATTGCTGTCTACAACTCCCTGAAGGGAGGTTGCAGCCAGGTGGGGGTTGGTCTCTTCTGCCAGGCAACCAGCAACAGAACAAGGGGAAACAGCTTCAAGTTGTGACAGGGGAGGTCTAGGCTGGATGTTAGGAGGAAGTTGTTGGCAGAGAGAGTGATTGGCATTGGAATGGGCTGCCCAGGGAGGTGGAGGAGTTGCCATCCCTGGAGGTGTTCAAGAAACAGACTGGTTGAGGCACTTAGTGCCATGGTTTAGTTGACTGGACAGGGCTGGGTGCTAGGTTGGACTGGATGAGCTTGGAGGTCTCTTCCAACCTGGTTGATTCTATTCTATTAGCACACACAGGAAGAACTCTCTTTAATACACTACTCTCATTTATGCACTATTCTCATCAATTCTAATTTATGCAGTATTCCAGTTTCCACTTTAAACATGGATCCCTGTCTAGACCTGTGCTAAATCTCTGCAGCAGTGGCTAGCAATGTGTGAGGAGTACAATTTTCCAGCCCAGCTTTCAGACTGGCCATCTCCCTGCTTTATTGAAGTACTGAGAAGTAGAGAGGAGCACAGGGTAAATGTGAAATACGGTATACTGGGAGGAAAGAGCTCTGGCAGCTTTATTGATTCCCTGGTTTGGCTTTTTTCTGATCCTTTTATTATCCACTCTTAGGCAGTCTAGTCAAAGGAGCTTAAATCTGTGGTCAGCAATACTACAGATTTCTGAAGTTTACATTAGAATTGCTAACCCAATTTGGCTCTTCCTCCTTCTGCCATCTGCTTTTCCTCCCTCTTTCTCTCTTAAAGCACAATTGCTAGCATAGCACAGAGTCATGGAATCAGTAAGGTTGGAAAAAACCCTCTAAGATCATCCACCCAACACCACCATGCCCACTAAACCATGTCCTGAAGTGCCATGTCCACAGGTTTCTTGAATACCTCCAGGGATAGTGACTCTGCCACCTCCCTGGGCAGCCTGTTCCAGTGCCTGACCATTCTTACAGCTAAGATTCTTTTCCTCATGCCTACAATATTGTGCACCACAGAAATGAAGCTGACACCAGCTGCTGCATCTGGGGGCACTAATGAATACCACAGGAGTTCCCTCTTTTGGGTTCATCTCAAGTCTACTGAGTTTAGCAACCAAACTCTAATGGCTTTCCTAAACAATGCATCCAATGTGAAGGTGTCCTGGAAAGGGGAAGAAGTAGAAAAGTTAGCTGCAGTAGGAGGGATGCTCAGGCAATGTACTCAGCACTGGTCAGGCCACACCTTGAGTCCTGTTTCCAGTTCTGGGCTCCTCAACTCAAGACAGATGTTGAGATACTGGAAGGTGTCCAGAGAAGGGCAACAAGGCTGATGAGGGGCCTGGAGCACAGCCCTGTGAGGAGAGGCTGAGGGAGCTGGGGGTGTGCAGCCTGCAGAAGAGGAGGCTCAGGGCAGACCTCATTGCTGTCTGCAGCTACCTGAAGGGAGGCTGTAGCCAGGTGGGGTTGGGCTCTGCTGCCAGGCAAGCAGCAACAGAACAAGGGGACACAGTCTCAAGTTGTGCCAGGGGAGGTCTAGGCTGGATGTTAGGAGGAAGTTGTTGTCAGAGAGAGTGATTGGCATTGGAATGGGCTGCCCAGGGAGGTGGAGGAGTTGCCGTCTCTGGAGGTGTTGAAGCCAAGCCTGGCTGGGGCACTTAGTGCCATGGTCTGGTTGATTGGCCAGGGCTGGGTGCAAGGTTGGACTGGATGATCTTGGAGGTCTCTTCCAACCTGCCTGATTCTATGATTCTGTGATTGCTGTTAGGGCAAGCCCAGTACTCCCAGCACTGAATCTCATCAGCGTTGTCTTTGTAGGAGACAAAATGGATCAAAATTGGCTTCTCACACATTTTGCTGTCTGAGGCTTCCATTAATCTACCTGCCCTTTTGCACAGCCCTTGCCCTCATAACCCTGCAAAATAGGTACAAAAAAGTGTCACTTTTTCCATGATCTGGGAGTTAAAGAACTACTTCAAGGTCAACTCCCTCTCTGCCAGCTTTAACGTAACATTGAGATATCTCTTCAAAGCCCTCCTACACTTGGGTACAGACAATCTGTCAGGCTGAGTTTGCCCTGACCTGGGCTATGGAGTAAAAATGATGACAAATCTTTCCACATCCCTTTATTTCTCTGGAACCCTTTGAGAAAATGAAGATGACAGAGAGAATTTGATTGGCCTCTCCTTGTACCTCATCCACAAAATTGCCTTTTAAGTTCAAGTCACTTAAACTTTGAGAAAAATCACTGAAATAACTAAGATGATGCTGAGGGTCAAAAGCAGCAGGTGAAACTTTTGTTCATGCCCAAGTTGTAAATGAGTGACCTTATGGAGAGCAGTGTGATGGAGGGAAAGTGAGCTTAGAGAGGGAACACACTGACATTTGTGATTTCTGTGAAACCCAAGCACCTTTGAGGAGGGGGCCACTGAAGTTGTGAGAGTTTAGGACTGGGATCCATCTCTGTGCAGTACAACTCTTCAAGCTAGAGGGTTCTTAGACCTCAGGTTGAGTTGACGGAGGGATTTTGTACGGTTAGAAGAGATGCTTAATGCAATCAGGCTGTATCTTGACAGCACTGTGGGGATCTCCCTGTTGGTGGACTTTGTGGGCAATTCAAACATTCTTGTTTCTACAAGAGCTTCTTCAGAAGACTGTGAATAGCCTATGTCTACATAACCTCCAAAGTAGAGATATTGCACAACACATTCCCAGCCAGCTGCCAAATTCTCCTGGATGTTTATGCCCTCTTTAACCTGTAGGTTAGCACCACAAAAGGCAGCTTGCCCACGATCAGCTTCACCCACTTCAGGGAAAATGGAAAACCCTACAGAAGATGTCAAAGTGGTTTGAGTTAATGTCAATAACAAGGCTTAGGAGGAGGTGAGAAAATTGCTGTCTGAGGTACCTGACTTGCTTGGGGATGTCCTTGCTCACTGCAGGGGGATGGAGGACTAGATGACCTTTCAAGGTCCCTTCCAAGGCAGTGCATTTTGTGATCCTATAAAAATTAAATATACCCAAGAAGAGGTGACAGGAGCTGTAAAGTCACATCACTTTGACCACCACTTAGAGCAGGCTGATGTAAGAGTTAAGAAGTTCATGCAGCTAGCTTTGCACCAAAGCAGGTTTTGAGCAACCCACCATGTTCTGCATCTGAACTGTGGGGCAGTAAGACAGGGAACACTTTTCTCTGGGGTCATTCCAGCTGTTCCCCTGCAGTGACTGCGCATTTTAATGACTGCTCTTTGACAAACAGCAATTAGCATGCTGAAGAGCTTGACAGACACCTAAGCAGCTAGTATTTTTTCTCATCTGTCTGAAGGAAAGGATGGAATGATGAGAGAGTTGAAATCTCCCAGACAAGATGGGGAGCCAAAAGTGAAAGAGAAGGAATTGATAAAGGCACCACAGTCATGAACCCCTCAAAGGCAGTAGGGGCAGGGGGGAATCTCAACAGCCCCCACAAATGCATCTGCTCCTCTATTTCCCTATTCTACATCTGTCAGGTTGGCTTCCCAGCCTGTCTGGAAGTTCAGATGAAAGAAGTCCAGGAGCACTCTGTTAATGCAGCAATGGTGGCAGTAGTGCCGGGGTCTCCACCGCCAGGAGCTGGTGTTGGTGGTGTCACTGCACTGCCAGACCCATCTCCTTTCTCACCCTTATTCTCTGTCTGACTTTTTCACTTCTGTATTAGTCTGAAGGACAGGTGCTCAGTGCTTGCTTTAGTGCTCTCAGCTCTGTTTCAGCAAAGCACAGAAATACTTTCCAAACCCCAGGAAACCCAAAAAGCCACCATCTAGGACCCTCATTTCAGAGAATCACCTCAGACTTAAAAGCCTTCCTGGAAGATGTGTTTACAGATTTTTCTCTTTAGTTTTGGGTGCATTTTTTTCCCTGTCTAAAGAAGCTCTTTCTGCTGTCCCTGGAGCTCTCTGCTTTCTCCAGACTTCTCAGTATAAAGAGACAACCTATCTTCTGTTACCTTCCTTGCAGCAAGGCACCTGGGACATCTGTTAGCAAGTTAATGTGTTTCCGTCAGTTATAAGGCTTAGAAATCCCACAGGGTGCTAGCTAAAAACTTTTGATGCAACCAGGAGTGCAGAATGCTATGTCCATAATAATCTCTAGTGAAAAACAAATCGTGTTCTCAATGCTCCATCCTGCATTTGCAGCACAGAAACTGAAGTCTAAGTCCTGCAGGCACACAAGAAGCACACGCCCAGCTTTATCTGCGTGGCTTGCCCTACAGAGATCATCTGCACTAGTGCTTGAGTTCAGACCAAGAGGGTCACAGAATCACAAAATCGTAGAACTGTTGAGGATGAAAGAGACTTTGGAGACAGTCAAGTCCAACCACTCACCCTGAGCTCACAACCCCACCACTTCTGCTAAGGCACTGACACTAAGTCGTGCCTCAGCACCACATCCATGTGTCTGTTAAACACCCGCGGGGATGGGGACTCCACCGCCTCCCCGGGCAGCCTGTTGTGCTGCAGCACCTGGGAACCCCTTCTGGGAAGAATTTTTTCCTAATATCCAACCCAAACCTCCCTGGCACAACCTGAGGCCATTTCCCCTCATTCTGAAGAGACTGACCCTCACCTCCCTCCATCCCCCTGAGCTAGTCTCCCCACAGCCTCCTCTTCTGAAGACCAAGAAACCCCAGCTCCCTCAGTCACTCCTCATAAGACTTTCTCAAACCAGCCTGGTTGCTCTTTTGGGCAGATTTACTCCATCTGCTCTTCTTGGCAGACGAAATAAATCTGCCAGTGCCCCCATTTCCTACACTCTGGTTCATGTGGTGGAGAGGGTTTGGAGAAGGTGGACCTCGTAGAGGTGCAGCTGCGGAACTGCTTCCAGCCACATCTTCATTTCTGTGCCTGGACACTTGGATAATCCTCACATCCCCCAAAGCCTCCACGCAGCAACAGAAGGAGTTTGTAATTCCAGTTTCGAGTTTTGGTGCAATGAAGCTTGGATGGAGATGGGCTCCAGGAATGAGTTGTGCTGTGTTTCTCTGTCTAGCTTGTCAGGGTGAAGAGCAGATTTAAAGGCCTGCCCTGGCTGTCTTGGTTCTCAGGATACCAGCATTGCTGTGCACAAATGCCCAGGTCGAGAAGGAGAAACCCCAGCGCTTAAACACTTGCACTCTGTGCTCTGCTCTCTGTCTGTTGCCATTCTGTGGCAGATTTGTCAGACCTGCCCACACCTCTCCATTTATCCTCAGCAAGCCTTGCAAATACTGAAAAAAAATATTGTCACAGAAATATTAATAGCAAGAAAAGAATGAAGCAGCTGGAAATCAGCAGATAGATGCAGGAGTAAGGTAGTGCTGGAGCCGAGAGCAGTAATTCCACAGGGCAGTGGTTATTTTAGCTTGGTTTATGTTCTGTAGTGGCAGGTTTTATTTTGATCTTTTATGCTTGAGGGGTAATTCTTTCAATCCTAAATTCTCACAGGAGAGGTACCCATTTGGATGTGGTTTTTAATGTCATTTAAAATACCATTAAACTTATTTGGGCTACTCATGGAATAAGATAGAAGCAAGATTAGTGTTATCAAAGTCTTTGCCTTTATGTATCCTCTTCTCAGTTGGGCCAGGCCACAGTTATTCTCTCTCTTAATTTCTGTCTGGCACATGCAGGCTGAGATAAGTAGGTACAAACAACAGTGGCAGCCTGCATTATCTTCCATATATTCCCTTGCAGGAGAAGAAATTTATGTTTCCTGCTGTCTTCTTGAGGGCCAGAACAAGTTTCCACAACAGGGGTGGTCTACAGAATCATAGAAGAGGAGGCTCAGGGGAGACCTTATTGCTCTCTTCAACTACCTGAAGGGAAGTCGTAGCCAAGTAGGAGTTGGTCTCTCCTCCCAGGCAACCAGCAACAAAACAAGAAGACATAGTCTCAAACTGCACAAGGGCAGGTTTAAGCTGGATGTTAGGAAGTTCTTCACAGAAAGTGAGACTGGCATTGGAATGGGCTGCCTGGGGAGGTGACGGAGTCACCGCTCTTGAGAGTGTTTAAGAAGGACTGGATGTGGCACTTGGTGCCATGGTTTAGTTGATCAGATGGTGTTGAGTGATAGGTTGGACTTGATCTCAAAAGTCTTTTCCAACTTGATTAATTCTGTGATAGGATGCACTGGGACCTTTAAAGCTTATCTAGTCCAAGCCCCACACAGTCAACAGGGACATCCCCAATTAGATCAATTCACTCTGAGCCCCATCAAACCTGACCTTGAACATCTCCAGAGATGAGAAGCTCCACCACCTCCCTGGGCAATCTGTTCCAGACTTTGCAACCTGATGGGCCTGTTCTGTGTGACATTTAAGTCTAAACCTCATGGAATTGCACTTAGGTCAGTCTCTGCAAGATGCCAGTCCTGCTAAATGCTGAAATGCCAGTCAGAATGCAGGAGTTAACAGGGAGCTAAACGACAGGAATGGCACAAACATAAAATCCAGCCCTGTATCCTACCTTCCATTTCAGAACAAAATGACTCAGGTTGAAACAAAATAAAACACAAAATTACCACAGATGTTGTTTCCTCCAAACAGCTGCACCTTAACCAACCCATCTATGATGTGCTTGAAGATCGGCAGCGTTTCAACTCACTTTCCTCCTAGATGAGACAGGATATCAAATTCAGCTCTCTACACACAAGCAATTTTTTGGACTTATGTGGGTTTCACACCAGTATTGCACAGCTGAAATTGATTTAATCACCTGAGAGGCCTCCAGTCTTCTTTCTCTTCTTTGCTATTAACTGCACCAAGTCTGGACATCATAATCAAAGGCACAGTTTGCCTTCGAGCTGTTTGAAACGGTGAATGACCGAGAAGTAGCAAGGCACTGAGTGCTGCCGTAATGGGACTAACTTGTGAGCAATCCAAGCATAATTCCCTTACAAGAAGGGCATTATGGAATCAATTCCTTGGGGCAGTCAGTCAGTGAGGCAGCCAAGTACCACAAATCACCTCTGAAAGTTGGATGTTCGGAAGAAGTTCTTGACCATGAGAGTGGTGGAACACTGGGACAAGATGCTCAGGGAAGCGGTTGAGGCTGATTTGCTTTTCACAGGACTGGCAGTAAAAATTACTGGAAATTTTGCTCATGTACTGCTCTACCCTATGAGCCCCAAAGAACCACCTGCACCACAGCAAGAGCAAGCTTTAGTCCTCCTAGCTCCAAAATCCCCACAAAGTCTGTTTGGATTTGTTCACCTTGAAACACAAGGTGCCCTGGGTATGCCGCTTTCAGAATTAAACTCCAGGCCAGCTTAAGATCCAGACAAGCTCTACTGAAGCTTCACCCAGGGCTTAGTCACAGGATGTTAGGGGTTGGAAGCGACTCAAGGAGATCATGGAGGTCAACCCCCCTGCCAGAGCAGGACCACACAATCTAGCACAGATCACAGAGGAACGCATTCAGACAGGCCTTGAAAGGCTCCAGAGAAGGAGGCTCCACAGCCTCTCTGGGGAGCCTATCCCAGTGCTCTGGGACCCTTACAGCAAAGCTGTCCCCCCTTGTGTTGAGGTGGAACCTCCTGTGCTTGATCACATTGGGGAGAGGGCCCAAATCCTGTTGCTTTAGTAAGGATGCATCATTCTTCTCACCCTTGCACAGCCTGGAAGCCTATTGCTGTGTGCACCTTTTCCTGCCCAACCCTCTTTTCTTACTCTTTTCCTCCATCCTCATCTCTAAATACAGCTGGGAATGGTCTGCTTCACTCTCCCTGCCGCTCAAAGGTTGGTGCCTTCAGCTTCCCCTGGTGCTTTTCCACAGGCACACTGCCCTCACTGAACAGCTTGTCCAGCACAAGAGGTGTTCTCAGAAGTCCCTGTCCTTTCAGACTGCCACCAAACAGCTCTTTTGTCATGAGAAAGGCAGCACATACACCTTTGCTCACCGTGTTCATGAAGCTCTTCCTAGAGCTGATATGCTAATAAAAGAATTGCCAGGAAAAGTGCTATTCTAAATTACCTTCTCTTCCCTCCACCCATGCACACCTACAAGCATTGTCAGTTTGGAGGAAGGGGCAGGGTTGCTGCCAAACAAGATTTCCATGCTAATAACCGTGAGCAACAGCCTCACAGTGATGCCACAGGATCTAAAATCCCTCACATCTGCTTTCCATACCTCTCCCTTTGCTGTCCCCAGGGTGCCCTTCCAAGTGACGGCTGCCAGATGAAGTGTAGCATCAGGATATCAGAGTTATGATGGAGATTCACCTCTCAGGGAATTAGATGATTGCTCTTCATTGAGCTTTGGGATGTGACAAATAAAGCAGTGATGACCGAGCCTTACCCGGGAGGACCCTGCTGCACGGCGCACACAGCCTGGGAAAGCAGCTTGTGTTAACTGCTGGGTTATAGCAGAGAGGCACGAAAGGAAATAAGCAGTCACGGCTCAAGGGCTAAAGAAACACCTGATAAATGGTTATAATTATTTGCTTTGACAGTCAGCAGAGAGCAGCTTAAACACAGAAGTGTTTCTGGGGCTGGGAAGAAGGCACAGGCTGAAGCGTGCCCTGTTCACTGAGTCACAGAATCACTAAGGCTGGAAAAGACCTTCAAGACCATCCAGTCCAACTGTCAACCACCATGCCCACTAAACCATGTCCCATGTGCCATGTCCACACGTGGCTGGAACACCTCCAGGGATGGTGACTCCACCACCTCACTGGGCAGCCTGTCCCAGTGCCTGACCACTCTTGCAGGGAAGAAATTTTCCCTAATCCCCAACCTGAACCTCCTCTGGTGCAACTTGAGGCCATTTGCTCTTGTCCTAACACTTGATCTTTGAGAGAAGAGACCAACACCCACCTGGCTCCAACCTCCTTTCTGGGAGCTGTAGAGAGCAATGAGGTCTCCTCTCAGTCCCCTCTTCTCCAGGCTGAACTCCAGCTCCCTCAGCTGCTCCTCACCAGCCCTGTTTCCAGACCCTTCACCAGCTCTGTTGTCGTTCATCTGGACATGCTCCAGCAGCTCAATGTCTCTTTCATACCACAGCACCCAAACCTGAGCCCAGTACACAAGCTGAGGCCTCACCAGTGCTGAGTACAGGAGCATGATCACTGCCCTGCTCCTGCTGGACACACCATTGCTGAGAGAGACCAAGATGCTGTTGGCCTTCTTGGCCAGCTGGGCACATTGACCAAATCTCCACCAGCTGGGAGGAACAACGAGCAGATGCCAGAGGAGCAGGTAGAAGAGACTACTTTTTGCTCCCTCAACCACACAGCCAGGCATGTTCTCCCTGTCACCCCAACAACTTCACCTCCCTTTCTGCCATGTGCTCAGCCTCAGGCACAGAGTCCTCCTCTCCCTGCTGTCTCCCCTATTTGCGTGTTCATGGAAGAGTTGCAAAACCATGGATCTGAACTGAACTTACCTCTGTCTCACTTCCTTTCTGGCCTGAAGGATGCTGCCAACACAACTTCTTCCTCCTCTATGTGTGCTGAAATGAAACCCAAACCAAACCCAGAGTCAGCCTCATGGGAGATGCAAGAGCAGGTCTGGGGGAGGGATTGCCCTTTGCATGCAGGTGCTGAATTCAGCTACCAGGGCAGACTCGGGCTGTGAACTGGGATCTGCCTTTTGCAGGACAGTTTTTTTTCTTCTTTCAAAATAGTAACTTTAAAGGTATAAAAAAAGATCTCTTCTCCCTGCCCACTCCACAGGTTTTAAATCTGGAACTTCCTATAGCCTACAGTCAGCTTCAAAAAAAAAACCCTCAACATTTTGGAAGTGCTAAACCTTGAGGTTTTCTAGACCAATCCCTTCTTGAAAGCAACATTTTGAAATGAAATTAAACCTAAGGTACACCTTTCAGAGGCTTTTAAACATGGCAATTTCATGTTTTCATCAGACCACCTGATTTTTTTTCCTTTGGATTTTGGGAGACCTCTCAGCTTTTTTGGCTTCCATTTCACACAGCATAAAAATATCAGCACATTAACTGCTCTTTGTTTGCAAATGTTGGGGCAATTATTTCCTTCCTGGACTTCCTGAGGGAGTCATTCACATTTTAGGGCAACTGCACAGGAAATCTTGCTTTTACAGACTGCCCAGAGCAGCTCATGCTCACAGTCAGGAGCAGTGAACTATGTTAGGCAACAAGACGGCTCTGAGTGATGTCTCTCCCTGCTTCCACTGCAAGGGGAAGAAGGAATTGCCTCTGACTCTATAGCTCTTTGTGACACCACAGAGTACTACCAAATCAATTTCCATCAGAGCAGCCCTGAGGAAAAGGACCTGGGGGTTTGGGCTGATGAAAAGCTCAACATGAGCCTGCAGTGTGCACATGCAGCCCAGACAGCAACCCTGTGCTGGGCTGCAGCAAGAGCAGTGTGGGCAGCAGGGCAAGGGAGGGGATTCTGCCCCTTTACTCTGCTCTCCTCAGACCCCACCTGGAGTCCTGTGTGCAGTTCTGGAGGCCCCAGCACAAGAAGGACATGGAACTGCTGGAGCCAGTCCAGAGGAGAGCCACGAAGATGCTGAGAGGGCTGCAGCAGCTCTGCTCTGAGGACAGGCTGAGAGAGTTGGGGCTCTGCAGCCTGGAGAAGAGAAGGCTTCGAGGAGACCTTAGAGTGGCTTTGCAGTATCTGAAGGGAGCCTACAGGAAGGCTGGGGAGGGACTATTGACAAAGTCTGGTAATGTCAGGACGAGGGGGAATGGGTTT